>VWZP01016762.1:462518-488943 GCA_013396995.1 Dicaeum eximium | reverse complement strand
TCTGTGGGATGCCCACAGGACAAGGCTCCCATGGGTGCTGCCTTTGGGCTGGGATCTGTGGGATGCCCACAGGACAAGGCTCCCATGGGTGCTGCCTTTAGGCTGGGATCTGTGGGATGCCCACAGGACAAGGCTCCCATGGGTGCTGCCTTTAGGCTGGGATCTGTGGGATGCCCACAGCCACGGGGACAGTGGCAGTACCCGTTGGGTGGCGGTGGCACTGCCAGCCTGGCCAGGCCCTGTGTTAATGACCTCGCAGCAGCAGACACATCCAGTCCTTCTGCTTTTCTTTCTCACTGAATGATTTCCCTAAAGCCAAAGCTGGGCAAAATGCCACTAATGCTGCCGTAAAACTCCCGCTGTGTTAGGAGGGAGGCAGGCGACTCAGGGTTAGGAGGTAATCAAGCTTACAGATTAAGGCTCGCTAAAGCTACAAGATCAGCACGGCTCGGGGTGTTTATTAACTCTTTGGAAACCAAGATGCACCATTTCCTATCACCTTCATAAAAAGGATGTTTTCTAACCAGCCCTGACAGCTGAACTGTTTTGCAAGATTAATTCTGATTTGTGCGAAGCCAGGAGTGCAGAAGAGACACGCTTGAAATCTGTTTGGAGCAGTTTCAGAATAAATTTTGTTTCAAACTATGAGATCACATGATAAAAACCTCCCAAAAATTGCAGGCAAGGAAAATGTATAGTTATTCTTCCAGTCAGAAACAGTACTTTTAAAATTAAACCAGGTAATGTGAAAGTCAGTGAGTTCAAAATCCTTCTGCCCCCTCGGTGCATCAAAGCTGTGACCTGGGAATTCCTCATTTGGAGCAGTGCAGAACGGGTTAATTTCTGAATATAAAATGAGGTTGCTGCAATCTGGGTGTTTTTTGTTTTGTTTTGTTTGTAACACAAAGCAAAATATACTCTACAGATGCTTGATTAAAATGCAACAGCTGTTTATGGCGGTGCATTTTCCGCTAATTTACTGGGGCAGATTTTTGAAGGAGCCTTGTTTTATTGCATCTTCATTTGCATAAACATTCATATACCAGAGCAGTCTGGCCACTTGTCACTGGCTGGGCTGATATTTAAGGTTTAAATTCAAATTTGGCCAAGCCATCTACTCTCAGAAGGGAAAAAGAGCCCTGAGAGTAAGGTGTTCCACCTCTGCCCTGAGATCCAACCTGCACTTTGTACATATTTAACTCCTCAATCCAAAATATTTCATTTTTTGGCATCATACACAACTTGTTGTTGATCTGCTCTTCACATCTGTCTGGGTAGGCCTGGTGCCACTTCTTTTTCTTTTTTTAATGTATTATTATTTCCCTTTTGTTTATTTGATCTGTTACATTCCTTAAGCTTGATGACTAATCCAAATTATTCACAAATACAAAAGGGTTTATGTAAATTATTGTGCCGAACAAACCCAAATCACAATTAAAACATTGTTAAGTGAATTAGACAACAATGGCTGCAGCTTCCCTATCATAGATTGAGGCAGAGGGATTTGAACTCTATTGACAGTAGCAGCAGAAAGCCTTAATCACTAAGCACCAGCACAGTCTGGGTTTCGTAGGGTAATGACCCATCTATATTTTCATAACAAGGGTCTCATTTATCATAATTCATATTAAAAAAAAACCAAACCTCTTGCAAAACTAATGGAGGGAATGTGTGAAAAGTGATTGGGTGGGTAAAGCTCTGTGGGGCTGAAAGGCTTTAATTGATTTTATTGTGCCATGTCTAAGCCTCCTTGCCCAGTACATCAGATCTGTATCTAACTGCATTTCAATTGATTTTCACTGATAGGCTTCTTTCTTATGTCTAGGGCTTAAGTACTAAACTAATAAAAGGATAAAAGACTTTGTAATACAGATTTTGAAAATAATGTGCACACATGATTTCCAGGGAAGAAAATTGTGTGATATGTGTTTGTCCTCCCCAAGTGACTACAACAAAAGGTAATAGAAAAAAATGCAACTAACATGAAGAAGATTACTAAGGGTAGGAGGGGGAAAAGGAAGGAAAAAAAAGAAAATAAGGAAAAAACGTCCCTTGGCTAAAATCAGCTTGATTGTAAGCAGACTTGACTTCAATGGAGCTGTACCTGCTCACATTAGGGGTGATTTTGACTGATACCTCAAACTTGATTGAAAGAGATTTTATAATTCATTTCAGATGTGGGTTAATTCTTCACCATTTTAAATAATGAATCATATTCTGATAGAAATACCTAACACAGATATCCTGACAAAACAACCTAAAGCAAAATGAGCTGGGCTTTAACTGCTTATGGATGATCATTTTCTTGGACCTTTAAAATACATGAATATTTAAAGCACCTAACTTGTGGCAGTTACATGGGACAGATATAAAGCTCATTTTAATGCTTTTACACCCAGGTCAGACTCAGCTTATTCAAGCCCCAGGATGTTGCTGATGGGGCTTTTTATCAAATAACCACTCAAAGGAGGTGATAACTCACTTTGAATAACTGATTATAAAAGCAACAGGTTCACCTAAAGCAAACACATATTAAATGCAAATACCCAACCACAGGAGGAAAACCTAAATGTTGTACAAGTGAAAACATCCCCAAAAAGCCATTTCCCCCCATTTTTTATTCTCCACACCCTGCTATCATCTGCTAATCTACTGCAAACTGCACTTTCTGCCCGTCAGATGGTTTGGAACATCTGTATAACAAATGATAATGTAGAATAGTTGTTCTGGGTTTGTGCTCCTTTATGAGGCTTGGTGTTGATAATCTCCAAAGCACACCCATGATTCTTTAAATTAAACATAAGAATCTTGTCTCACAGTACAGCTAGGTTATCCATGTGTAAGAGCCCAAGCCAAGTAATTACACATCCGCTCAAAGGATTAGACACATAAGATTTCTTTAAATTTTTAATAAAAGTGCACAGCTGTTGTAGGGAAAAAACTCTTTTGTTCTAGATTTTTTTTTTAAAACCATTAAGCTCAAACTGATTCACAGTTATGCTTCAAGAGAAGTACTTTCAAAGTATTTCTGTTAGGCACTCTTTTTAGTAGATTTAACATCACTTTAACCTCGTGGCAACAGATTTGAGCCAGGAGTAAGCTCATGGAGAGGTATTTGATCAAGTTTTAAAGAACATTTCTCTGCTCTTCCCAGGATACCTGCAAATGCACCTTCCCAGCAATACAACCATGTGAAGTGCACATAAAACCGTGTGACATTTGCTTCATGGAATCAGGAGTGGAATCTGGTGTTTGGGTGGCACCACATGATGGGACTTGAGGGACACAGCGGCCCTGAGAGCCCAGTGACACAGCTGTGACTGCCTTGGGACAGAGAAATAACTGTGGGCTGGGGAATGGGCAGTAAAAAACCCTGGTGCTGCTGCATCCAACACGTGGGATCTGCCCCAGGAGTGCTCCCAGTGCTCCCGCCCAGTGGGACTGCAGGAGCAGCTGAGGTGTGTCTGAATTCTCTGGAAGGTCACCAGACCAACACAGAGCCAAAACTGTGAGGGACAAGAGCAGAGTACCAGAAATGTGGGAGCAGCACAAGTGCTCTTCAAAAGAGAAATGAGTGGCTGGAATGAAATCAGGGTGATGGAGGCAGAGAGCAGGGGGTGACACCAAACAGGTGACAGCATCCAAACAAGCACCAGCAAAATCAGGATAAACTGGAAGGGACCAAGAGGCCACGCTGGCCAAACAGGCCAATGAAAAAAGTCTTTACATGGCCTTCAAATGTCATGCTTCTGCAAAGAGAAGGAAGAAACCTGGACAACAATAATGAGGATGGACCATCCAGAAGAGAATAAAGTTCCTGAGGACTATAAGGATTAAAAGATGAATTAGCAGAGAGTGAGAGGTCAGGAGTGCAGGGCTGGAGGGACTGGGGTGGAGCCTGAGGACAGTGATGGGACAGTGGCTGGCACAGCAGAAAACAGGAATATTGTCCTGCTGAGCTCAGCAGTGAGATGTCACCTCAAACACATGTACCAAAACTCTTGTTCCAGCTGGAAACTTGAAAGAGATCCAGAGCAGCCTGATGGGGGGAACAGAGAGCCTGGCTCTGATAAGGATGGGAGCAGCAGGGCTCCTTCCCATTGCAGCTGGGAGCCAGGACGAGCACACAGCCCTGCTCCAGACACTCCAGGCAAGGAAAAACTGTTTAACCTAAAGGACAGCATGGGCACAAACCCAGGTGTGCCTTAAAAGATTAAATACAAAGTTTGGGGGAGTGAAGTCCGAGTCTCATCACCCGTGTCCGTCCTGCTTTTCTAATTGAAATATCTGAACTTTGGCTCTGCACCTCGGTGTAAATGTACCACCATAAAACCTTTGCTATAATGTGCAATCTTACTAACCAACAATATACAGGATTTACAAGATAAACTATGGAATGTGGGTATATTTACAGCGAATCTAAATCTCTAAAGGTTTTAATGAACTGCAGCTGACCTTGATCAGTGATTCAAAGCCCAAAGCAGCTTCTACTCTCTCACACATTACTAACCTTTGCTACAACATTTATCAATTTACCTTCTTGATCTCTCAAGCAGGTCATGTTTTCTAATCAGCCACTAGCTCAAAGACCTACATCCCAATTAAATTACTGAATGAAGACATGCTGGAATGTAGGCTTCTTTTGAAAGAATTAGCACAAAATACACTTAAATACTGGATTTGCCATGTCTGAACTGATTTTTTTAAACACTTGAATAGAATATGCAAGCACAGATACATATCCTGCTCAGAACTGTTAATGTCATCCCTGAAACACTCTGTTTCCTTGGATGTTTTCTGTTTTTGCTTCCCCAAGTGTTCTGTGCATTAATACTGACCTGAGCTTTAAATCATCTATCCTGAGCCGTGAGCTCCTCAGACATTGGCTTGTCTGAAATCTTCGGGTAGAAAAAAATACACAGATGTTTATTATTAAGCATAAGAGCAGCTTCACAGACTTAAAACCACTTGCAACTTAAGTTAGACGCTTATTAAAATGTCCCCAAGATCTGAGCCTCTTTTTTTTTTCTCTTTCAGTGCAGCATTTTTTTCTCTCCACATACAGTGAAATAGAAGAGGGAAGGGACTGAATGTCCAGCTGAAGGGGTGAAATGTCCAGCTCAAGGGCTCTGTGCAGCCCCTCAGGGTGGTGGATCCAAGAGCAGAGTGCCCAGAACTCCCTTCCCAAAGGATCTGGGGCAGTGGCAGCAGCGACCCTCAAGATTCCAGCCAGCCTTGCTTTGGCTTAAAAATCAGATTGTGCAAACAGTTGCTTTGTGCTGGCCAGGGCAGGGTGCTGACAGAGCCTGGGATGTGCAGTAGCTCAGCCACACAGTAGCTCTGATGCTCCCTGGATGTGATGCACATGTTGGGAATGCCTGTGCCCAGCATGTGCAAAACCAGGCACACAGGAGGGGGAAGGAGGGGAGCACGTCGTGCTGAGCCTCACAGCAGCCTGCCTGATGGATAAATAAATATCCTCCACACTGCTGCTGCTTCTAACAGCATTGCTGCAAACACAGGTGAGAAGGAATCCTCTAAAAGAGAGCAAATCCCCTGGTTTGGTTTTTTTTTTAATTCCCTATTTTTTGTCACTCTCAGAATTAGCAATCAGTAACGACAGACACTGACAAACCTCAAAAACCCAACACTTCCCAGGCACACACAAATCATACTCCTGGTCACTGAGACAGGTGACAGACGTTCAGAGCATCAAAGAAGCAGCAGTTTCAGATGAAATTTAGATTCCAACAGGATTCCTCTGATTTTGGAAAGCAGCTTGCTTCCCCTCACAGCCCTAACTTACACACACGTGAATCATCCACCCCCCTCCCTTTACCAAACATTTCACAGGGAATTCAGACTCATCAATAAGCCAAGAAAGAAATGTGAAGCCACATTTTATACAACACGAAGAGCTTGGATTATTTTAGATTCCATGAGGTGGAGGACAGGCTAAATCTGCAGGTGCAGCCTGTGAGAGCAGCTCTGATGCTGCTGAATCCAGCTTGTCCCTACTGGGAATTTGCTGGGAATTTCCAGGAGACAGACCTGGAATCCACCCCCACAGCCTCACTTGGATAAGAAACCTCAGTAAAGTAAAGGGACTCGAGGTATGGAAAAGGGTGAGAACTCCTCAATTAGGGAAATCCAATCAGGATTTGAGCAAGGATCAGCTACTCGAAAAAGATGATGTTGCAGAGTAAATATAACAAGCTGCTTAAACACTAACTGATTTTCTATTTTAATTTTCTTTCTTCCTGCACATTCTCCAGTTATAGGACAAATTAAATTTAATGTATAAAATACTTCTGATGTTTAAAAAGGGGAGTGTTGAACCCCAACACTTTGGGGACTGAATGAGATAATACTGCCCCTTGTCCATCCTCCTGCCCCTCTCTGTGCACACAGTAAAACTGCCTGCATCATTAAATTGATTTCTTTTTTCTGCAATACTTACAGCAAAGGTGATTTCCCTACACTAATGCAAGGGCTCTGCCATGGGGAACAGCTCAGGAAATCTCCCTTTAAGGAGTATTTTAGGATTCTTAAACCTCTCAGGTATTGTATTTTGATGCTGCTGTCACAGGAAAACAAAAACATGCTGCAAAAACTGCCCCATGACACGTACAAGAAAACACTCCTTGCTCCAAGTTTAATTTATTTGTTGACAGAGAAGATGTACTGTGCTTAATGCAAAGTTCGATACAAATCCATGTCCTACAGATACCCAGAATCGTAACTGCAATAAAATAAGCTCCGCGTTTATCTGCCTGCTAAACGCAATCCAAAAATTTATTGGTAAAAAGGAATCAAATTCAGTTATGGCATAAAATATATTTCTTGCCTTCCAGGAGCAAGCTCGCTGAGCTCCATTCATCACAACAAATCAGAGCTGTTCATCTCTCGCGGGCTCTGTCCCTGCAGCCGCCGTGCGGCACACGGAGCCGGGCACGCGCTGCCCTCCCCAGCCTGCTCCCAAAAATCAGCAGCTCCAAAAATCCCTGCCCACAGCAAACCTCAGCCCTGCAGATGGCTCGCTTTGCCCTTGGTTTGTTGTTTTTTAAACGAAGCCATCAGCTGAGGGGTGGGTTTGGAGTGGATGCTCTGAGGTTTGCTGTTAGAGACCTCCAGGCTGATGCTCGGAGCGGATCCACGCAGATCCAGGCACTCCCTCCTCAGCCACTTTTTATAGAGTGGTTTTAAAAGGTGACAGTAATAATTCACAGGCAACTTTTATGACAGAAAAGGAAAAAAAGAAAAAAAGTATTTCATCAGCTCCTCCAGCTGCTGTTTCAGAAAGTTTTCCTCGAGAAGGATCCACGTTAAACACTGAGCACTTGCAGTTATTGTGCATATTTCCCCTAATTACAAATTCATAAGAGCAGGAGGATTTCCTTGGTGAGAGATCCAACATGTGTCTTTTTGCCTTGAGCTTACTACACTGGCTACTGAAAACACAAATATACTAAAAGTGAAATAACTTTCCCATTTTAATGTGGCCATAAGCTTCCTGCCAGGCTGCGACCTAATTGAGACTTTTGATCTGAGCTTTTCCCAAACATGTTATTCTTCAGAGTCTGTAAAACACTTTAACTGCAGATCTCCTGCGATCGTTACTGAAAGCTACGGGGAATAAAATAATCAAAAAAAAAAAAAAAAAAAAAAAAAAAAAGAGGGAGGCAGGGAATACTCAGTTTATCAAAGTCAATGGAAATACAAGGTATTAATTATGCTAAATGAAGAAATATGGGCATTTTGGTTCCTTTTGGGGGTCAGCAGTGTTTTAAGGTGGCGCTGCCAGGCAGCTGCCCGTGCCTGACCTGCGCATCCCCGGCAGCCGCCGCATCACATCAAAGCAGGAGGGGGTGAGGAAAGCGGTGCCAAGGTCACCGGGCTGCCTCCAACCACCACGTTGTTATCAATTACAAGCACTGATAAGGACATGACCCCTCTCTGAGGCACAGAAATGGGCGATATCCGTGTGCCTGCCTGCCCCCAGAGCGCTCCGTGCGCCGACAGGGAGAATAAAACTGCCCAGCACCTTTTAATTCTCCAACAGGCTTTGGGGGGAAAAAATAGGAGCCAGAGTCCAGTGCTGATAAGATCCACTCAGATCCCTGAATGCAGCTCCCTTGATTGGGTTAACTGAGCCAAACACACGGCAGAGCACAATTAAAGCAGAGGGGAAATTGTATTTCTCCCCTACAGACGGCTCTTGTGAAGTTTCATCAAAGCAAACCCAAAAATGTCTTTATTATAGTGAGACCTACAGCAGGAGCACATGTAACCCGAAATAAGGGGTGTTACACAGTAGTAAGTCACCTAGTAAAATAAAAGTATACTTTCAATAAAGATTAGCTCTGCATTTTATTTCTTGAAATTCTTTGATCAAGTAATTTTGAACTACATAAAACCAGCCAGACCTCCCTAACTGAGCATTCCTCAAGAGATTGCTCTGCTGCATTCAAAATGCTACAATTGCATCTGACTGTACTTCAGGTGACATTGCTCCTGTTCATTTCAAACACGTAGCAGTTTTTGCTCACATTTGTTGCAGATATTTTCTTCTAGAGAAAAGGAAAGCTCCAGATACAGACCATCCTATTTCCCAACCAGAATGCAAAATATTTTTGCAGTACTCCAGCATTTTAAATGTTCTCAAAAGCGCTGAGAAAATTATACAGAAAAAGGTGGGACATAACTTAAATCCTTAATGATTTAAAATGCCACATTTAATTCATTCTCATTGCATTCAGAATGAACAAGAAATTAAAATGTTAACACTGTGAATCATCTTGGTTTCTGCAAGCCAGAGTTAAACACTAACTAGTTTACTCTCTGTGCCCAACATATTTACTAGCTCTGACTCAGATTTAAACACCATAAAACATGATCATTCTGGAGTGCAGAACAGTTCTTACACATTCAAAAGAGGTAATGAGGTGAAACTGGAAGGTACAGAGCTGTATCTTCCCAATCTACCTACAGGTTTGGATTTTACAACATTTTTTTCTCCCTGAGGGGACCAAAAGGGCTGTATGTGGTGCTGTGGAATTCAAGAGCTACAATTATTTCATGTACCTTTGGAATTTAGCATGAAGTTAAGCATAGAAAATACAGTCAAGGAGACTGTTTAAAAGCCTGTGGAATGGTGAAGGAGGAACAGTAGGATGTAGCCTTTAGTCCTTTAACAAACTCCCCTGTCTGTGCCAAGAGGCAGAGAGAAAAATACATTTTACATTTTATAAATAGTCGTGAACATAAGCTAAAGCATTTTGCCACTTCTGGGAAATCAATAGGCAAAAACAAGCCACTCATTTGCAAATAATTTATGTGGCTTTTTTTGCTAATGCAGGACAATCTCTCTGTGAAAACGAGGGCAATAACTTTATTATGCTCATAAATGCAATGCAAAGCAAAGAGAGACTGATGCCCCTGCTCTATCTGCTGAACAAAAGCACAGCTTCGATCAGATCCATCAGACTGCGGAGCTGCACGACTTTGTCTTAAGTCAGGCAAAATTACAGAGCATATGGAACCAAAAAAGCCACAATTATTGAAAATCCATTAGATAAGCTGCCATTTGTCATTGCTGATATCTGCAGGAACACAGCAGTGGTGTTTCTATGGAGGAAACACCTCCAGAGCTGCCTCACACGGGCAGGGCAGCAGGTCTGCCCTCCACAGGCAAAGCTTTTCCTGGGGAAGGAGTGCAGAATGAGGCCAATTACGCCCTGAATGCCCAGAAATGAATGCCACGGCACAGATTCTGCTGTGGAAGAGAAGGGGCAGCCCCCACTCAATCAGCACTAGACACACAAAGCTCCTTAGTCAGGTCTGCAGATCTGTATGTAGGGCAGGAGGAGAAGCACCATCCTCCTGCCCAGCTGTGTGGGACACAAGCTGAATCATTAACACACCCTCCCCTAACGCCCCGAGCCTCCCACATGGGGAAATCCTCCTTGGGAAGGGGGAGAGCAGCTCTGCAGCGTTTCCATGGGAGTGGTGCCCTCCCAGCACCCCTTCCCCAGGCAGGGCAGCACCTGGGCCAGCCCTGTGGGATGCAGCTGCAGCAGCATTTTCTGTGGCTTATGATTGAAAAGAAAAGGTTCTATTCCTTAAAAATGCTGAAACTTCAACGGAAACTTTGCTCTGAAGGGGAGACAGGGAGCAGCTCTCAGGTATTCTGCTGCTCAGTTACCTGCCAGGAACCCAGCTCACAAGTCCATAATTCTATCCAACCTGCCCTGTATCTCCCTGTTGGGGATTTTTTAAAGCTTAGCCATTATTTCATAAAAAGAAAGCTAAATAAAAATAGTAACTCGTGTAAAACTGGTACTTGCCATAGGCTGTTAATGCATTGTGTTACTGCTCTGCTTGCAAATGTCTAATAAATGACAAGAGCTGCATAAAGCCCTTATAGGAAACTTCATCTCACGAGTCAGCCCTCTCCTAAACAGCACAAAAACAACTGATACAAAACATAACCAAAGCAAAGGCAGCTTGAAAGAATTTCAGAAACTCATCCAGCTTTGTTATGGATTTGATGGTCTTATTTCAAAGGACAAAATGCTAAACTTCTCCAAGAGTAAGGGGGGAGGGGGGGAAAGAGTTTCCATTTGTGCAAGAGAAATGCACAAAACATCCATGATTAAATAAAACTTCCTGTGATTGAATCTGACTACCATTTTACAATATTAATGCTAATGGATTATCATCCTCTTGTTTGCATGTTTAACTTCGGTTCCCATAAAAGTTGCTTGTACACAGGATCAGAGGGAAATGGCATTTCAGAAACTAAAAACAAAACACACACGCTAAGAAGCAAAGGCAATTTTAAGAGCTACAAAATCAGCAACATCCAGACAATAATCACTTTCCAATGTCAGACCAGGAAGTCAGGCAGCAAAAAAGAAAAGATGCGCCCGAAAAAGAAAAAGACTTTTAGGAAACAGCAAAAATTAAACCAGGAGTAGATATGTAAAATAGATGAATGAAGACAACGTCTTCCTGCACCGAGGGAGTTGTTTAAGGAGAAACAGTGTCCGTTTGTGGCCAGCGATAATACTTTCCATTCAATAGAGTTTGCAGCTTGCTGATTCATATGATTGCAGGCTGGCGCCCCGCTGGCGAGCCCCCTCCGCTGAAATTAAATCCACTCTCTTCAGTTATAAATTATAATGCTCTATAAACAACACTCCCACTGGGAACGGGGAGAGAGAGAGAGCTCTCTGCATAGTCCACTCACTGTTTAATGCTCTGCTCTTCTGCCACAAACAAGGACTGTATGTCTGCCACAGACAGCACTCTTGCTGTAATTTATGGACTGTTTGATGTTGAGAGCAGGGGAAGGAAAGTAGGATTGTAATGCGAGTCAAAGAGGAAAAGAAGTTGGAAGTGGGTGAGTGTGCAAGAAAGAGGAAGGGCAGAATACATTTTACACACATATTTTAGAGATACATCACTGCACGTATCTTTGCTGCCCCGTAGGAATTGTCCCCTCAAAAAAAAAAAAAAAAAAATCTGGAATACCACTTAAAATAAATGAGACGTCCACAGCGTGTGACGCCAGGATCATTCCATATCAATCAGGAGCCATCTCCACAGCTGAGACTTGAAGTCTGTTATCACAGAGAATATGAAAACGTTAAAATGATAAGGATTTAACTAAAACTGACAGCAGCCCAGAAATTCCCAGCCCGGGCTGACGAGCTTTTCCCGGAGCAGTGTGCCCGGGAGCCCACGAGGCACAAGGAGCCAGACCTGGAGCAAAGCTCCCAAACCAGGGCAGCTTTCTGCTCACTCCCACCTTCCTCATCTGTGTTGGGCACAGGGAGATCATTCTGGCTCTTCTTCATGATTGTTATAAATTATTTTTAAATGAATGTGGAACAGGCACCCAACTGCTCCGAACGCACGCACAAATCCAACATATTTTCTTTTTTTTAACCAAATGGATTAAAAAATGCCAGTGAAACTATTTCTGCTGTGGGAAAGATGAGGATTCCAAGTAAAAAGTATATTATTATCCCTAAGAACAGCCTACATTACCCAGCTGAGAGGGTACTGGGAAATACCCCACGGGCCAGCAAGAGCTTCATCAGGAGCAGAAACCAGCACGAATTTCAGAGCAGAACCCCTTCATTATTGTCATGGAAATTGCAAACTAAACTGTGAGGGAATGACAGAGTGTTCAAGAAAATGGACACCAGGATTGAGATGTCCATCACTCAAGATTGTGATGAATGACTACAAGTCAGTGATCCCCTGCCTGACCAAAAACCCCGAATCTCCTAAAATTGGCACGGCACAGTCACGTAAAGGTCTCCACAAGATTTTTAGGACAGTGGCCCAAGGCTTTTTTTGGTTAGTAATATTTTCCAATTTTCCCCCAAACCCCACCACTACACCTTTCTCTTCTTTTTCTTCTTTTGAAGAAAGGTTTTAGGTAGTAGCTGAGTAGCTTTTAGGTTTGAGGGAGGGAGGGAGGGCAGAAACCTCCTTTACTGTGAGGTTGAGCCCTTGTATGTCAAATCTGGCCTGGAGCAAATTTTCACAGCTGAATTATAAACCCTGTAAACAAGGGTTTATGATGGAAATGCTGACACAACCTTAATTACAAACAGCGTGAAGTGGGGGCAGGCTCTGTAACACACACTCCTTTTCACTGCCAGTCCTCTGGCACACCAAGGCTGCCATCCATGGAAAATCCACTCTGCTCCTGCTCCTTCCCCTCACTGCTCAGGCAGGAGCATTTTTATCAGATCTGGTTGCTCAATACTGTCCTTTAGAAAAGGAAAAAAAAAAACCCAACAAACCTTGATTTTGTAATAAAAGTATAATGTATAGCTTAAAAATAAATTAAATAAAGGAAACATTAAAAGATAAATGGAGCAGGATGCTCTATGGCTGAGGTAATTTGAGTGGAAAGGGAAGGAGGGAGTTTACATTAATAAATGATTAAAGGCCTTAACGAGGGCCTATCTGGTTGAAGAGAGGAGCAGAGTTCTCCACCTCTCCTCCTTCAGCCCAGCTTTTTTACATTTGTTCTCAATGCTGATCAATATGGTTTTCATTTAGTGATTTCCATAATGCCATATGTGATCTGCAAGCCTGACATAATGAAGGCAGAAAGAGAGCTGAAGTCATTTGAACGTTCTCGCTTGCATGTCTGTCGCCAATTTAGAAAATAAATATCTATTGAGAGTTAGGGTTTCCTCCTGTCTAGGAGAATCACAGCAGGATTTGCATATGCAGATTGCAAAGCCTGGTTTTCTCTCTTCTCCCCCTGCCCCTTTTTAAACAAAAAAAAATGATGTTGAAGAATATCTTCCCCTCTTGTGTTGCAGTGAGTTTGTGTTTTTATAATGAAGAGGAAATATTAATAAAGTTTAAAACTGAATGAGGGTTGGCTCCTCTCTGAGACTGGCTGAGACTTGCGTGGTAGCCCAAAAAAAGCAAAAGTTTTCTGTCTGCTGAGTCACAGTGACCTGCTGGATCCCATCAGAGACCACCTTAGTTTGAAATATAATAAAAATAAGGTCTGTATTTAGCAATACTTGGTTTCATCATGCCATTGTCTTCATGGGCAGAATCTCAATCAACTGTAGAGGTATCACCCTTGTAAACTGAACTCTTCTGCCCCTCAGAGGTGTGAATTACATTTATATAACACCATTGCTATAAATTATATGTTTAAGAAAAAACAGGACTGGCAGATACATTTTGGAGGGCTGAATTGGGGCTTCTGCCACCCTGTAAAACATCCCTGGCACAGGAACATTGTAAGAGCCATAACTGAATTGTAAAAACGTCAAGGGCTCATGGCAGATGAGATGCCAGAGCAGATTTAAAGGTGTTTGGTACCCAGTTGAGCTCTCAGATCTCACAGGAAAGGATGAAACTGGAGATTTCCAAACCCTCACCCTTCAGCTGTAATCACATCTCACACACACCCAACTTCAGGACTTAATTCTGTTTATAAAAATAAGCAACAGGTTAAAAGCTGTACTTGAGAGTGTCACTATTTGGGTGACTCCCCCCTGACCCAAATTCCCAATTCTTCCCCAGAGCAGGGAGATGTGATCTCCTGGGTTCCATCCCAACCAGCAGCACACAACATTTCCTGGCTGCTGGAGGGGACAGCAGCATCCCGGGATGCTCCAGCTGCAGCACAGAGCTCCATTTGCTGCACAGGGAGGATTCTCCCCACAAGAGGTTCTGCTTTTAATGCCCAATATGTAAACAGCAAAACAACACAGGAGAAATGACAGTTTGCATTAAATTTAGGATCCAGGCTGCTGCTTTGGCTACTCTGAGCACGTAAATGGTGCTGTACTACAAAGGCTTCAGAGTTTTGCCAATGGCTCAGCTGAACACTGAGCCATCAAAGTATTATCTGAGTTGCTGTTAATAAAACTGGCAGTTCATTGAGGGTATCTGACAGAGAAAAACCAATGTAAATAGGGATTTGTGACTGGTGAGAAAGCTTTCCATTATAAATAAACTTTCTTTGAGGTTCAAAGAGTTTAGTTAACGATTTAAAGATTTTTTTTTCTCTTTGTTTTCAGGCATTGCCAACTCTTTGTCTACAAGAAAATAGCTTGAAAGAGCTGCTCTTTGTACACATTTTCCCAAGTTGCACGAATTGCTATAGATATAAAATGTAACCGTGGAAAAAACCCCCACTGCTGAATTCCGAGAAGGATGTCAAAATTAAAATACCCTGATGATATTGTTAAAATTATAAAGGTTGGAAGTGCAAAGCAACATTAAAAGAATTTCTTCTCCTTCTGTTCATATCACACTTCTGCATCTCTGTTTACCCAGTGTAACTAATGGTAAGGGATTTCAGCTTCCCAGTTATGATATTGCATTGACCTAATTGGGTTTCTGGGGGGCTTCAGGGAATTCCAGCCTTAAAGACTTTGTTCCCACTAAATTAAGAAAGATGTGAAAGTGTGGAGCTTTCAGAAAGGGACAAACGAACCTACAGAGGAATAAATCCTGGAATAAACCGGGTTGTGAGCAGCAAAACCACAAACCCCGTGCCTTGAACTGTGAAGTCCTCGCAGCCTGGCTGGGATAAATAAATGAATAAATCAGGAGCCGGGAGAAGGGAAGGGAGAGCTCCAAGGGCTGAGCAGTGCCGGGGCTGCCGCTGACCTCCTGCCCAATTACAGCCTCATTGGCAAAGCAAACAAGGAATTATTGGCTCTTTAGTCGGGCTTTTCTTCTCCTGCCCCGGCCCCTGCTTCTCATTCTGGTTTTTTCTCCCTTTTTCCTGCTAGGCAAAAAAAAAAAAAACCACCAAAAAACCAAAAAACAACCCAAAAAATACTCTCCCCGCAAAAAAACCCCATCTGCAAAGACCTGATATTCATCTGAGTCCTGCAGTTGTACAGTCTTGTTAAATTGTTACCACCTTTTCCACGAGCAGTTTTGGCAATTAACCTCGTGGTCATACACTTCAAAGGGAACAACTGTTGAGTTTAACCTCCTTGAGCTACCATGGATTCCTTTATGATTTTTCTTCAAACACTTTCATCCCCAACAAAAAATGCAGACTGATAAGATTGGTGTTTATTTTTCCATTTTGTCAGTTTATTAGGATGACAAATACCTCGACCAGTCACCACTAGTTTGTGCTCCTCCAAGTCTGTGCAGAAGGAAGCTCTCCTATTAATTCACATTTCTAAGGCAGGGTCTCTGCTTGCTGGAATCCATGGATTTGATACATCTGACCCTTCCTTGCCCCTGTTTGCAAATCTCTCATATATTTCTCACAATGCCTAAAAGCTCCAAAAACAGAACATACAAGCAGAGTTAATGCTGAGGACATACGATCCCATTACAAATATATATATTCTATTTATTTATTTTGTAAAACCCCACCATTACTGAGAGACAGAACTACTTTGCACATGAAAAAGGGTAAAGAGATTCCTCCCCCCTCAATTAGAATACCAGTTAACAGGATCAGGATCTGTGTTAGTACAAACCACACTTTTTCTTCTGTCTAAACTTCTGCCTACAACATATATTAATTTACCAGACTGTGCAGCTGCTCCTTAAGCAACTGGACAGCAAATGAGAGGGAAGTACCAAAGCAAATACTACAGGAGTGTGATCAGGTTACTCGGAATCTTGTTTCCCCCTGCATTTACATTCTGGTATTATAGCACATTTTTTCCTCCAAAGTAATCACAAAAATGTAAAATGCTTTATTCTTAGGAGAAGCTTTCAAGAGAGAGCCAAAGAATCCCAAAAAAAGTGTCTGAGTGACCTTTTGGTAGGGTGGCCAGGGGAAGCATCACTTTTCTCTGGCTGCAAAGTGCCTTGGGTGGGAGAGGGAACAAAATCCCTCTCCAGGAAAAGAATGGAACAAAAGTTTGGGATCTGACTCGCAGTGCAAGAAGGGGAAGCATTTGGGCAAGCATATGGCATGTGTTTCAGGTTGTGAGGGAGGCAAAAAAAAAAAAAAAATCACGATGTTCCGTGCAGTTCAGACCAAATAGAAAACTTATTCTGACTATTCTCATTTGTCAGAGGCTTTTCAAAACTAAGCAGATCTCTCCATGGCTCTGATGTCAAAGGAGGAAGGAACGGGTGAGTATCGAGTTTACATTTTTAGGTTCTCTTTTAACTGTTCCCACTTTTAATTTTAATGTGCTTGTCAACAAAATGAGAAACTCCTTCACTCACGGAGGGAAAAAAAAAAAAAAAAAACAAAGGAGAAATTAGCACATTAAATGATACATGGGTCTGGTGCTATGCTGCACAGTTCAGTGAACCCCTGCACAGATCAGCAAGATGGCTGGAAATGTCTCCTTCCGTCTGTTTTCCATCTCGCAAGGCTGTGGACTCAGCAGAGTGTGAAGAGAGCCTCTCTCCCCTCCGACCGCTCCTGCTCGCCCCCCCAAAGCCCCTGCAGCAGAGAGCAGGAACTGGAGCAAATGCTTTTGTGAATTAACAGATCTTGTGAGCGTAAATTTGGTCAGGCTGCTCCTTTCTGCAGGCCAGCCCCGGCTGCTGCCCCAGGATGTGAACTGTCAGTTCGCATAGCTGGTGATGAGTTGCAGAACCATCAGCAAAGGTGAAGACGGCAGAAGCAAGAAAGATTCAAGACTGGTGGAAATCATTTCACAAGGAAAATTTCAGCCATCAGTGGGAGGAAGCTTTGAAAAATGCTGCCATTTCCGAGTCAGAACGAAGGAAAAATTAAATTACTGCCGGTGAGGCGAGCCAAAGTCGCATCTTACCCTAGGGAGAGGTTTGATAATGGTAAACATTTGACAGCTGGCCTGAAGTTGTTATCTTGTTCTAACAGTTGTTATAGTCTGAGTGAACATTTCTGATAAGAGAGCAGAAAGAAAAACACTAACCCATTTTTAATTTCTTGCTCTCTGTATTTGAAGCTGCGGTGCCCAAAGCCAAACAGGTTTAAAGCCGTTTGCCACCATCACTCTGATTAAAGCCTTGGTTTTTGCACTGAGCTCTGGACCAGGCTTGGGAGGGAATGACATCATTGGGTACAGCAATACTTCAGGAATAATTTAAAATAACTTCAACCCACTCCCTCTCAATAGCCCTTAAATATCCCTCCTCTGCTTTACCACAAGCAATTACAAGAATTAACCCTAAATTAGAGTGAAATTGAAAAAATTAATTAGTTTAAGTATTTAACTTCAAGATCTACCACAAAATCTTGTTTCGCTATTACTTTACTCCAAGCTGTTGATGTACAACCACAAAACTTTAATTCCTTTATTATTCTTTACTAAAGAATACTTATTCAGACACATTAGAAAGGCAGCAAGCTCGGTTCCACCTGACTGGAGCAATAATAAATGAAAACCAGTTCTGTTTAAGCAGAAAGAGGTATGCTATCTTCGCAGGAAATTTAATTATACATCAGATTTTTTTTTTTTTTGTGCTCAGTTGTTACTGACAAAGCATGTATTGAGGAGGGAGACTGGGCTCTGTTCTGTCCTGCCATTAGCAGCTCCTCCTTTAGGAAAATACAGCGTGGGTATGGAAAGTACATTACATGTATGTCAAAATCAAACTACCATCCTGCCAGAGAAGCATGGGCTGGTTGGGTNCCTCCTCTCCGAGAGAGAGTGGGTGTTTTTTTTTTTTTTTTTTTTTTTTGCTTTTTTTTTTTTTTTTTTTTTTTTTTTTTTTTTTTTATCAGGAATGCATTTCTAAGCTGTTTAACACAGTTTAACCTCACGGAACACATAAACAAAGCATTCACCTCCCATTAAAAAGAATTAAGATGAATATTTACCATGGCTATTAAACTCTGTTTAATAACTCATTGATATGGACTAGGGGTAAATCTTCCTATCCCTGAGCACCTAAAGCTCTCCTTCTGCAGGGGCAGGCCCAGGGAGAGCTGACAGACAGGTTTCCCCTGATGGTCACGATCCCAATCCTAACCCCAGGCACAGGATAAAACCCCAATTAGACAGGCAGCATGTGAAGCTTGTCCCTCAGACACATAAATTAACTCCAAAACTCTTTCTGTATCTCCTGCATTAACAGGTAGAAAGTGTTTCATTACTTTTTCCAGTGACTCTGCCCCACTCTTAAAGCAAGAGTGTATAAATTGATATTAAAGTATGGTATTTTGAGAATGTTTCAAAGTAAGGTCAAACTCGTATTAAAAACCTACTAGTGTAGGCTAAAATAACAGTCTGGCTGAGCAGCCCTCAGTGCATCTGGGTTCAATTACCCACTACATCCTTGCTGTGTTTTCTACCAGCAAGAACAACGCAAGCATGGCTCGGAGTTCACGGATAATGTCAAAGTTAGGTTACTCAGAAGAGGAACGAGATAAATCATCCAAATATCACAGTCATATTGGCAGCCCATTTTCCCCCCCCCTTCATGGCTGAAAGCAGCACAATGTTGCATAACAACAAATAGAGGACAAAAGTCCTCACTTCAGGAGGAGGAGTGAGCCCAGCTGGAGTTCTGCTCTCTCACACATGGGGAGTGAAAAGCACACACTGAAAATGCCTCAACAAAAAAAGGAGGCAGAACCCAACCTAATGCACAAAGCAAACAAACACGATTTACCACGCTGGCACCCTGACTGATTCCCTTTTTTTTTTTGGTGTTTGACCCTGGAACAATGAGGCTGGATTAACATTCATTATTTGCATTCAACTGCTCCAGCACCAGCCTGAGGAACAAGAGAGGCTGGGACACTTGTGGAGTCATTGGCTCTCTCCTTGCTGAGCCGCCCCACGGTGCCCAAAACTTTGACCAAATAAAAGCCCCCCCCGGTCCTGCTTTCATGTTGTCAAGCTGGTTAACAAGGATTTAAGAGCTGGGTGGGTAAACATCACACTGGGGCTCCACTCAGCAGAGCCCTGGAAGGAGGATGTCAGACTGGGAACAGCCATCCCAAGGATCCATCACAGCCAGGCTGCCACATCCTACACAAATGGCACAGACAGACTCCAGTGTCACCAGCCAGCCCTCCCAGGGGACAGCTGCCACATCCCTGCACCCCACCTCAGCCTCCCCAGCTGGTCCCAAACTGGGAGGCTGTACTCAGAGCCTGCATAAAATCACAGCAGTGTCTCTGTCTGCAAAGAGATGCTCCTCCAGGGAATGGGAAGATTGTCCTCTGCTTCCATCAAGGCCCATAAAACAGCAATTGTCAGTAAAGTTGCTCAAAATTATGTATGTTCTGGGAATGCTACACAAAGTATTTTTAAAGCAGCATGTTTAATTCTGAGCAGCTCTGTATGAAACGTGGTAAAAAGCAGCAATGAATCACCAGCATCAAAACTGCCTTTGTGGTGCATGAGGAGTCAGTTTATCCATTCTGAAATTCTGTTTGCATCAAAGTAATAACACATTTGCAAAATGATCAATCAGGTTAAATTTAGAGGAAAATGTGTTTTTTACCCAGTGTTTGTCAGAACATTTCCAAATCAGAACATAAGATTTTACAATGTCCAGTGTTCCTATGTATATGTATTATAAATTCATGTCACTGTAACATACCTAATTATATAAGATCATTTCTTATAGAAAAGCACAGGTATAAAAGTTTGATGCCAGAACAGTCTGGCTGTTTATTAATTTACTATTGCAGATGAGAAACCCTCCTCTGACTGTTACAGGGACGGATGCAACACACTCCTGCATTCCAGAAAAGCAACTTGCCCAGCCTACAAAACATTACCCAGCCTCCAGAACGCCAGGCTGGGGGCACCCCAAGGCTCAGCCCCTTCCCATGGCTGTGCAGGAGCCTCCTCTCCCTCTCCCAGCACTTGCCCTGTGCTCACCTGTTTCCCTGGAGACCAGCATTTACAATCAGGGCTATAAATACACACAGTAATTAGGCATCTTTTGAAGCAAACCTTCCAAACCATTTGCCATCTCAGGAATGTTTTAACTTCTGGAATAGAGAATGATCTTGGTTGAAAAAGAGTATGAATGCAGCTCTCAGATGGGCTCAGAGCTACAGTGAGGGAGAACTGTGAGGGGAAAGTCATCCCTGGGCAGGTCATCACTGCTGCCAGGGAATGGAGAATTTTGTCAATGAATCCAGACTTAGCTGCCTGTTCTCCCACTGGGAAAAAAGCTTAATATCACTGTGAATCACTATAAAATATAAAACAGAGATAAAAAACTTATTTCTTACAACCTACTGCTAATGGCCAAGGAAAAGCCCCAAAACATCAGCTGATGCTGAAGGAACTGAGCCAGCAGCTGCTCCAAACCTCTGCCTGCTTTGTCAGCTCCTTGCAAAGGCTCCAAGATTTACACAATTCCTTTTGCCAAGTCGTAGTGGAGATCCATCAGCATTCAAAGAAGTAATTTACACTTTGTTGAGCTCAAATTATCCACACAGTTCCTGTCCATTAAACAGGGAGGTGCAGTTTGTCTTCTAAATAACAAATAATTTATTTACTGCATAGGTCAGCCTGGACAGGACATGGAGCAACCTGGTCCAGTGGAAGGTGTCAGGAGTAGAATTAAATGAGCTTTAAGGTCCCTTCTAATCCAAACCATTGCAGGATTCTCTAACTTGTTGCTTCCAAGGCAAGCAAAGCAAACTGGAAAGATGCAGATGTGGAGGAGCAGCCATCACTCACCCTGGTACTAATGAAGAATTCATGGTGACAACTCTTCAACACTCTGGCATCATTCTGAAGCACCATGAATTCCACAATCATCTTTTGGGAAGAGTTGGCAACTTCATTTCCAGTACATTAAGAATGAACATGGGGTTTTTTTGAACATTTAAGTTTCTTTTCTACTTTTTAGGAGTGTGAGACCCTTCAGCTTTTTCCAGGGGAGGTTTGTGCATCAGAATGGACAAGTGTACATCCTTGAATCCAGGATTACAGACTATTTGCCCAGAATCTCTGTCAAAGAGGCTACTGAGCAGCTCAGAAACAGAAATCCAGGAGATGTTATTTAACTCTGGCACAGCTGAGAAGAGTTGCTGAGATTTACAGAAGTATCACATCCCTAACACTGAATTTCTCCAAAAGGAACTCAGACCAAGCCATCCCAGCTCTGGATGATCCTTCTGAAGAGCTCCTGCAGATGGAGCAGACACAAAATCACACTTTGCTGAACGCAGCTCCACCCTGGAATTAGCAAATTATTTTTAAACACTTTCCATGTGATTATGCCTAATGAATAAACAAACACACATTTACGATGGGGAGATGTTACGGTTCAAAAAAGCAATACAACATCTTTCAGCTACCCTTTCTCAAAGCCCTAATAAGCCTGTGCATAAATCAAACCCTTCCTTGCTTGGATAGACTCTCACTGAGACGTGCCCATGGTGCTAATTCAGAGCAGAAAACGCTCTTATTCCAGGCCACTGCAGTGAAGTGACATTTACCTAATGCAGCTATAAATTTCCTGATAATTAGTGGGCAGCTGATGGTGATGCAAACTGACTAGTGCAGCAATGCCAGTCTCAAACTAGCTCTCCAACACCCACAGATTAATCAGATTTAAACCCAAAAATTTCCAAAATTCTGACTAGTGCAATGGCTCAGGGACAAAGGCTGGTGCCACCGAGCTCCCACCAGTTGCTGTGATCTGTTCATGGTGCAGACACTGCCACTAACGAGATGTAGCTCCCCTGAACACTCAGTTTCTCACATCAAACAGCTCACATGACTTTTCACTTAGCCACACGTAATCAGCATTTCCTAAATTCTCTATGATTGTGGAGCAAATACAGATTAGTTCACTTGGAACTAAAACAATGGAATTTGGAGGGGTAGAAAATGATGCTTTCAAAAATAACTTTCAAAAGTCACTTCTAAAATTTCACAGCCAGGTTTGAAAGCTTCTGATGTCAAGCTGGATTTTCAAAGTTAAGTAGGTGAGCAATTAAAAAAAGTTTAAAAATAAAAGTTAAGAAACCTGGCATGAAATCACACACAACCTTTCACTCATCATGAAGTGCATGCTCTGCAGTGCTGCTTCACTCTTTGTCTCTACCCTAAAAAATAATTCAGTTGGACAAAAATATATTAAGGAACCTTAACTTTAGTTTTCTTTTTCCAACCTAATGCTGGACTATGCTTACATTTTAACACTTTGGAAGTATCAGAATTAGAAGCAGTGTAGGATTAAAGAGCAGCCTTAGATGCACAGTGAGTTTATTTAACACTGCAAGAACTACCATGGAAGCTGTAAGTAGCTTCTCAGACAGAGAGAAAACACAGACCCATCCTTTAAAATACTTTCTCAAAACAGTCTTTGACCTTTTGGGTGCATCATGAACGAGGCCAGTCAATCAGAGCAAACCCTTCTCCCTGTTTTTTTCCTGGATGAACTGTTCCTTTATCACACTATTTTAGGAAGGAAAAAAAACCTTTTGGCATGATGGGTCAGAATGTTGTTCTAAAGCAAAGCATGAGCTAAAATTTCATGAGAAAGTTAATTAACATTTAGAAAATATCCTGGAATTCTCACTGAATGCAAAGGGCCATCCATATATTGTCAGAGGTCAGAAGTGTCCAGCTCTGCATGTGATTCCCAAAGGAAGGGAACAAGGAGTGCTGGCACAGCTGGAGGGGTGGCACAGGGACAGTGCCACGCTCACCAGAGCTCCCAGCTCTGAGGGGTGCAGCAGGTTTAGCTGAGATGCAGGATCACAGTTTGCATTTTCCCAGGTGCATTTTGGGGTTTTTTTGCCTGTTGTTTTGGACAGCCAAGCTCAGGGAGGAGGGATGGACAGGCCATGCTTGCCTGGTACAAGTGGAGCTCAGCAGGGGCTGTGCTGGGAATTGTCCCCTTGGAAACCTTGGAAGAAGAGAGGGAGGACTCTCTGCTCACCTTTCCAGACACCCCCAAACTGGGAGGGAGGGGGTCTGGAAGTGCTCCAGGGCAGGGCAGCCCCTCAGGAGGACTCAGAGGAAGCTGAGAAACTCCACAAGGCCAAGGGCAAAGCGCTGCCCCTTGCAAGGGCAGCCAGAGCAGCTCCTGTTGAGGAGCCACAGCTCAGGCACTGCTGCTCTGATGAGCACACACAGCTTCTCCCTGCATCCACAGCATCCTCACACCAGCACAGACCTGACAAGAAAGTGACTGCAGAGGTCAGGATGGATTTTAACAGACCTATCCAGTCCCTGCATGCAGAATGCAAAGACCAATAAAGGCAGGGCACATTTTTCCACGTACTCAGCTTTTACTTCATACGCTAATTATAGCCCAGGCTGGTCTTTAAAAGTGGAAAAACCCACAGAATTAAAAACAAAAAACTACAATAGGGTGAAATGATTGCATTTATTTTTGTTCTGAATTCCTGATTAATAGAAGTGTCGGACCATGCAGAACCTACCAATGTGCTTTTGAGACTTGGCTCTGGTTACACGTCCAACACTAGATAGGAACTTTCTGACCTCTCTCTGATTTAAAGCCTGGTTTGTAAGCATTACTTTTTGTCATTCTTTTTCCTTATTAAAAAGGGCAGTGTGGAAAAAAGATGATTAAAGATATCAAACAAACACCAAACCTCCTGTGAATGGACTGTTGGAAAATAAAGTACGATTTAATGACGTGAGAAATTAGATGAAACTGTCAAGTTTAAAGAATCTTAAAATGGTTAACAGGTCAAAACATAAAAACTTCTTTATGTATAGAGTGAATATAAAGGGAACATGGTAAGTATCTGCCAAGGGTTAATTGCAACCCTGCATGAAAAGCAGTTAACAAGTGAGAGTTAGAACACCCAGGAGGAAAAGAAAAATTTTTCCAGTGCCATGAGAAATAAACAACAAGGGGGAAATATTTCCTTTGGCCACTGTTACCTCCTCTCCAAAAGCTCAGAGGAGCAGTGGGAATGCCAAGGCCTGGTTTGCTCTTGACTCCCTCCGAAACATTTGTCTTCATTACCACTCTTTTTAATCAGGGCTCCTTCATGAGTGTTTCTGCTCAGCCCCAAGGGGCGACTCTGGGCTGCGATAAATCAGCATCCATACCACAAGTCACTAATCAGCACTCTCAGGGAAAGAATAACACTGAAGTGCAGACCACTAAAGGCTTGGAGGAACCTGAAGGCTCAGTGGCCTCAAGGAAGAGCGGCCCACATCAAAATAATCAGGCACTGAACCATCCCTACCTCCTAGGCTTAGCAGGACTTCACTTGGAGATATTATTTAAAAGCTTCCTGCACACAGATTGTTCTCACTGGATAAAGGGACTTTATTGATAAAGCTCTCACCCTTGAGCTTGGTTCCTCTAATTCAGTGGATTGCACTTGTGCCTCCTGCTAGAAAGCATTCAGGGAAACAAACTTGGTAATGGATACCTTGTGCTGCTGTCCTAACATATCTAGAGGAAAAAAAAAAATCAGTGTACAATGAACTGAAAGAGGGGGAAAAGGAAATGGATAGAAGATAACACATTCCCAAGGCACCTCATGTATTACTGCAATGGAAGAAGAAAGGATTTTGTCCACTTCTTTTGTTTTCAAAGGTTATTTATAAACACAACTAAACAGATGTCATCTCAAAAAGAAAATATCTGCATAGGTTATCTGTGCTCACACCCATCCCCCTGCATCCAATCCCTTTAAAACTGTGTGATGTTCCAACTGCAGAAACAATTGGTATTTCACGAGTTGTTATTATTCCTTTAAATTGTCCAAATCCCCAATTCTGCATCAGTGCTTGCCAAGGACACCACAAAAAAAAGCTGAATGCACACCCAAGCCCTTGTGCCTCCCCCAGGTGCCAGCACCTTTGAGAAATAACCCTGAGCTGTAAAACTGAGCACTGGCACCCAAATTAGCAAAGTAAGCATCCTCCCATCCAAGGGATGTTGAACAAAAATCCCAGAGCAAGCTTTTCCAAAACCACAACTGCAGCCATCCATGGGTTTGGTTTTTTTTCCCCTGTTAAGACCCATCTCTATGGTACCTGGAAATCTGGCCCATGGAGATAAAGTGATTATGGAAAGATCAGAGAAAAAAAAAAGAATCTTCCACTGTTCCTACTTCCAAAGCCCAGTAAGGTCCAGGAATCACAGTGAGCTGACTCCAGCACTGAAATTCAGGTTAATGTAGGAAAATCTCCAGCCCTAAACCAAGAAACCAGAATTATTTACTGTTGTCTACTTTCTTTTCTTTTTGGACTACATAAATTGTAGGATGGATTCACTTTGAGCTGGGAGGTGAAGAAGGTCTCTGTGAGGGTATTAAAAAACCTCCTCATGACTCAGAGTGGCAGCACCTTGGGCCTGACCTCTGCCAAAATATTCCCAAAGGCACAGAAAGCACCACTGGGACAGAGCAGCTCCTGACTGAAGGTTTAACCTGAACTCCCAAAAGGGAAGGAAGGAGACACAACCTTTGCTGTGAACTCATCGTGAACTTCTGCACAGTTGCAGGCTCACACTCAGGTTTATTACCATGAGCAAGATAAAATATTTACTGTGTTAATTAAAATACAAGTAAATAATCTAATTATGCTTATTAATGAATACTCATTTGAATGTTGGAGTTCTCTAAGTAGCTATTTTCAGCTATTGAAAGGAGCATAGAGTGCTCAGTTGAGGGGACACACTGTGCCCCAAAGTCCAACCTTTTGAGCACTATAAATAGGTGGTTTAGGAAAGTTAGGGCCGGGTTCTATCAGAGGAGCTGCTAAACCAGAGCGTGGAATGCAGCAAAAACATTCCCTCCACCAGCAGTGCTCCGTGACTTCAAAGAATTCAATATACCCCAGCACTCCCTTCTCAGAGATGAAAATCGTCATTTTCAGTTGTCTGGTCCCACTCCACTTAAAAGATCCTTTAATTTCCTTTCTGATCCCCGAGCCCTCAGGTGCCCGGGGTCGCAGCACAAGTTCACAGCTCCTCTGCTGAGCTCCTGATCCTCTCCCCGAGCAGCCCTTTCCTGTCTCGCTCTGCCTTGCGTGCT
>VWZP01016762.1:345018-457518 GCA_013396995.1 Dicaeum eximium | reverse complement strand
GCTCTTAGTTCTCACATTTCTGCTGGGGGTCACAGCTTTGGGAGGTGACACCTGAAGGATGAATGGGATCTGGAAAAGATTCAGATTTTGCTTTCCAGATCTTTGCTTCTTGTGGAGGAGTAAATTGAACCATGGGATGGTCTGGGTGGGAAGGGACCTTAAAGATCATCAATTCCCACCCCTGCCACGGGCAGGAACATCTTCCACTCTCCCAGATTGCTCCAAGCCCTGGGCCTTGGACACTTCCAGGGATGGGGCAGCCACTTCTCCAGGCAAATACTGAAAGATATCAGGAGTAGGAAGAGAGGCTGGGGGAATTTACCAAAAAACTCCAAAGATGAGACAGGAAGAAGAATTCCTTCCATGCAGGGGTGTGAGCTGTGCATGTGTTAGAGCAGAAAAGGAGCCAACACAGGGATTAACAGCTACAGAAAACACTGTGACCAAGGTGGAAGATGTGCTCAGCATCTGTGACTGGAGACAAAAGGAAAATGTGAGGAAAAATGAAACAAAAATGGGAGAGGTCCCAGAATTCAAAGAAAGAAGGCACACCTGGGTAAGAACACAGGCACAAACCCCAGAATCCAGAGGTTGGCAATGCTATGGAGGAAGAGAAGGCAGGATTTGAAGCTTTGGGCTGAATGCTGCTCCCAAAACTACCCAGCAAAGGGCTCCCTTCCCTCCTGCAAACACAGATTCCATTTGATGTTCCTTCTACAGCAAGCAAGAAGAGATAAATTAAAACTGAGAACCTAGAGAGGGCTTTGATCCTATTGCCTGGAAATATGTACAAGAATATTTTCTCCAGACGTACTTTTGCTATATATGGAAACCAAATGCTGACTAATCATCCAAACCTTCTGGTGCCTGAGCACAGCTGGGACCTGCAGCACAACACTGCCACAAGGGCCCAGGAAAACGGGGGAAACCAAGGAGTGTGCTGAGAAAGAAGAAAATGGTGATCAAAGGCACTGCAGGCCTGATCAGACAAGAGGGAGAGTTTCTAGCTGGTGAGCTTTTAAGATCCAATTGACACATTTATTCTTGTATTACTGAACTTCAACAGGCCAAGTAATGATTATCTGTTTTCCAAGGGTAGAGAAAAATGATCCCATCTGAGACCTGCTGGCTCAGGACAGCAGAAATGGGATGCAAAAGCCTGAATTTTGGTTTATTGGTTCATAGATAGCACCAGCTGGCAGGGATGGAGCCATTTAGGGCTGTTTATCAGGACATGGCCTCTTGTCCCAGGCACACACAGGGATGGGACATGGACAGAAGCTCTGATGTGGCATTGTCACTTGTGCTGATGGCCAGGGCACAGTCAGGGCTTCACAGCTTGAGTGTGCTGAGGAATATGGGGGCTTCATTTCTCTATCCTCCTTATCCTCTGAGATGGGAGAAATACCAACTCAAAGAGCAGCATCAATTCTTGCTTTTCACTTAAAGTGCTCATCAGTGTGGCATAGCTAATTAATGCTTTCAATAGGTGTTAAAAATTCCTGGGCTGTAAGGCAGTAAATGCATTATGAGCAGGCAAAGGCAAGTGGCTACAGTTTAGAAGCACAAAGGTGAGATAATGGCCTTCCACATCACTGAACTGTCAACCTCATTTAGCACAAAGCCTGGCATCTGGAGATTTCAAATCATACAGCCGTTTAAAAATATATAGAATGTTAAATTAAATGACAAACACGGGACATGTCACCTTTTAGAGGCAGAAATGTAAAACCAAAGCATATGTTCTCCAACTGTATTTGCTTCAGGATCAGCAATATTTTTGTAACCTCATTAGTTTCTTGACTTGGTTTTAAACATGCAAGGATGGATATACAAATAAGTTACAGGTCCTCCACGTGACATCCTCAATTATAAGTCAATCTTTACCAGCAAAATAAATTAAGAACTGGAAGTTTAACTCTAGTGGAAGGCGAAGACAATGAGGCACAATTTCTGCAAGCTGTTACAGATGAAAGTCCCTCTGTATTTTGAGCTCTCAATCTAAGAGATGTGTGCAAATATCCCAGTTTCAAACCTACATTTACAAGCACACCCTGTGGCTGTGTGTGCGTCCAGCTGTCCCTGCCAACCCCAGGGCTCAGTGCTCTGGTCCCTGGCCTGGCTGTGTGACAGAGTCAGGCTGTAGCTGGCTCCTCACAGGGCAGGTTTGGGTGTTGGCACCGTGTCCTGTCACCGCTGCGGTGGCAGTGTCACACCGGGGCAGCTCTGTGGGACGAGGGGAAGGTGACAAAGCCCAGGCCCAGCAGCAGTTGGTACCTCTGCATGGAGCTGTTGCTCTGCACAGCCCAGGTGCCCCTGTCAAAGGGGACAGCCCTCACCTGGCACCCCGTGGCAGCTCCGTGTCCCCCCGGCACGTGCCGTGACCCGAGCGGGCGCTCGCACTTCACGCCTTGCACAATCCCTCACTGAAGGGTTATTAAAAGGCCAGAACTAGGCCAATAAAGCTGGATTTTATTTGTTCATGCACAGCAGCGGGGGAGTGCTGCCTGCTGATGGCACTAAACAAAACATCACACCCCCAGACCAAACTCGTTTTCAACTCCTGCTGCAGAAGTGGCTCAGTCAGGAGTGTGACAGAGCAGGTAGAGCTGAGGAATGGCCACATCAGCCAGAGCTGGTGCCCCCCTACCCTCCCCTCCTCAGCCCCCATCAAAAACCATTTTATATTTGATATTTGGGAATATTTGATACCACCTAATGATCACCAATTAATCTCACTGAGCCCTGGACCACAACATCTTTAAGCTGTGCATCCTCCCAAGAACTTGATAATCTTCCTCTGCAGGAACTGTAGGACCAGCACAAACCAACTGAAGTACAAATTCACGAAGTTTCAATCATGTTTCATTGGAGAGAAAGGAAAAAAAGCATGAGCCAAACTTTGAAATAAAATCATGAAATAGTGAAGCACTGCTGGCAGTTCAGCTTACTGGGCATCAAAGTTTAAACTTTGCTTTCAACCTCAGTTTTCCAAACATGCTGTCACTCACCATAATATGGGTTAAAAATAAGAGAAAGCAAAGATGAAATGTAAATGATTTAAATGCATGCATATGTTCTTTTGTAAAATGCATAATGCAGCTGCAAGATTTTTTCCCCATATTTTGGACACAAATCAAGGGGGAAATGGTTCACTTGTAATATAGTGAATTTTTTATCTAACTTCAGTGCTAAAATGTAGCTCCCTGTAAGCATTTCACTGTATTCTGGGTGTTGGTTTGCTTTTATTTTTGGGTTTTTTTCAGAGCTTAAATACAAACACTGAAACCAAAAGACTACCAGAGCACTTTTTGCTTCTCCAAATTCTCTCATGGCAACTTTCTGCTTGTTAAAAATCCACCAGCAACAAAAAACCTTTGCAGATGATCTACAGCAATTTCCTACACCTTACATTCAATCACAAGTAAAATTAGCCTTACTTTTAAAATATATTTTAAATGATGGGAAAAAAGTAGAGCACACAGCATTCCTGCTGTAAATAACAGAGGTGAAAATCCCAATAAATGGGAATTGCAAGGAGCTAGCAAGATTCTTATGACAACAGTGGCTTCTCCTGCTTTTTTGCATCGAGGCAAAATGAAGTAGGCAGCACTTTCCTGGAGGGGTACAGTCAGGATTCTTTGGAGTGTCCCAAAATTGAAAGATGCTACGAATGTGTCATTTCTCACACCACCAGCACCGAGGAAAAGCAGCACAAAGGGGATGGCAGAGCCAGTTACCAAAACTCCCACTCCTCCAAGCCGTGCCAAAGCCTCACAAATGCAGCAGTCCTGCAGCCCAGGTGGGTTGCAGGGAGCCAGGGCCAGCTGGGACACAGAGCCCTGCTCCTGCAGCAGATGTGAGCTCCAGGGACAGCAGCTGTGCCACAGCCCCAGGCTGCTCCACACCAGGCACAAATGGCTGCCGCTGTTGCTGGAGGGAAATGTCAGGAAGGAAGGCTTGGCAAGCCTGGCATTTCAGGAGAGGATGGCCTGCACCCCACCTCACCTGGGGACATGGGATTTTTGATAGGACTATTACAATTGCAGAGCTTATAAAATGTATTTGGAAAGGTTTTCGTGTTGGTTTTGGGATAGGATACGAAGGCCCCGGGAATCCACTCTGAGGCCTTAAATCTGTGGCCAAACTCCAGCAGAAACCATATGTTGTTCATATCAGCACCTTTTGCTTTTCCCTCGCTCCATTTTCCAGGCCTGCACTGAGCAGAGCCTCAGGGCACCAGGGCTCAGGGACCACCTCTCACCTGGAGAAATCCCAGGGTAAGGATGCCAATAACCCCAAACTGTTTTCTGTATTTGCTGTCTGTGCCCTGCTTGTTTTCACCTTCACAAGGGGAGCAGCACCAGGTTTAAGCACAGGGAGTGCCTGGCTTCACGTGCTCCCTCAGAGACTCCTCACTCCTTTTGGAAGGAGGAGAGTCCCAGGTGGGCTCTTCCAAGCAGGAATAAAAGCCCCACAGCTGCAGGTTGGGACCTCCAGGACCCTGCTTGCACACCAGAGCAGCTGAGGAGGAGGATGGTGACAGTCAGGGGCTCCTTTCACCCCGTGCTCCCATTCCCAGCCACTTGCTGGCACCAGGTTTGGCTTTTCAGAGCTCTCCAGCCAGAGCTGGAGCAGTAACCAGCACCCAACTTAGCCTGGGTCGTAATAAAAAGTGAAAGTTAAAAGCAATGCAAGCAGCAGATAAAGAACTATTAAAATCTGGCTGGGGTGATGCCAGGGATGGAGTCCAAGGCAGGGGAGGAGCCACAGCTCCAAGCCAATGGGTATCCCACAGTGGTGGATAATTAAGGAAAACAAAATATTTTCCATCTGTTTCTTTACCCCTTACGTCACCGAGGCAATAAAACATATACACAAGTAAGCACCGACAGGCTGTATTTCAACTTAGATATAAATATTTATTCCCAGCAGAGAACATCTTTACTCCAGCAAGTAGTCAGGGTGAGGAGGCTGTGATTGGAACACCCCCAAGGTAATAAACTCCACCTTTGAGTAGATGAAATGCCTGGCTCATTTATCATGCCAAATAGCTCAGTTGTACATGTCATATCCCCAAATCCACACTTCTGCTCACTCAGCCTTATCACACTCTAATGGACAATTGCTAAAACCTGCTCCTTTTGGATTAACAGTGGTGAAAATAAGTATTAAAAATACAGCAGGAGGGAGCTGAAAGACAAAAGGAAGGGTCTGCAGAGCACTGAGGAAAAGGGCTGATGTTCTGGAACACCTCCTGAAAAGAGGGGAGGACAAGCTGGAGGACCTCAAGAGGATCAGAACCAGAATCCTGATGGCTGAAACCCTCAACATGTAACAGAGACTGCAGGCCAAAGTGACAACAAGAAATAATGAGGCATATTTAGATGTTTTCAAAGCAAACATGGGAAATGGTGAGCAAATACTTTGAAATATAAAGCTTAATTTAGTGAAATCACTAAATAAAAATGTCTCTATTATAAACTGGTTCCAAATAAAGCTTTCCCTGAAACAATGCACACTCCAAAATTCAAATACTCTTCTTTTAACTTGCACATCCATTTTAAGACCATTTCAAGCCGTCTAGATTAATAGATGAGCTTAGAATATGTTACAAGCTTATAAAAATATAAAGATTTGCAAAACGCTTCCTTTAAGCAGTGTAGGAAAAGAGCAGAAATGTCAATGCACACGCTGCCTGCAAATACCAGTGGTGTGTTATTTCTGTGCAATCTCTCAAAACACAAGTACAGACACTGAGGTTTCTGGATCTCTTGTAAGTTTAACAGTAGCTGGGAGCTCTTAGATCTCCAGCTATAATAAATATTGTATCCTACAGGAGCCCATCGGGAATCTCAGCTCATGTGTTGTTCCACAGAAGATTGTGGTGTCAGATATGATTAGAATCAACACTTCCCACTTATTCAGAGCTTTAAAGCTACCTACACACAGCATTAACAACTGTTAATGAAAGATAATTAAGGGGCACATAAGAACCTCGCATTAAGAATGAGTTTATGTTAACTAGCACAAAATACCTAGGATAATATGATTATTTTTTTTCCCCCTAAATAAACCCAAGGCATTTCTGTGCTTACACCATGCTCTAACCCACTGCAATTTTTCAGCTGATATGAACTGAAGGTGGCTTCCCCAACTGGAAGTCAGCAGCTCACACTTGAGCAGTGAGACACTGCAGAGGCTGCATTAATGGAGCCCTGTACACGCGTCAGGCAGGTTGTGTGACACGAGAACAACTGTCTGGGAGCAGCAGCACTGTGCCACTGACCATTATTGGGGCCTCTGGGGGCCCCACTGCAACTTATCTTGCTGTGTAAAGAAAAAGCCCATTCCCCTGGGTTTGGGTAGGATGTGGGGAGGTCACAGTTCAGCTCTCAGGGAGCCACAGAGGAACTGAGGGGCCAAAAACCACACAGGGGAGGTGAACAAGGAGAGCAGCACCTCCAGGAACCTCAACTGCCTAAAGTCAAATTTCACCCAACACAACAGGGTCTAGAAATTGCTGATTTTTGATTTTCACTTGCATCAGTAAGATCAGATGCATGCAGCACTGATAGAGACTTGGTTTGAAATACAACTGTCTCAGAAGAGATTAATTGCTTCAATCACTGTGAGACTGCTCAGCTGTACCACAGGCAAACTGGGATGAAGAGACTCCTCTGTCCCTTGCAGGGTAAAGCTACCCTACACATCACCACACTCTGCTGTGGGGAGTGAGCTGCCACCTCCAGAACTGACTAAACCACCCACAATCATCACAGGGTGGAAAATTAAATCAGTATTTAATGATTCTGCTGCCTTTCACTCACTGCTCCCATGCCTGTCCTCTCCAGTGTACTTCTCCTGCCTCCAGAAATCACCCACCAGTGTTTCAAGACATTAATGCTACTCCATGGATCCCTGCAGCTGAGTCTTTTCCCAGTCCAGGCAATGATCCAGCAGCAAGTGCCCCGTCAGTAGTGTCAGGTCATTTCAATTTCTGCTCACATCTCCCCAGTCTATAGGGCATAGCTGTTTCCAGATGTAATCATGTACACTGCACTGGCATCTTGGAGCCTGGCAGAGTCAGTTCTGTCTTAAGGCTCTCTTCAAAAATCATCAGATAACATTTTCTCAAATTAGATGAAATAAATCAAGTTGAAAACATTCTAAGTACCAGGATTTTGCATTATGCAGCTCATGCACACACACACTTAGCAAGGCAGATGAGCTGGATGGAGAGAGCAGGAGCACGTGTGAGGAAACAAAGATACCTGAGATATCCCAGATGCTGTCACTAGTCAGGGAATAATGCATAACATGTTATGTAAATAGGGAACACAATAAGCATTTTAAATAGATATATTAACAGGATCAGCAGGGAAGTTATTCCAGGAAAGAAGCATAACTTAAACTCATGTAAATTTAGGCTGACAGGATGAGTAACTACAAACCAAGCAGTGCTGGGTCGGTGTTTTTGTGTTACTGAACAGGTGATGGCCCCTAAGAGCAGCTTGTTCTCTGCCCATTATTAAAACCTCTCAATTGCTGTGAAGAACAGCCCAGGGGCCAAACCCTTTCGTTGCCTTCAAAGCTCAGCATTATCGTGTGCAGCCCTGAGTGCAATCTCTATCTGCCACAACAAACCACCTTTATCCCATGCAGGTAATTACAGGTTCAGGTCAAGGACTGCAGCCCGGATTGATTTCACCTCCTGCAGCCCCGGCTGGCTCCACTGGAGCAGGGCAGCCCTGACACAGGAGCTGCTGGAAGGAGAGCCCAGCCCTGGCATTTATTGCCTGTGGCAGCAGGGACAGCCTGGGAATTCACAATGTTGGTGACTTCATCTGCCAGCTGCATTCACACATCTTTACTACCTGAATAACTGAGCCGTGCTGCTCCCAGGCAGCACTTTGTGGTCTACAGCGTTTGGGAATAAATATTTGATCGTGCATACAACAGAAAGGAGCTCAGATGGTTTAAGGTGTGACAGCAGGAGTGTTTATTAAATTCCAAGTGAGAGCATTGCTGGACAGTAAAAATTTGTCCCGTGGTCGCTGCCTCACAGGTGTGGTGATGAACAACAAAAGGACAATTCCCTCCCCCACAAAGGCCCAGTCAGTTCTTCTGTTCATTAAACCCTCTCTGTGCATGACCAGCCAGTCACACACAAAAGACAGGGAAGTACTAAATTACAAGCTGATTTTAAGTGGACATTGATTGAAGTAACCAGAAGAGAGCTTAGTATTGTCAGGGTTTCATACAACAGTAATAAACAATCTTCATTAAAAAATGATGTGTGCATCCCCCTGCAGCACAGCACTCACCAGGTTTCAGTTGAGAACATTAAGGTTCCCTCCACCCCACACACAATTAATGAGGAAAAGAATCCCCAGGATCTTTTTCTTCTACAAATTAATTTTATTCATTAAATAATGCCATTCACTGAAATCCTTCCCACTCAATTTCTGCATTTATTCTAGGCAAGAAAGAAACAGATTTATGATTCAATTCTGTGATCTCCTCCCAGCAGGAAAGGAAGAGGTTGATGCAAAGAAAGATTAGACAGTTCCTCTGTCAATGTTCTCATCCTCCACTAGCAATGCAGCCAATCATTACTTGGCTGATGGATAAGTGTCCAAAACCTTTGTGTGAGGGAACAAACAAGGCTTTCCATAGAGACACACACAGATGCAGCCACTTCTCTGAAATGAGCAGGCCTGAGTCACTGGGCACACCTGAGGACCTGAGCCCACACCTGGGGTGATGGTGGAGGGAAACACTCTGTGTACACTCAGTGCAGCTGTGTGTGCAAACTCACTGACAGCTACTGCTGCAAAATCCTTTCCCTAGAGCTCTGAAAGCTCAGATTGACTGTACAGATATCCTAACCTGCCTATACCCCTAATTTCTGCATCAGAAGAGATTCAGAGAGTCCCACCAGGTTTGATTTTTCAGGTATGTAACACATATGATGTATGCCATTCCTCCACAGGTTATAAAATGAAAATTTAGAGAGATGCCTGCTTGGTTTGGGTCTGTAAGGAGTGTGACCTTCAGCTGCAGCATCACCTGCACACAGGAGGACTCCTAAAGGTTTCTCTTTCATTTCTGGGCTCATAAATAAAACCTGACTTAGTAAGGCTTAACCCACCTGTGTCAAAGCCAAGCCCAGAGCCAGAGCACAGCTCTGGGGAGGAGGGACCAAGAGCCTCAGCTTGCTGCACACAGTGAGCAGCTCCCACCTGTGCATGCACTGTCATTGTCACATTATCACCAAAGACTTCCTGCTTTACCAAGATTTCAACTCACTGTTGTCCCACTTTAACATTTCCAACTGCCAATCTGGAACAGCATCTGGAATTACAGTGCATTTAATCCTTGAGGGTATATTCTATGATGCATATGACTAAAATATGTGCATTGAGGGACAAATGGCCAGTAGCTTTAGGTGACTGAATTTTTGCAAACTTTTCTTGAAAAAAATAAACCAGAGAAGAGTGTCTTAGGAGAATTTTGAGTTGAGAGAACCATATTGCATTTTTAAAATATCCCAAGTAATCTTTACAGATTCAGCCATCCACCTTGAGAATGCCACTGCTAATTTTCATTATTAACAACAGCATTAGAGTTTTGCACTTTTTAAATGAAGACTTTTGCAAGTGACCTCACAAGATTGCCCTTAGCACACCACAGTTTTACAGAACATGAGGAAAAAACCACGCTTAAAAAAACCACAAAAACTGCTTAATAAATACAACAACAGAATTGTCACCAACGGGGGAGAAGGAAGGAAGCTATTGGGATTGGCAGAAGGATAATGGGAGATGATAAACATGTACTTGAAGCCTTTTGATAGGAAGGAGAAGTGATGAGTCAGATAAGCAGAGGCGCCACAGGGGTTGCATCTCCAAGCAACAGGCAATCAAAGCTCCAGATAAGCATCTTCATAAAGTGCAACAGGCTCCAGTGCAGGGCACAGCTGAACTATCACTTCCTGGTTCAGCTCAGGCAGGAAAAATTTATGACCTACTTAAAAATCCTTCAAACCTAAAAATGTCTTTTCCATAAAGAACATCAGCCGCGTAGGGAAGAGCAGGAAATGAGGATGCTTGAAGTGGTGGACTGGAACACAAAAACTCAATGCTGTACATGAGTGGTATTAAAACCAAGCCCTGCCCATCCACAGCTGAGATTAATGGAGTTTTCTGCACATCTCAGAGGTGGGAAGAGAAGAGAATAAGCATAAAGTACTATTCTTTCCTTTGCTGGGCCCAGTTACAAGAACAATTTGAAATCTCAAAAAACAATGTATCTGTTTTCCTTGTGTCTCCTTTACTCTGCAACAATTCACACCCCTAAACCATCACACAATTTAGAATTTGAACACCTAAGTTCTGCATGGGAAAGAGCGAGGATCAGGCAATACAAAACCTGCAAAGAGATGCTAAAAATCCCTGAATCAAAAATCAATTCCAACCCAACCTGTCTAGTGAAGTAAATAAAACACTGCCATCAGCATGTCCCTAACAAAATCCATGTATTGTTTACAAGAAACTTATGAAGTGTTATAACCAAACTGAGTCACTGCTGTACAGTAAATACATTTTCAGTGTCCTAACAAGGTATACAATGGATTTTGGCAATTTTAATATGGACACACATGTTAAAGGCATTACAAATGAGGCTTCATCACATTCACATGAGTAAGTTCATATTAAAGCCCCATCCACACCTCAGGAAAAGTTGTTCAGCATGGAAGAGGCACAGTACTGTGTGCCCATTGTTTCTGTTGCAGATGGAGTAGCACAGCTTTAGGAAATGCTACAGTTACACAATGGTCACATTTCAGAATTATTGCACATGGCACTGCTCCTACCAAGGAGGGAAAAATCCCCACCCTTGATAAAGCTGGTATCTCTCTCTGTATCAGCTGATAGTGAGGCACAGCTCTGCCATCAATCACTCTGAATCTCAAGTGTCACATACACAGCCTGTAGCACTCCTATGATTCCAGCCTGGAAACTTTTAGGAGCAATAAGCATAGATGAACTTGGCAAAAAAAAACCCCATAACTGATGCATTAAGATTTTCTTCTGTATCAAACAATTATTTTCAAAATTACTTTGCCATGTAGTAAAACAAACAAAATTCCCTTTCAATAACCAGCACCAGATGTTTGTCTAAGCTCAACAGGAATTAATTTAACAACTTTTAAATATTTGAAAATGGAATTTATAAGGACAATTCTCAATATCCAAAGTAAATGTGGTTACTATTGAACTCTGTTATAAACACATATATGAAATATCCTGTAATACCCAAATAAATTCATTTGGCAAACAATGAATGATCTTGGGCTCAGCATTTATATCAAACAGCAAACAGAGTCTGAAACAGGAGCTTTTATTTTAACTCTCTTTAAACCAACCTTCAGAAACCCCTTTCTGTATGTGTTACAGTCTCTTTTTACAGTTTAACCTCAATCCAATCAGGAGTCTCCAGGGATTTTCAAATCACTAAAGATTAAAATCCTCTCCTACTTGACTGTTTGACTAATGCTGTGTGTTTAATAATTCTACTTGTGAGAGATTTTATTTGACAAAATCCTGCTGTGTGGACCCTCAGACACTGTACAGCTGCACTGGAACATAAAGCTCTGCTGCTGCCCTTGTTTCTTTAGACAGGCTATTCCCCAGCACCGAGGGGAAAAGAGAACTTTATAGTACATCTATTACTCTGTTGATATTAACACAACCACTGTAGTATTAAATCTACACACTCTTTTCAGAGCAGAGCAGTGAAAATGTGCCTATTACACAAACATTAGATAAACTCTCCTGTTGTCCTGACTGTTCACAGAAATCAATTACATTTATGATTACATTCCAATGAAAGCTACTTTATAAACGAGTTGGAACTGTAATATTCTATGCTTCAGGCATTCATTAATAAAAGCATTTCAATGTTAGTATTTGTAAATGTTCTGCTTTTTAGTTTAGGCAGTTTTTAGCATTCTATAGCTCATGTTAAACTTTACATAGTGTGTCCAGATCTTACCACAATGCTGTGACTTCACATTTGAGTGGTAAGAGGGGGAAAAAAAATCATCATGATGGCAGGATTGAGTATTTGTATGAGACAGCACTTACCCTGTGGTGCAGAAACTCAGGACAACCTTGATGGCAACGATTAGTACACAAGTTACCAGCCAAACCAGAAGAGCAGATGGATGAATATGGAAGAGAAAAGGAGGCTGTTCCTACCTGAGGTGGCATCGATGACGGTGGAGACGCCGCGCCGGTCGGCCGCGGGCCGCGGTGAGCCGGGCATGCTGACGGGCTCCGAGCGCACCGGCTGGATCCTGCCAAAACCCACACAAACCACACACTCAGCTGCTGGAAATCACCTTGCAGATCATCCAGCCCAACCTGTGACCTGACACCTCCTCAACAGCTAAGCCATGGCACTGAGTGCCACGTCCTGTCCTGTTTTAAACAGGTCCAGGGATGGCGAGTCCACCTCCTCCCCGGCTGGATTCACGGTCACAACCTGGCCACGCTCAGAAGGGCCCAACCCCACCCAAATGAGAAGCAGCAATTTAGTTGTGAAATGGCTTAAGAGCTGTTGGAAACTCCTGTTTTCCGTTGCCTGCTGCAGCTGAGATTGGGATAATCCACTCAGAGACTCAAAGTGGGTATTCCCAAAGGATGGCTCAGATGGGAGCTCCCAGGAAGCCTCAAAGGAAAAAGCTCACCCTACCCAAACTTGGTTAAAAAGCCTCTATTGCCCTCCTCAACAGCAGAATTTTAAAGATCCATTTGTAATTGATTCCTTTTGTAACATAGATCTGTATTATTTCTTTTTATTTCTGCTTTCTTTGTGCATGTGTATACATATATATTTAAAAAAATAAAATATTTGACAGCCATATCCTTATTCATGGCAGTAATTACAAGGAGAAATCACACGTTTCAAACCCATGGATTTCCAGTCAAAGTACCATCAGCCCACTTCTAATGGCATAAGTCATATTATCCATCTCTCTTGCTTTACTCCTAAGAGTTTCAGACACAGTCCCAAACAATCCAAGTCCCTACCACAGAACTTTGGACTTCAAATCACATGCAGAGTCAGGAGCATGGAAACTTGTTAAATCTGGAGTTACTGGGCAGGACACAAACACTTGGAGCATAAATCTCTTCTACAAATCACCAGTAAATGTAAACCCACAGTTACCTTCGCTCTCCTTCCTTCCCTAAGCTCACCCCCTGCCCCCAACTCCAAATCAGCTAATGTCCAAAACCAGATGAATTAAATACATGAAAAAGAATTACAAGGTAGGAAAAAAAAAGGAGTGGGAAAAAATAAAAACAGGGAGGAGGAAAACATTCCAGAAGTTCACTTACTGTTCCAACACACTGATCACTGTCTAAATTCATGGCATAAAGCTCCCACTCATATCTGAGAAAATGAATTTAAGCAATGCAGAAACTGTGAAAGGCAAGAAGACACTGAGCAAGGCTACCAGACTTTGTGTTATCTTTGCCCAGGAAGGGACAGCAAAAGGAATCTGAGCTGCTTGGCCTGGACTGATTTTTCTCGGTGTGTCACACGCTCTTCCAAGACCTTCCTCTGGACAAGCCTGATAAAAACCATGACACGTCCTACACACGTGGCAGGAGGCAAACTCTGCACACACCTAATGTGAGGCAGCTGGGAAATTGGTTTTACTTTTACCTGAGGCTGTTGAGATCGAGATCATCTGTGTCAAAGTCCAGGAGAGGCTGCGGGGTGTCGCTGGGCCCGTGCGACTGCAGCACGGAGGAGCTGGAGGAGATGACGGTGGTTTGGCCTGAGGGATGGATGGTTTTGAACTGGAACTGAGGGCCCATCCACAGGCGTCGGTGAGGCCCAGTGTGAGTCACAATTTCCACCTGAGGGAAGGGGATATGGGCAGTGATTAACACAGAGCTGCAACTTCACGTAATGAACGGCTCCTTCAGTATGCTGTTCTCAAGTGGAAAGGGTGTTCTGAGCTAGGGTGTTTGGAGGAATGTTTAACAAGGGGAAACTGGGGATGTCTTTGCTGGAGAATGGATGCTTTAGCCAAAGCCAAGAGCTTCTTGCAGAGACTTGAAAGCTCATGAACCACCAGCCCCAGGACACTGAACTGCAGTTTATAAATTGTTCCAAAGATCAACATTTCATCCTGGCCACCACTCCACAGTCATCTGGCTGAATCCTGTCAGGGTCACCTTTATAGCAGAGGGACAGTGGAACCACAACCACCACCAAAGAAGGCTGCAGGTATCTGCTCTTTATTGTTCCTCAGTACATCCTTTTAAACTCTTGATCTTTCATGCATTGCACCTGTGTGTCCTCTCCACCCTTCTGTGATTGGTCAGTGCCCCTCAGCACTCCCTGTCTCGTTACCTCCAACACTAATCACCTGTCTCACACAGCTGTAGCCCATTAGGGATGAGGCTCACTCCCAATCACCACAAGCTGTGTGCCTACAACAGACTCTGAAGTTCCTCTCAGTTTCTGCTAAAACAACAACCAGCTTCACAGCAGAAATGCAAGTTAGCGAGGGAATTCATGAAACCAGATTTTTGTTTAGGTACTAGATGTACATAGTAGTGATTCTCCATCTTTAAGGAGCAATTTGAAATCCTGGATGATGTCAGTTCTCTGCTAATGTCACACAACAACCACAGCCTATGCAGCTCTATTTCCTTCTTTGCATTTAGCTCAGCCTAACTCAGCTTGGCTGCAGCTGTTTCTGAGGCAAGTAGCTTTTATGTAGCAGCATAAATTAGGCCACAGATAAAGTAATCTGTGTATTTTAAGCTTGAAACCATCAGTGTCACAGAGCCGAGAGGTAAACAGATGCCTTTGCAATTTTACTGAGGCTATGGCCAGATGTTCCTATTCACTCTCCTGTTGTGTGCAGGACAAACATATTGTATCTACTTCCCACTGACAGCACACATTACCCACTGTTCTAATTGAAAAGTTGAAGTGAAGGGCGGTGTTTTTTCACTGCTTGCTGTTACTGTTGATAACAACACTTTAATTCTGAAAAACATCCTTGCACTTTAGGCTTAATCTGAAGTGGCTTGCTCAGGGAGAGCCAGCGTCGTTGTGTTCCAAGGGCTCTCATCACTCCTGCTCTCAGCAGGAATTAAACATTCCAGGAGCATTCTCGGAATTATCCGTGTTCTGTGGCATCACTTGGGACTTTTTTCCCCTTTATAAATATATTTACTTTTCTAGAAGGATGGATGTGGTGAAGTTTGAGCAGTCCAAGTTCTGTTGACATGTTATATCTTCCAAGAATTAGTAATAAACAAGCAGCCATAAAGGAGGTTTACCATAGTCTCTTTTTTCCTGAGGTTTCACCAGAACAGTAAAATAAGCAAATATCTCCAAAGAGTCCTGGAGAGGTGGAAAACTACAGGTGAAATCTGGTCCCAATGAGCTCAGAGATAAAATTCCTGTTGACTCCCCTGATTGAGAAGTTTAATCATCTTTGTGCTAAGAGAAATCAGACACAGCACAAACAAATGAGACACCTCAATGTGCAGCCACATCTGAAACCTCAGACAGGTAAATGAATTCACATGACTGGATTCCCCAGTGAATGCTCCTCCTGGACAGGTCCATGTGGAAACCTAACCTCTCATTTCAGGAAAAAGCTGTGTATGATTTATTCACCAGTAGGAGAAGCAAATCCCATCCATAAATATTTCATATTTATGCCATACACCCCAGCAACACATTTAATGCATCACTCCCATAACAACATTGTTCTTAAACCAGAGGAAACCCACCTAATTTGTCAAGGTGAATTCCATGGATCAGGTACCTTGTAATTGCTTTGGCAAATCCAAAGCATTTGTAAATTTTATTTATTTATTTAACTCTAACCTTTCATTTCTAACAGGAACTAATTCTCAGTGCATTATTCATGACCTACATTCTTACAGTGAGGTTCTGTTTTGAGCCAAATGGTCAAGTATTTACTGAGTTCTTATAGAGAAGCTTCATTGACTGAGACAAAGCAAGATTGGATAACAGGACAAAGATCTGACCTCATGTAAAAATCCTCCACCAAGCATGATAGTTTTAAAGCAATACAGTATTTCTATCTGGCCATAAGGAATTCTCAGCAGGAAATGATAACCAGGGAAGGAAGGAAGTAAACCAGCTACTGCCCCATTTTTATGGTCAAATGCAGGGAGTCCCAAAAGGCACCAGCATTCTGCCAACTTCCTTCATCCCTGTCCTAAAAGGACCATGCCAGGAGAAAAAGGGAAGCAGGTCACTTGCTGTTGCCAGCTGAAACTTTGTGCTGAGCTTCCCTGGGATGTGATTGTGTCAGGAATGCTGGGGCTTTACCTGCTTTGGGACCATCACATCCATCCACACACTCAGGAGTGGAGCCAGTTTTACACACAGCAATACCCTGGCTGTTGGGAGTTTACTTCCCACTTGGAGGAAAGTTGTGAATTTTACTTCCAGTGGCTCCCATTGCTGTTTTCCTGCCCTGGAAGCCGCCCAGAGCATACCTGGGACAGCCACTCCTCATCCTCCTGCCCGCTGTGGTCGGAGGCCAAGCTGTCGTAGGACTCGTGCCTGGTGATGGGCCCAGGGCTCCCCGGTGGCACCACTGAAAAAAACCCAGAAAACACAAAATCAGACTTACTGTTCAATGCTTTATTTAAAAAAAATAGCTTTTAAAATAAGTTAATGGCACAGCAATGTATGCTTTCCTAAATCTGTGACAACAAATTTTCTAGAAGCACAGAAAGAGCTCAAATATTGACATTAAAAGGATGAAAATATTCCCCCTCTTTGATCTGGATGTATCCCTACAGCAACCAGGATAACCCATTGACTCTTCTTCTTTTAACCTGAAGTTCTTAAAATTCCAAGTATTTTTATATTCCCACATTTTATAATCAAAGTTTTAAAATTTTTTAAAAACTCTATTATTGCAGGGTTGACCTTTATGTGTCAAGCTTCTGACCACTACAAATTTTTACAGCCAAGTAGTAAACCCCCAATAATTGGAGTTTTAATGGCAAAGCAGACACAATGGTAGCCATAAATACAGAATGGTGCCTCTGGAACGTAAACAGCTTTGCATAAATCCATACACTTCATGGAATAAAGGCATTTCCATCCTGTTTTGTGTGTGTCAGTATCTGAAGCTAGACAAGTTTTCCCCATGAGATATATTTGGAAGAAATTCCTCCCTGGGAGGGTGGTGAGGCCCTGGCACAGGGTGCTCAGAGAAGCTGTGGCTGCCCCTGGATCCCTGGAAGTGTCCAAGGCTGGACAGGGCTTGGAGCAGCCTGGGATAGTGGGAGGTGTCCCTGCCCATGGCAGGGGTGGAATAAAAGATCTTTAAGGTCTCTTCCAACCCAAACCATCCTGTGAACCTGTGATGTGCCATTTTCACTGCAATCCCAGTCTGTGCCTGTGCACACCCACGCCTCGACAGCCTCAGGTGTTATTTCAGCTTTGTCTTCACCAGTTCTCAGATCATACAGAAACCACCTCCATCTGCTTCCTTACATCCATGACAGACCTAATTCCATGGCTGAGGGACGTGTCTGTCTAGTCCAGACTCCTGTTAGAGAACACACACACCTTCCTGAGGATTCACAGTACAGTCTGAATATGAAGTCACAGCACCCACTTCTCTTCCTCAAAGTTTATACTTGAATCCAAAGAAACAAACCCATTATTTTGACCCATTTTGCTGTTACCCTCATACTCCCCACATCTCCTGGCTCCCCACTCTGAATCCTCCAGCCTGTTTTGGAGAGCACAGCTGATCAACTGCAGGATTTCCTGTTACTGAACTCCCTAACAAACTTCATGGCTCCAGCAGATGGTTTTGCTTTCAAACCAACAGGAACTTTATGGACTGATCTGAATTTTTTTTTTGTTCTTTCTATCCCAGGGGCAACTACCAGAGCTGTCAAGATTAGGGAAGCTGCAAAAACACAGCCCAGGGAGCAGCATCCCCCCTGCTTGGTTGCTGTATTTCTCCCTTGGGAAATACTTTTACATTTTACTGGAGATTCAAGATGGCTTTACAGCGAGAAAGAAATTTGAAAAAACAACTAAAAAGCTGAACAAATGATTCGTTTTGGTGCTGCACTGGAAGCCTTTCCCTGAGGAGTCACAGGTCTTGTGTTTCCACGCAGCTTCCGTGCACGGCATTAACTCTTTCCACCCAGGAGTGATGAAATGCTGAATTCCATGGAAAAGCTCTGCCTGAGAGTTCACCAGCAGGGCAGCAGTGATAAAGGCTGAGCTGAGGTCAGCTCTCAGCCATTTATTTGGCTGTTTAATAAAGCAGCATTTCTGTGCCACACCTATCACAAAAGCAGTTCAGAGGGGCTGGCTGGGATGGGGGATCCCAGCTCAGCACTGGCCCTACTCCCACCATTCCCACTGGGAATGTGCAGTGTGCTGGGAGAAGTGACCTTATCAGACAAGTGATCCTTGGAGATCTGCCATCACTGAGCTGCTTGTTACACATGTACATATGGGCATGTTTTTCCAAGTTAAAAATGCCCTTGAAGTTGTAGGAACAAACACGGTGTAAAAATGCAAAGCCCCCTTTTCCTCTTTTTCCTCCATTTCTGGGTCACACACCTCTCACATCAGTATCAAGTTCTAAAATGAGATTAATTTAACCCTGGAAGGACATTTCCAGGAATTTGAGCTCAGGAGTAATCTTTTATCTTCCAGCTTAATTCTTTGAAAATCTGAATTCTGATACAAATCTGAAAATCTGATACAACTTCTGTCTGTGGAATATGACAGAACACAAGTTTCTACAGTCTGCTTATTAAATCAATCCAAAAATGAGCATCCAAGGACACTTCTGAAAAACTGGACTGATACCTATAGCAAAAATCAGAGTTTTGCCATCAATATTTGGCAAGAGGCAAAAAGGATCTTTGAGCTGCTCAGAAGTAAAAATGGCACCTTTACTCTCTGTCCTCCTTCTAGGGAAAAGTTGACAGCCTCCCTTCTCTGCACTGACAGGACTGATGTTAGCATTATATTGAAGGAAGATTGTATCTGGAAAAAAAAATCACATTGCAAACGAAGTTATTTGTGTGATAATTGGTAGTGCCAGCAAAACTGCACAGAAGGGACTGTGGAGACACAAGTGTCAACACAAACCAAAGCAAAGGCTGAAACCCAGCAGAGCTGATAATTCTCTGGAGTTCCAGGACCTGATTCACACAGTTCCATGAATAAGTATGAAAAAAAACCCCTCACTGTTTAGAAACTTCTCCATGATATTTACTGACAAGTAAAGAAAACAAACAATTTGTATTAATCTCAAATAATTGGCACAGACATTCCTGCCACGTGAGCAAGACCTAGATAAATACACATTGCAGGAATATTGGAGTTAACAAACAGTGGGTTTGTTCATGGATGGGCTAATTATACAATAAATACCTAAAGCTAAGACAAATCTTCCTTCAAAGATTATAAATTATCATCTTTCAGCAGCATAAAAGTGTTGGAACAAAGAACCACTACAGTTCAATTGTAGTGTGTGCACTTATGGCATTAATTTGGGAACAATAAATCATTAGTTTTACTTAGTTCTGTGTACTTCTTGAACCAAAAGGTTTTAATTTTCTCATTTATAGAAATAAGCTTTGCACAATTCAATTTAATTGAGAGTTATATATTAAATTCTCAGTGTGCTCTTCTCTAAGGGCTGGATGTGTGTCCAAATTAAGAGCAAACAAAGGCATTTGAGCACCACAAAGCTTGTTTGTTTGGTGCTGCCTGCCATGCACATGCCTGCAGACACCCAGAGAGCTTGCCTTTTCCATCTCCATAATTATAATTTAATATAATTAACATTAATCATGTGAAATGAGTTTCTAAAATGCAGTAGGAACAGGACAATGTACTCTTTAACTAACCCCTCCAGTCCCTAGTGATGTCCATGGTGAACAGGTACAGAGGATAAAAATGACATATCCCTTGTTTTCACAAAACCCCACCATAACACTTGATTTTGATTCTTTTTCTCTGTTTCCCCAGCTATATCTAGGTGGTGTAGAGACCTAAGGTAATCACATGACTGTCAACAAACTTCAGGGGTCCTTGTGCTGGAATTCAGCTCCAAAATTTGGAAGATTTCCTTCATGCCTTTGTTCCACGGCATCACCAGCAGGATGTGATGGTTCAGGTCTCCACAGAGTCACTCCAAACTCACCACTTTCACCTTTCTTCCCTGTTATTGATGTGATCTCAGCTCTGTCAGGGGTTGGTTTTGCTGTCCCACAGTTGTGTAGCTCACATCCAGCACATCTTTGTGGGTTGGTGTCAGAGTTGGTGCTCTGTGCCTCTGGCTCTACCTCTGCTCAAGTGTGACAACAAAGCAAAGGCCAGGATTTCATTTTGGGCAGAACACTCACAGCCATGTTAACAATAAACTGTTTGTAGGCTGGAGATATGCTCAATGCAATTTTTCTTGTGGCTGCACATTACTGAACCAAGTTCTGGTTTTAATGCAGTTTTCAGCTTGTAAACTCCTACAGGAGCATGGCACGCAAATTAAAATATCCTCTTTTACCCAAAACTACTCCATGCTCATTTTTTTCCTGTTAGGACTTTCTAAGATTCTCATATGCATAAATATAATAAAATTAAGCTTTAAAAGGGCTGTAAAGCAGGAGTTTAGCCAGACTTACACTTATTTCACACCACCAATTGATTAGAACTGGATAAATTCATTATTTGTGTGCTTTGTTTATTTGGTGCTTTATGAACCATCCACTCTGTATTAGCACTTTAATAAAGACATAAGTAGGTATGTAATTAGGAGATTAATTCTTCTTAGATTTTTTTTTTTTTGATGACTGCTTTACTTACTCCTTACTCACACTGGTCTGATAGTCAACAGCCTGGATTTTTTCCCCCAAGAAATACTGGTATGCATTCCCTGTGCTTAATTTCAGCTTCCATCTCCAAAGTTCCCTTAGGAGGCCGGTCAAGTACAATGTACTTTTAAATGCACAGCTAGAACCTGATATTATTCACAGAATGGAGCACCTTAAAGCTGCTCACCACTCAGACTGTGAGCAGACAATCAGTTCAGCACCACAACAGAACAAATATATTCTTTTCTGAGTTAAAGAATAATTTCAACTGCACGAACGCACGGTGAAATCCATCTGATGGCCATCTTTAAGGAATTATGGAAGAGGTAACTATTTCTATAATTCACCGACTTCAAAAGTATGTTTGACATTATTGTCGGGAAAATTATGTTAACCATGGATTACTGTTACAATCAAAGTATGTAGTGAGAAGTCAAGAGGCTTAGTAGTAAATTTTCAAAGCGGTGCATGGGGATTTACCCGTTTGACTCCCATTAACGGCAATGGGAGGCGCGCGGCGAAATCCCCGCACGCCGCTTTGAAAACTGACCCCTGCGTGCTCACGGACCCTGCTCTAAGGACTTCCAGATGACCATGCAAGAGGAGGAAAGAACCATTTCAGCATGTGCCCTTGTTCATTACTGTTGTTTGTACACATCTGAAAGCGTTTGGGTCGCTGTGCCGGCAGTTCCCAGCGCTGGGTTTGTGACGCGCGGGGCAGGGCGGGCGAGCTGAGCCTGAGCTGATGAAGCCACGCACGGGCCCGGGTGTGTCCCTGCACCAGAACCTCAACAGGCACATTCCCAGCAGCCAGTGCACCTTACAGAGCTCACTGCCATCTATATTATTTCACAAATATTTCACGAGAATGTATCGTGAGTTACTCCACTGCTCACTCAATGATGCATCTACCCCCCTCCGTTTACCCCAATCACTCAGTGCTCAGGCAGAAATTAAATTTCTTCCTTTAAAACTCAGTCCTGGTTGCTGCAGGGAGCAGAAGGTGCAGGCTGCAGTTTTAGGGAAATTTAGTTTTCCCTAAAAAAATACCATGTACTCCATTTCATTAGAAACACCTTTTCTGGAAGGGGAAAGGGAGTCAGATTAATCTGCAATGTCACGCCTCCAAGTGTAAGAAACAAACTTGAAAATTCCATTTTCACCATTTGTGACTCTTTCCAGGAAAACTCAAACACATCCTGTATGAGAAATGCCTGCTTGGAATCAGTTTTCTCCAGGAATATTGTAACCTCAGTAATAAAAAATACATATAAATATACATATACACACTTGTAACATATATATTTAAGATTTGCAACAGTTTTATATGCAGCAAAAAATTCTAATTCTTAAATCACCAAAGTTCTTCTAGAATGTATTTTACCAGTATCACTTACATTGTCACTTGTATGCTGATACAGATACCTATATTTCCATGTAATATATAGAGAGAATACTAGAGTTAAAATAAACACTTGGGAAATAATTTTCTGAAACTCTAAAACTCATTTTCCTGCACAGGAAAATCTAAAACTCATTTCCCTCTTCAAAATGTCAAGGAATTATAAATTTTTCCCCAAGGATAAGGATTTTTACAGGACATCTGCACAACTCCTTTGAGACCACTGATGAAGAGTCCCAGGAAGTTCTTTTAAGATGTATTTTGCCTTCTTTTATTATATGACTACAATAAAGTAGAATTTCATGAAAATGATTCACTGACTTGAGGCAACACTGGGTAGAAAGAATAAAATGGCAAAGTGGGAATCCAGAAAATGGATCCTCTGGCACTCTGATGTTGCAGTTTTAAGCCTGGAACACTCGGCTGATACAACTTTGTGGCAAGGCCCTGACCTGTGGCACTGGGTACAGCTGAAGGGCAGGAGATTGGGAACCATTCACAAGACCAGCACAGCAAAATAGGGCAGGGGGAAATGTTCACCCATATCCCATGGTTTGTTCCAGCTCCTCTCCATGGCAACTCAGGTGAAACTCCTCCACTTCAGGACAAGGTCAGAGCTGGGTTTGGATAGGCATGGACTCCAGAAATGGGCTGTGTTCAGCTGGCCAAGTGCAGAACCAGTAAAGCCCAGCAGAGATGCTGGAATGGAGCAGCTGAAACTGCCCCAAGCTCCTGCTTGAGCATGGCCCTGCCACAGGGGCAGAGCAGAAAGGCTTCGAACACCTCGTAACCACACGACTCAGTAATTGTTGTTACTGCACAGGCTCTGCTTTTGATCAGTTTTACTGTTTGAAACCCAGCTCCTTGTGACAGACATTGAACACACCCACATCAGGAGCAGCTCTGGACTCCCCAGAAATGCTACACAACACCCTACAGTTACACATATAGAAAGGGATGTACCAGCACCTGCATTCCTCCATCCCAAATCCATTGTTAAGGATGCACCCTCAAAAGAATGCAAGGAGAAAGGAAGAGGTACAAAGAACCACGATGCTGCTGGAGACACAAGTCTTGCCCAGGGTGCACAGATTTCATCAGAGGGAGCAGGAAGTGCAAACATGATGTCAGACCTACAGAGATTACAGTATAAATGGTGTTATCATTTAACCCAAACAAACAGCAGGGAAAGGCTCCCCCCCTTCCTTTGAAGACAATGGACAGTTACTGAATTGGACTTGTACTGAAAGCCATTTTCAGTGAAACACAAGATATGTGCAACAGTTGGTCCAGAAATTAAAATCTGTTATAACAGCCAAAAGTCAGAGGCAGATGTAAATACAGGCCTTAACCTTTTCAAGAACCCCTTAATGAAGCCTATAAAACTGATTGTATCTTCAGGCCTGACTCAAGTGCAAATTCTTACTCAGAAAAATGTAACAGCCCTGCAAATATGACTTGAAGAGGAGTACAGGGACAAGGAAGGAGAATACAGAGTGCTGGTTTGAATGCTCACATCTTGGAATACAAATTACATTGCATTTAGAACAAACAATTAATGAGACAGCAGAAGCCTCAGCTACAGGTCCATTTCTCTGAGAGAGAAACAATTTCCAGAAGTGGTCAGAGTGGGATGCAGAAACATCTGCATCTTTCCTCTTAACACAACAGAAATGCTCTTTGATTATTTAAAAGCCAATTGCAAAGATCTGTCTTCAAAACCTCCTATTGCAGGTTTAATAGCAAAGAGGTGCAAGTACACTTACCAGCAACACAGGAGTAAAGTAGAGACTTTTGTTTTAACAAAATCTATATTTATACGATTACATTTCCTATGGTTGAGGGCAGCTGTAATTAATGGATTTCCCTCCTTCCCCTAATGCAGTCATTTGTCAATTTAAACACAGAATGCCCAATCAATTTTGATGTATTTAGTAAGCAATTTGTCAGAGTACTGCACACCAGTTAATATATTAATTCTTGTCACTGGCCCACTTCTGACAACTGCAGGCCATGTCCATGAAATTGGTCCTGATGAGCCAAAACTCTTGCCTGGAATGTGAAGGTGCCCTTTGCAGAGCCAGAGGAGAGAAATCAGATCTCAATCTATTCAATACCTTTTTGGGGCAGTTTTTGATCAATTTTAGGGGGTTTATTCATTAATGTGTTAATTTGCCACATTTCAGATATTGCATCTGTGCGATGGAAAAGTGAATTCGGAGCAGAGAGATAAGGAAGAAAGGAAATAAACATGAAATGAGGATGTCAGACTTTCTGGTGATGCAAAGTTACCTATTTCCATGGCAATTCCATTGAACATGCCATGAACATGACTGTGTGAATTCAAACACGCAAAAACCACGTGAAAGGTACAGAAGTCACACAAAGGAAACAAGGGATAAATCAGTCAAATATGCAAAACTTCAGGCCCTGGTAAAAGAGAGGAAAGAATTGATTTGACAGAAACCTGAACACAACCAGGGGATTGTCATGGACATGGAAAGCACATCTTAACAGCATCCTCATCCACGCACCTTGTGTCAGCAAACTCAAACACATCCTTTGAGTTTATACAACCCAAAGCACATTAATTCCTAAGTAGCAGACAGCAGGAAGAAGGCAGGATTTAAACAGTAATTAATGACAAAACTTGGCAATTCTGTGGAGAAAGTTCTAACATTGCAAGTTCCTGTGGACACCAAAACCCTCCTGTGCACACCTGCAGTGCCTGGCACAACTCTCCTCCCTGCCAGGCCTGCTAGGACAGTTTAACCACCACATGATGCTATTTATGTTATAGGAAAAACATCTAGGAGGAATAAAATGTGACTTATGTTGTGGTTAGATTTGGAAGTTGCTCAGGACACAGGTGAATAAAGAGGGAATACCAGAGATACAAATAAGGCAGAGTATTATGTATTAAATGTGAGGAGTGTACAGAAATACCTGATACCTAAAATGCAGCACTGAAAACCTGAGGATTGTAATTAATCCAGGGGTTTGTGGGATGGACTCATGGGAACAAGTGAGCCTGGAATCTGCTCTGTCAGAAGGAGCTCTCAGGACTGGTGATATTCTCTCTGACCCGCTGCAGAGTTTGGAGCAGGATCCTGACACTTCCTGCAGGCCAGAAGGTTGTTGCAAGTTCACTTTCAAGCCATGAACTTACAGAAAGCTGTAAATCCCTCACTTCCCACCTTCTCACCTGTGCAGCAGCCTGAGCTGTGGTAAGGTGCTCAGGTAGACACGAGCTGCACACACTGATGCAGGTTTCTGCAGCAGATGTCACAGATGACCTCAAAGCAAGGAAACAGCTGTGCTGATCCACTTACAAATACCCTTGGGATAAAGGTCTTGGACACTTGTTGTACAAAACATTTCTTCAAACAATGGTTCCTTGTTCCTTCCCTTCTAGCTGCAAATAAAACTTCCAGATTCTTTACAGATATTAAAAGCTGAACCATGTGTTGATAACCTAACGCAGGATTTTTTGAATATTCTCTGTTTAGCACAAGAAGTCACCGGCCTGGTTTATATTTTTCAAAGACTAAGGAAGATTTTGGCCCTGTGTTTTGGCATCAAACCTCTTATTTATGAAAACCTGGCCGTGCAGCCCTCCAAGCAGCCCGCCAGACGTTTCATTGTTCTGCCCGGCTGCTGACAGAGGTACTCTGTGCTAAAAAGCACACTGAGGGTTTTTCAATGACCCAGGGGGCAAAGGTCACTTATTATAAATGGATAATGAGACCTAATGCAACGTTCTGAGTGTGGACAAAGAAAGGGTCTATCCATACCCCCTTGTGACTTGGTCATTCAGGCTTTTATTTCCCCTGCACACTTAATGGAGCCAAACAATCGGCAGAAATGCTATACAGAAAGGGAGAGAAACTGCAGCATTCTACCTCCGAGAGACAGCCACAAATAGTGACCCTGAAACGGCGCCACGGCTGCTCTCAGCACTGACGTGGCAGACAGATGGGCCAGCCCCCCTCAGCCCGGCTGAGCCATTTGCTGGCAATTAAAGCCCCCCACGGAAGCGAGAGCACAGCAAAGCCAGGCTGCAGCTAAAGCCAGCCCAGGGCAGAGCTGCAGGTAAGCACAGACACAGAGCTGGGCTTAGCAGCTCTTTAACAGGTGGCTTTTGTGGGAAAGCTGCTTGGACTCCATTGTCAGGGACTTCACTGAGAAGCTTCAGCCTGAATAAATCCAGAAGACAAAACTTCAAAGACAAACAGCCACAAATATCTCTGTTATTGCCATTTGCACGTTTCCGTAACACTGAGATGCAGCAGATGGACAGGTAGAAGCAGCAGATCCAATCTGGCACCAGTGTCCCTTTCACCAGTCCCATCCAAAGTGCCTCCTGGCCCACATGGCCACTTGGTGCATCTGGAGTGCCCCTGTCACATGGAGCTGCCTGCACTGACAACTGTGCACAGCTCTGGTTTCCCCAGGAGAACCTCAGAAGATGCCAGGAGCTGCTCCCATGGGAGACTTCAACTGCTACATCACTTTGATCCTAGACAGAACAGAGACTTGCTCCTCACTGTTAGTACTCTTGTCTCTTTTAAATTGTCAAATAAAAGAGAAATAGTCCTTTTTATACAAAACCATTGTGTATATATATAATATAGATGCACCATATATCTAGAGCTACAGTGTATGAATGTTTCTGAATATGCCATGCCATGAAATATTGGCTCTCTGGGAATGATGTGGCTGGGAAGGCACAGGCCAAGGCAGGTGGGCAAGCATCCCTGGCAGCAGTGCCAAGGCTCCTGAGGGAAGCAGCTGTCTGAGACTGTGGCTGGAAGGAGCCCAGCAACCAGGAGTTCCCAGAGAGAGGGAAATGCAGATGCACTCACTTGTCACTGAGTGTGGAGTTCACAGGAGGAAAGGGCTAAAAGCATGAGAAGGAATGAAGTGAGGAAACCCTGAAGATTTCATGGGATCTGGTAGGCGACTCTCAAGCCCAGCCAAACACTCCCACAGCCTCACAACTCTGATTCGTGGCAAAAAATCCCAACACTACATTCACTGCTCCATCCTTACTAACACAGTTACACACAACCCTACTGTGGGGTTGAACATCCACTGAAATTGGCTCAAAAATCAACTCAGAAAATCACCCTCTGCTTAAAACGTGCACATGAGACAAGACATGAAGTTGTCAGCTACTCACAGCCAGCCAGAAGATACTGGTAGTACTGCACAGCATCTGCAGCCAGGAGCAGAGGATGGTTTGCATTAAATGGTGGTTGGAGTTCATTCCACTGAGGAGTTCTGAGGTAAAACACAAGACTATTAATATTTAAGCTAATACAGAGAATGTAAATCAGTGTTTCTGTCATCACATGCAATTATCTATACAAGCTCACAAAATGTTTGTAATTATTTAAATTAGCTTGTTCAAACACTGCAATCCACCACAGGCAGTGGAGCAGCAGGGCCAAATCGTGCAGATTGTGAGGCAAAGACAATACTTGGTTGTTGACTGCAGCAGGGATTGCATAAAAAAAAACCCCAGGAAGGAGGTTTAGATTAAGTTGGTAAATATGTTTAGGACCATTGTATGTCATGCTGACGTTATATAAACACACAAGAGAAACTGGGGAACTTTTTTGTTTTGTTAACTACCACTGCTTCCATCCTGTGAAGTCATTGAGCACTTACTGTGAGAATAAAGCTGTGTAAAGTTATGGATTATTGATCCAATTAGAATTTTCAATTCCATTACAACCTACTCATTTCAACAATAATGGTCCCGAAGTCTGTGTTGTAATTTTAATTAGGGTGGGCCATTCCTAAATAGCTTGGTAAATCAAGTATTGATCACTCCAGTCCAGCCATAAGCAGCACTAAGGAATGTAGGAGCCAAGAAAAATCGATTGAAAAATATTTTAAAACGTCAAAAGCACTGACAACACTTTCTCATCAATTTTTCTTTACTTTCTTCCACATGTCAGGAATAATTTTTTCTACTGTCTGTAGAAATGGTACCTTCAGCTGCTCACAGAAAAGTCACAATGCTTCACCGTGGGAACCTTGCTCATGTCTCACAGCAGAATTGTGTACTTCAACACTACCAAAATAATCCTTTCTAGTCCTTATATGAAAAGAAAATTACAACCTGATCATTTAAAATCACCAATTAATAAAGATCTCTATTGATTCACAGACATGTTCATGTCTAGCTCCACGTGTAGAGAAGGATTGAGAAGCTTAGCTCCCACTGAGGAACGTGACAGAACTGCATGGAAAGCAAGGCTTGAATTTCTCTCCTTCAACAGAAAACTTTAGGAGCCTTTACATGAGTGATAATCACCCCAAAAAAAGATCATTCAGAAAGAAAGATCACGAGTGTTTTGTGGCTGAAAGGAGGGGAAAGTCACAGGACTGAGGTACCTAACCAAAGTCCAGCTGGCCCTGGGGCAGGTGACCATCTCCAGGGGGGTGTCGTCGCTGATCTTGGGCGCGGTGCTGAGCGGCCGCGGCTCCAGGACGTGCTCCACCAGGCTCCCGTAGCAGCTGATGATGTACAGGGACTCCACCACAAACTGCTTGGACTGATCTGGGGGCAAAAAGAGAGAAAATCTTACTGCAGCAGCACAGCAGGAACAGAAAAAGCTTTTGCAGAAAGAGCGGACTCTGTGTTCTTTTAAGTCTCTTGCTTGCGGCTAGAAATGTGAATTAAAAGTAGCAAAAGGGCTGGAGAGACAAAGAGAAAACTGTACAAAGCACACAATTTTCACACAATTTTATTAATATCTCATACAAGAGAAGTTTCTCACCAAGGTGTGTTCAGGTGATTACACATTTCCAAACATATCTTGTACATTTGCTTTAGCAAAGGTGTTTCATCTTTATCTCACCATTTTTTTCAGTGCCACTTCACACAGTACCTTTGGACTGACCTATAAAGTTGGGTTTCTGTCCCTGTATCATAATAAAATATCAGTTATTCGTTTTAATAATTAGAATTTCTTGTACATTTTACCAAAAGCACCCCAAGCATGTTCTTAAAATTCTTGATTGCCCCCGAGGAACAAAATCCACAATTTGCTTAGAATCTGTCAAAAAATAAGAATCTAAGTTTAAATGCAAGTCCCAATCCTGTGAGGTACCAACCTTTTTCTCGTTTGAGACCGGAATTGTTTGCAAACCATGACCTTGAAGCTCCAAAGACTGCAGCGACACAAAACTCCCCTCCCACAGACTTACTGGGTGAAATCTGTGGAGCTGGTTTGGATTTGCTTTAAAGAAAGAACAAAGTAAAATTATGTAAGTTAATTCTCAAAAAATTAAGATCTCCCTTGCTTAATAAGAATTTTAAGATATTACTTCAGAAATGGGGAATATCTGCAGTTCCCATAAGGCTGAGCAGGATTTACAGAGGCTCAGTGTTTCCCAATAACAGGTCCCAAACTCTCCTGGAATACTGAACTCATTTACTTGGAGAACAGCACTGGCTCGTAATGGAGAAGTGAATTGTTTAAAAGACCCAATACTGAACATTTGCATTCAATAGGAACAACTTCTGAAGCAAATACAAAGAAATCCTAAATCCTCTGGGAATGAAAATACAGATTCTGGGTCAGCCATTGCAGGTGGTCGATATTTCCTTGTCTTTTCCAAAGGAAGTCAGGAATACCCAGGGGACATGAGTGACAAAGGGTGGGAGGGAAGGACATGCAGAGGATACAGGAGACAGAAATGAGGCACACACTCATGACCCACTGTTAGAACACATCAGGAGTTCTACCATGGAGAAGCAGACTGGGACACTGTGCCCTGATCCCACAACGTGCATGGAGCACATCAGGGCTGAGGATGTTTATTGAGACATCCTGAGGTGTTTTCCTCACAGGGACCTGCAGGTTTCTGCTCTGCAGAAACTCAGAACTATGGGCAGAGCATTGTCCATGCCTCAATTCATTAAATCAGGATTTCAGCCTTTCCTTAAGAGAAAAGCTGTTTGACAAACCCACACAGGATTCTTCTTTCTTCATGTTCCCCTTGTTTTAGTCCTTTTAATTGAATTATTTTATATTTTTCTCTCTGCTCTATTTCACTGCTCCCTTCTCTTCCTACCCACCCCTCCTTTCCATTTTTCTTCTACTCATTTCTTCTTCCATGCAATCCCAGCCTGTGATCAGACCATCCCATCAACCTGGATTTTACGTAACAATCTCCAATTCTGTGGTGTCTGTGATTGGTGTATGAAATTCAGCACTAGAAGAATATTTTTAACCAGCAGAAACCAATTAAAACACGGTATAGTTATAGTGATATTTAATTTATACTAACAGATCACATGTATCAGTTAGAAATTAAAACAAAAAAGCTCTTTCCAAAGGAATTCCATCACACTGACCAGAGCCCATGGAAAGATTCAGACAAACTTCCACGGACTTGGATCAGAGCTGAAGCTCTTGTACATGTGGGAGAAGCTGGAATGTCCCAAAAGAGCAGTTGGAATTTATAGTCAGTAACTCTGTATTGAACCACCACAAAGCACTTAATATCCAACTGTTAAACCTACAGCTACAGATGACTGGGTCAGAAATCTGTGTTCCAAAAAGGTCCTGACTATAAATGTATTCCCTTGTTTGCAGTGGCACATCATGTTTCCATATTAGAATATTTAAATTGAGATTGTGTTAACTAGTAAGTTTTTCTTAGGTACTCAGAAAAAAAAAATCAGAATAGATTTCTTTCACTTTGAAACCATCATCTGTCACAAAAAGAGTACTTTTAACCAAATTGTATATTGAGAATTATGTTAGCTCTCACTTTTCAAGTATTCACATACTCATATTCCTTCAGAAATGAAAATATAAATGTATCAGTGAATTAGAGTCTTGTTGCTTACTACAATTAATAAATGATTTGGTTTAATAATGAATGTTTTTCAGGACAGTGTCACCCATCAATCACTACAAAGCAAACCAGGAGCACAGGTGTGACTCTGCCATATTCACTTCCTCTTGACAAAAGGATTTTTCTATACTGTCCTAATATTCTTAATATTCTCCATTTTTACTGAACACAATCGATGTTATTAAAACAATTTTTAATATGAAGTAATTTAAAAGGGAAAAAAATTGGAAGCAAATGCTATTCTCAGCTACAAACTGGAGCAAAGTTTTACAGAGACAGAACTGCCTTCAAGCCTTGAAGCAGAAGTGACCCTGGGACTCAACACATTTTTCCAGAGTTCTCCACACTCTGAGTCCCCAGACCTGTGTTCAACCAAATGCAATTATAAACAGCCTTAGAGGAAATGGCCTGAGCTCAGTTCTATTTACATCTTGTCTTTAGGATGTGCATCTTTCAAGGCAAGCACTTAAGTGTTGGTTTCAGTGCCAGAAGCTTTTCCCTTCGAGGATGATGCTTTGTAGACAGAAAGAGCAGACCTTGTAAAACACGATTACTCATGTGGTTAAACTCAGCCCTGCTAGCAAACAAAGACAGGCAAACAAACAAAAAAGATTTGTGCATCTTATTGGTTTGGACAGATTTCTGAAAATACTGCTGAGATGTCAACAAGTCTATTCTGAAGCCTCTTGTAGCTGAGGAATCTTTCATTTGAGGATCATTTTACTCGATTCCTGAGTTTTCATCGATACATTCCAACTCCAATTTCATTTCTTCAGCAAACCTCCAAAGCCCAGCTATTTTCAGTAATGCCATTAGAAAAATATCTTTACATGTCATTGTGATATTTTAACAACTTGGAAACTATAAATCCTCAATATTCTGCAGATGCAAACACCCTCTCAGCTTTATAAATGATAACAAAACAATTATGTTGAAGGTAGGTGCTGAATGACTTGTTTCTGCTATGAACTCCTGCTCTTTCCTTGCTCTTGGCTTGTCAGCACTTCATAAATTATTCTAAGAGCTGAAATTTAGGCACATTTGGCCTCACTTTTACAAAACAGTTACTTTAAAAGCATCTTCATAATCCAGTAACTTCCAAAAGATTGTACCATAGTTTTCCTCTGAAGGGATGCAGCAAGAAATTCAGATTTTTGGGAGTCAACGCTAAAACCAAGACAGTGAAGCACATGGGACCAAAACATTCCACATTATAATTTCACTCTTCATTTCTCCCAAACGTTAGGAACAACAGCATTGCATTTAAGCCATCAGGAGGATGAAAAGGCAATTTACTTTTTCCTCTCTGGATCTACTCCACTGTGCAACCACACCTGGAATTCAGTGAGACACAGCAGTATTCTACCCCAATTAGATCTGTACAGAAATCTAGATCAGGAATAGAATGTATCTGGGGAAATCTGTATTATTATGAAATGTTCTAATACAATTTTGGAGGATTATTTCTATTTTAAATGCAGAAGCACCGAGATGTAAATACAGACGTGGCCAACTGACAAATTCTGAATTGCACAAAAGGAGATGGGAGGAAGCTAAAGAAGAAAATGAAGACATCACTTTGTCAGAGCTTAAAAAGCAACTAAGAGACTGAGCTCAGCATGCAAGTTCTTTCATGCTGCCAACACAGTAAGAACAGATTAAGACCTACTCAGACCATTCAGAGCTCCCACTTGTCGACTTTGTAACGCATCAAACTCTGCCATAATCTCTGCAAATGATTGTGGTAGCTCTTTGTAAAAATACTAAATGGTTACAATATTTTAATTAGTTTACATTTTTATTATTATTATTTTACTGGTAAGAATTAATGCTTTTGAAATATTTTGAAAACCAGAGGCTGCATGATTCATGATGGAGTTTTATGTTTCACAAAATTCTTCTGGCTCTTACATGTATCTTTAAATCCATTGTCAAACAAGTGACATGACTTTAAAACAATAAATAAATTATATATATGTCATATAAAGGAGCTGCCTTATATATTCAAATATTTATAGTCAAATAGTACCAGTCTGCAAAGATTGAAAATCACTTTGATTTTATATTCCCAACAAATAGGCTCCAAATATATGAGATTCATAAAAACAAAAGCTCTTATTCCACACTAAACCCACTGAAATGGAAACATCTATGACTGCTGAATGAAAAAGTTTTATCTTGACTACATAAGCAGCAACAAAAGTATCAGGAGAAAAATATTGCGTTAAATTTGCAATTGCACATAAATTTTTTTTAGAATCTGTCTCCAAGTCCAGAAATATTCATTCATTTATCATTGCCTAAAACATGAAAACAAAGATGTTTCCAGTTGTCAGATCATGAATAAAGCAAGAAAAAGCACAAAAAGCAATGGTAGGATCCTTTATTCACCAGGCACTTAGCTGTCAAATCAACATCCATTTTGTTTACAGAATTTTAGGTCTCATTAAGACCTTAATGGAAACAACATGATTTTTTCCCCCACCCAAAGTATGTTTTTTATCCTAATTTCTCTGTAGATGAGTAAGGACCATATTTTTGAGCTAGCACTGGCATTAAACAAACCACAAAAAGAGTCTTGTGAAAGACAGGCAACAATTTTGGAGCCTATTTCATATATTCCCCTCTTTAATCTCAGCCTTTTAATCTTCCTTCAATCTAAAACCATTTCTGGTTGACGATGTCTCCTGCTTCGTGCAGGGGTGACCCACACAGCCTCTGCTCAGAAATCCACTGCCAAGACTCTTCTTCCAGAGCCTTTGCACTCCTTAGATCACCACCAGGCAAAACTCTTTGGGGCACCATAAACTGCATTTAGAAATCGTCCTTAGGGAGGTACTTCAGGAATTAGAAATTCTCCTTCCTTCCTTTCCTTCCTTTCCTTCTCTCCCTCCCCTCCCTTCCTTCCCTCTCTCTCTCTCCCTTCCCTCCCTTTGCTTCTCCTGGCACAGCTCCCAAATCCCTCCTCAGCCCTTCTCTGGGAATTCTGTGTCCTACAAAGCTCTCAACAAGTTCTTTTCCTGAAGAGAACATTTTGATAGAGACATTAAAGGTGACACATGTGGTGCCAACTTCTAGAGCAAACTCAAGAGCCAGGTACAAATATTCCAACATATACTGGTGGGCATAGTTAATAGATATCCTTAGCTAAATTTAAAACCAAGAGAAAATCCCAAACCCACATCAAAAACCCAAAGACCCAAGCCCCAAAAGATCCTTGCTGGAAGTTTTTTAATTTTCTAAGGTGTTCCTACTTCTTCCATTCTTATTATCCAGAACTTCCAGCATCTAAACCCAATCCCATTACAAGGTGGTGACTGAGGTGATGCAGCACTGCTCAAATATTGAACCAAACTCCAACATCAAAAAACTTGTCAAAATTTGCTTTTTCTCTGGTCTGTATTCTTATAATATGCTGCATTTTTTCACATTAAAATGAAACCACTTTTATTTCAAATATCCCAGTTTTAACAGAACTGTTTCCCATGTTGGAACGAGAGGATCTTGAAGGTCCCTTTCACCCCAGACCATTCTGTGATTTTTTTTCCTCCAGAGTAATCAGCTTTTCTTTTTTTTTTTTTTTTTCCAAGTGCCCATTTTACTGCTTCACCTCTCACTGCAGTACTTTACTGCCTACTCACTGCTAATCTGGCTTATTTTTCAGAGGTCAACATCGATGTTTTCTGTCTGTAAGCAACTTAGTGCTACAATAATAAAGGAAGCAATATAGAAAAAATAGAGAGAGGCTTCTTTGGAAAGACACTGCAATCATTTCTGCCCACTCAGAAATAATTTATTTTTTCAATTTCCCTGCTACTTAAAAATTAAATGCACTGTCAAAGGTAAAAAAAAAAGGGGGGGGGGAAAAAGTGAATTCAATTCCTTGCAATGCTTGATGGTGAACACGCATCCACAGTTTAAAAGTGAAATTATGTGGGTGGAAACCTATGGGTCAGCCATGCAGGTAAACAAATGAAAACAAAAAATTAACCCAAAATTAAAGAGTCTGAGCACGGAGTTATTATTTTCAGCAAGGACAGCAAATGGAGTATAGGCATGCTGGGTTTGAACTGGGAACTCACCAAGGAGCTTTTATGGAAAAACATCCTGCTCCAAACAGGTAAGGTCTTCACGGAAAGGGGAAAAATGCACAGAAATTAGATGAGAACTCAATTCCCAACAAGTACCGTGTATATCATGCCATTAAGATTTATGCAGAAAGTGAACAGATCATTGTTAGAGCCCTTGCTGACCCCAGGGGAGCTGCCAGGGGAGCAGCAGTGCCCAGGGCACAGTCCCAGAGGTGGGAGCTGCCGGGAGGGCTCCGCATGCTGGGACACGCGGGGACATCGGTGCAAGCTGGGCTCAGAGTTAGAGCTGGGGTTAGGCACAGCTCAGGGACCCCCTCCAACCTGCTGCCAAAGCTGGGCTGCAGCAGATATTGAAGTCAAAGCTGACTGGAAAGGGGAATTAGCATCCAAATCAGTCAGAGGTGAGGGTTTTCCACGGAACACTGAGGGGCTGAGTGGGGCAGTTTTAAAGTTACTGAGAGGAGGTCAAATAAAACCAACAAGTGCAATCAGAACCTTTTAGGGACAATTACTCAGCCTTTTGCTAGGACAGAAACACCCCATGAAATTCAAGTGGTTGACCCAGAAATCTTTTTCCCCCCTTAAAAGCTTGCACAGATGCAGGAAAGAGAGGCCTAACTTACTTCAAATGTATTTGATGCTCAAATCACCGTTCTAGAGCTGAGTGCTTTTGGCCACCCAATTTACACCATGATTTGATTTCATGTTTTGTTCAAGTATTTTGCACAGTGGAGAGTTTTTAACCCAATATTAATCTGAGGGAATTTTCAATGGATATCTCCCTCTAAAAAGCCATAGCCATAGTGACATTTGCATAAAATCTGAAAAGGAGCAAAAGGAGGCAAATTTAGAGCTACTCACATGCTCAAGGATTCTTTTGAGTCTCATTTGGGATGTAACATCATCCACAAAATCTCTAAATAATTAATTCTGTAAATGCCAATGGTTCTGTCTTCTTTTCATACTCTGACTCAGCGATAAGTTCAGGGTAGTTGAAACAGGTGAAATATTTTCAGGCAATGAATTACCAGAAAAGGTCCAGCACTGAAGGATGTATAAAGCACTCAGCCATAGACCAACACAATTAAAAGGATACCAGCCTGATAAAAAAGAATTCAGTGAACTAAATCTGACATGAGCACAACATCAATGAATGAAGGGATCCTCTCAAAAAACATTCAGGTGAAGGTACAAACCTAAGACATATATTCTTCAACATGCAAAGATGCAAAAATCCAATAAAGAATAGAATATTACAGAAAAAAACCCTATTTTTAATTAGTACTCTAGCCCAAAAAAACCCATTTTTGAGCTCCATATAAGGGACTGGCCTTTAACTTTTTGTATTTAATAAGTTGGTTAACATTTTTGGGGCCAGAGCTCATTTGGCAGAACCAACCACCCTTCTAGACCTAATATATCATCTTTGAACAGTGGTAGAACCCAATTAAATTGTCTGAACTGAAAGATCTATAAAGTCAGCACATCCAGTCCCCGAGTCAAAGGCCAGCCTAGAAGATGAGTCCAGCATATTGCACTGCTTAAATATTTAATTGAAAGCTAAATCTGCTGCTTAACCCAAAGCCAACATAACTTAAAACCTAGAATGTATCAAGTGTAAATTTGAAGAGTCATTGGAGAGTGGTCGGATCTGCTTGGGAGCTTAGAATTCAATTTCTCAATGATGATCATGGATGTTTTGGATACTATTTCTTTTTCTTCTTCTCTGCCTCAGTTGCTCTATCTTCAAACCTCAGGCAAATAACACTTAGCTGAGCCCATTGAACATTTCAGAAGACAACACCAGCTTTTTCTTCTTCCACAACTGCTATATTGGCCAGATTGTACTTGCAAATTAACAAATTCTCTTTATTTTAATTGCAAATTGGCCCAGGTGGGCTTCAACTGAAGGTTCTGTTCAGTTGGTTTTGGATAGAAAATGGATGGAAATGGATAGAACATTTTGTATCACGAAGAAAATGTAATTACACTTCTAAAGACTACACAAGAGTCTTATTAAAATACGTGTGAGAAAACCACCTTAGTACCTCCTTTCTGTTCAAAAGACCTGATTTCTTTAAAGATTACCATTTCTTCCCTATGATATTTACATAAGCAATTGTTTTCCACTATTTCCTTCACATAATATGGATGGAATGCTAATTGAGAGCGAGAGAGAATCCACAAATTACAGGATAACCCAACCTTGAAGAGACAGCACCAGATGGCTGCGCTCGGTGACAGCAAGAGAGCAGTGCCAAGGCAAAAACTCACCCAGGTTCCCCTTTCCCAGAGCTAGGGAGAAATTCCAAAGGAAATCATGGAATGGAGATGATTTACCATTCAAAGTTCTGACAGAATTTTCACCGTTTCTTACCTGATTCTGAGTTTTAGCAAATTGAAAACTGAAATACTTTGATTTCGTGTTGCTCTGTTTAATAAAACCATTTAAGCTTTTAATAAGATGTGCAATACCCATTTATTCTAACCCTCATCATGCCAAACCAAGAATCCTTTCATAAACAGTGACATCTGAACAAACCTTAGTGCAAATAGTTGTATTTTTTATCAATTACAAATCATTACAGCAGTTGCTTTGTTACTAAAATGTATTATAAAAACCAGAAGTGATTTAAAATATGTCTGAGAAATGTGCTAGAAAGAGAATGTCTGGCTTCAGACAATTGTGCTGAATTCTTTAGCTTTACTTTTTTTTCTCTACTTTTTCAGGGTTTTTTTCCTAATTAATTGTGCCATAATGTGGTAATTTTGCACCACTTATTTTTGTTTGCTGCAGTAGCTAACCCTGGGATAAATGAAGCTCCCTGAGACAAAATAAACCCAAGATGTATCAGTGACTTTCTCTGCATAGAAAATCAGAATGATAAAATTGCATCAGACACTTTACCTACTTCTCCCATCCTCACTGAGGGTGGAATGAGGGATGGGATGAAGAAGGGATAGAGTTTCATGTTTAAAAATACACTATCTAAATCTCCTGGCTGGAAAAAAGCAAGGTTTATCCCTTTCCTGCAAGGCACACTGGATTTCTGTGTTTTGACAAGACTCAGCTAATGCAGGTTCCATCCTGCTGCTCACTCCAGCAAGGATGAACTGGGGAGTGAAGTATGATACAAATATAATGACCCTGTCCCTCGAGGAAGTTCAAACAAATGCTGCTGTCAGAGGAGCCAACTGTGACAACAGTTTTTCTTTTAGGGCAATTATTGTATCTTTGCTTTCCCTCCTTCCCATCACAGCTCATCCATGTCCCCACTGGAAGCGAACTACGACTTGTTCCACAAACCCAGGGAACACTTATGGAGTTACTGTGGGGCACAAAGCTGAATTCTAGAATGTTCTGATTCGCTGCCTTTTATAGACAATGAGATGGATCATGCAGCTCTTCCCCTTCCCAATCTATAAGCTCTTTGTAAATGAGCAATGAATTAACCCATTTACCAGCCCTGACAAGGAATTCAGCATTACTATCCAAATTTTGAGAGGGAAACTGAGTCACAGATATAGAAAGACTTATTAAATCCAGCTCTTGTGCTGTCCTGCATCCCCCCCTAATCTTTAAAACATCAGAAGCTTCCTCACTCATTAGTGTTAGAGCCCCTTTGGGAAAGCCTGAATGTGCTGACAGCACAAACTACAGGAAAGCCAGTCAATGGGATGACAAAATGTAGGGACAAAAATTAAGTGCTTGATGAAGGTGCGGAAATTACAGTGGGAGACTTGAAAAAGCCAAGGAAGAAGCAGAGGGCAGGGAAGAAGGGAAGCACAGCCATGGAAGGCAGAGGGGATGCTCCAAGATACTCCATGCTGACAATGGAACTTGCATTCAGAGCAGTGACTGAGCAGAACATGTTCCAAAATCCACATGTTTGCAGGGGGAAAAAAAAGCATCTGTGATGAACAGCACGGTCATGACACAATTCCAGATTCTGTCTTTCATTCCCATAGGGCTACAGGGAACACTTTTAAAAAATTTACTGCCATTCCACCTGTCAAGCAACATGACATGCTTTGCAGCTCTGCTCCAGACACATGATATTAAGAGCACTGATCAGTCCTTTCAGTACCTGGAAAATATTTTGCTGTCTTGGACACTGGCAGAACAAACCCCAACTCTGTTTTTTGGTTAACAAAATCTACGAGACTTCACGAAGATTTAATATTAAAGCAGCTGATGTTAAGAGCGAACAAAACGGACAAATCCAGCCCTCTAATTATACAGTATTTGAGCCTGGCTTAAATGTGGTGCAACAGAGTAAATTTTTAATTCTTTCAAAGTCACAAGCACGGGAGAGGAGTCTTTGAGAGCGGCTGAGCAGCGAGGGTGGAAGCCGAGCGATCCCGAGCGCGGCTCCTTTTCCGATGGCTGCACAATCGCGAGGTGCAGCAGCTGCTCCCAAGGAAGAGCCTTGTTTCCTCGGAGCAGTGCTTAGAGGTGCTGACCATGTAGGTGTAAATACATCTGTCTTTTGCCATTTGCAGTAATACATGCCTCCTCCACTTCTCCCAGCGAGGCAGATGGTCCCTGTCCTGTCGAAATCTTACACTGCACAGACTTCCAGTGCTATGTGTTTGCAGAAATATGAGGGCAGATGTTAAATATGTTAAACACACGCTTTGCCCCCTGGAGGTTTAAGTTAAGGCTGCTGTCTCAATTTGGTCATTTTAGGCATGCCAGGCTTCTTGGATCCTAGGCATTCCTCTTAAATCCCTGCTTTATAAATAACAGCTTTTCATGTTAATTTTGTGTACTTTCATCAAATATTTTGGATGCAGAACAAATGAAGGAAGCTCTCGGCTTAGCGTTACAAGGCTACGTGGGCTGTGCTGAAAATTATGATCCTCATTCATGAAAACTCTATTTACACAGCAGGGTATTTCCCATGACTGTTGTTTTCCCCCCTTACATAAGCCTCATTGAGCATTTTAAATTTAATTAGTTTTAAAAATTACATAAAATGGAACAGAGACAGTTTGTGAATAGTATAATTTACCGGAAAACTACAAATATGAACACTCCAAATATCTTTTAGATGTTTAAAAATAAAACATTAAATAAAATACTGCAGACATTACAATTGCAATAATTTTAGAAAGGTTTGCTGATATAACACAGCATTAAGGAAACCTTTGTAAAGAATTTCACATTAAATACAACTGTAAACCAAGAGCTTTCTTCCAAATCCTTCTCCTCAATGCTCCTATTACCTACCTCCTCTGGCAAGCCCTTAGGTGAATTTTTAATTTCTTTCTCTGCTTTGTCCCTCCTGGTTCTAAGTGTCTATTCCAGTTCTGGGAGCCCACATTTCCATTTCTGTCTTTCACTGGCTTTATTCTTCAAGTTAGGATTTTAGTATTTCCCCTCTTTGAGGAACTGTGACCTCCTGCCCTGTGACAACCTCCCCCTGATCCCACCTCCCTTCCCATCCTCATCCAGGATAACACCTGGATATGCTTCCAAAATTCACCTGAGCAGCAGCAAAATCTTTTTTACTCAGCTTAAACTGAGCAAAAAACTAAAAAGGCAAAAATAAGTAACAAAAATGTGTCTGTGGAGGAAGCTAACCCTTAACATGAGCCTCAAACTGTTTCTTCACTGTTTCTTCAGTTCCATTAGGATTATCAGTGAAGTTCAGGAATTTCTCTCTGTGCTTGGGACAGCTGTGTGTCCGTGGTTCGCGTTCGGCTCAATGAGCCCCGTGAAATTCCCGTTTCACGGCGAGGGCAGGAGCGGATTGTTGGACAGACACGAACGGATACCCACGTGCACAGCCCAGCACTCACACCCAGTGCACCCAGCAGCAGGGGATTTACAGCATGTCCTGAGCTCAAATATGGGAATTACACAGGGAGAGAGGGAATACCTGTGAGCTCTCGCCTGAAAAATAATTCCCAGTTCATGAAACACAAAGGAAAATTCACCTCACGAGCAGGGTTTGAGCCAGAAAGCACTGAAGCAAGGGAGGCAGTGCCTGTGTTTGCCAAAATGCAGGAAAAGGTTAGGAAGCTGTAGGACTCTCAGCTGTTTTGTCCAACCACATGCCATGCTCGGATCTACTTTCCTTAAAAATATAAAAGCCCTCCGAAAACTAACAGCTCAATCAGATTTTTAACTGGAAAATATTCAGGAATTCAAACAACCAGAAAATGAGAGAGGAAAAATATAATCATCACTGTGTAGCTTTAACTGCAATAAAAGATTATTTGAAGTTTAGCAAGAGAAAAATGTCAGCTTTGGACAGTATAAATTAATTTAAAATTGCTCTGGTTTACAAAGCTCATAAAATCTTATATATATTCAGAGGAGCTTTTCCCAAGAAATACTTTGAAATGTTTTATCATGGCACATGAGAAGTACCAAAGTGCAGCTGATTCTGGAGTGGAAATCCACACGTGAATTACCCAGTCCAGAACAGTGCAACAGAGGAAAAATAAGGTCAAGAAAACAGTGGGATTAAGTTTTGCCTTTCTGCTCAACCTGGTTTACAGTTCTGATGGTCAAAAACCATTTCTGCTTGAAAAGGGTGGAAATCAAAATAAACAAACTTGGAAAAAAAAGTAAAACCGTATTTTAGTCTGATTGAATACAGCTCTGCTGATGCTTCATTCCAATTCCTGGTGTGAAAATGTCTCCTGACCCACCCAAATGAATATTCCTGAATTTACAGAGGTTTGTTTTCAGGTTCTATTTATTCGTCTGATGTTTTCAGTCTCCTCTTCCTCCCACCCCCCTTCTGCAGCTATTAAACTACATACACCAAAATTAAAATACAGGATAAAATTAATTCTCACTAATAACACAAATGATTTCCACATGAATCATAAAGGCTAAGGAAGGTTTGTGCCACTTACCCTGTGCGTTTGGTGATGGTCCCTAATGTCATTGGCTGCTTGATTTGAGCAAGAGGCAACACCACAGTCAAACTTGGGAGAGGCAGGAGCCGAGGATTCCCGGGATTGTTGTTTGTGAAGTTATTGTAAGTGTCTTGGCTGTTCAATTTACCTTGATGGGATAGAGATGCAATAAAATACATTATTGGAATTTTTTCTTCATTTATCATTTCTACATCTGCCTGAAATAAGATAAAAAAGACATTAAAAAACAAAACAAAACAAAACACAAACAAGCTGCTGTTGTAATAAAAGAAAAAAATCTAAAAAATTAATCTTCATTTCAGATAAATAATAAATTACAGTGGAAGAAGCAATTACTAATTTTACATATGGGGATAAGGAAGGATTCCTTTCCATGCAAGGGAAATTATTCCTGCTGCTGCTGCTGCTGCTGCTTGCCTGGCAGTTTTGTTCACCGAGAAGTTTTCGAGTTTGATTTGAAGGACAAGCTCTGGGTTCCAATTCTCTATTTTAAAAAAAAAAAAAAAGGAGTAGCTGGAAGGGAATTATTTTCCTAAAGTACCACATACAGTGTTGGTAATTGGAAGTCCTGAAAAGGTCGCTTTTGTTGCCTCGACGGATAAAGACACGAAGAATAATCATCTGCAGAACTAAGGCTGGAGGGAAATATCAAGTAACTATGTCAAATAAAGCCACGCCAAACTAAATGTAAAAATCAAAAAAGTATCAGAAAAGTAACAAATTTCATATTCATTCAAAAAGATGAAAATGAAACACAGGTACCGAAAAAAAGGAAAGGGAAAACATAACAAGAAAGCCCTCAACAACCCTAAATTTAGCTGATTTCAAAGAGGTCTGTGCTGGATGGATGCCCAGTTTGGATACGCTTTCTTACTCGCTGTATCACTGTGTAGTCACAACCTTTCATTCTTCAGTTGGAAAAGGAAACTAGCTCCAAATTTCATGGACAGTAAAGAAAGAAATGTGAAGAAACCAAAGAAAAAAGTTAAACAAAAAAAGGGGCCAGTCTGTTTATAGCAGAATCAAAAGTACTTTAAATAGACAAGCAACCATGAATTAAAAGGTTTAGATCATTAACTTGTTTTTCTGTGTTCCTATAATGCTGTGAAACGCTGGCTTTGTTCTTAATCAAAAGGGAACCATATTGGGAATTAGGTTCCTAAACAACCGATGCATTCTACACAGATATTATACAAATCCCAGGCCAAATCCATACAATCTGCTTCAAGAGCAGCCACCTTTTTTCAAGGAAGAAAAACAGCACAGCAAAGGGTTTCTCACAGGAAGCTGCCTGAAAAGCTTTAATGGTACTTCAGATGGATTGAAAATAGGAAAAGGAAGGCGGAAAAATCTTAATGAATGTCTCATCATCCTAAAGACACTCAACGCTTCCTTCACCCTTCTTTTAATACTATATAACTGTAAGCTTGGGGGTTTTATTTGGGTTTTTCTGCAAATCCCCCAGATCTCTGCGTCTCAGAGAAGCACAATAACAGAAATGATGAAATTACAAAGTGTATTTTGTGATAAGTATCTGGCCTGAGCATCCATCAATACGTTTTAAGAGAAATAGCAAGGCCTTAATGAAGAAGAAGCCTATTGAAGTTCACAGAAAGCAGATTTCATTAATAGCAATTTTCCTGCACCAACTTGGAATACAAAGAAAAAGGGAAAAGGAAAAAAACCCAGCTCATTTTTAAGTAAGACTGAGATGCAATTATATTTTTTTAAGATTAGTTTAATAATGTGTTTTTTGCTCTTGCAGGAAGGCATATGAATAGTTTTGTGCATTATTGTCTAATTAGTCACTGTTCCTGCAGCCAAGGCCTCTCTGGAAGTGTTTCCCCTCCCATATTCCCCTGGATCCACATGGGCACAGCAAACACCGACGGGATCTACTGAGGGGGCTCCAAATGTCTGTAATTTGTTTTCTATCACTTGTTCAGAATTTAATGATTAACTCTGAACTACTGATCCAAAGGCTGGGTTGGAACAGCCCCCTGTCCCCTCTCAAGGCACATTTCATGTCTCAGTGCCCTCTGCTCCCAGCTTCATGTGGTTTTCCATATGCAAAGCCTTTAGCTGATTCACTGGATTATTTGCATGCAGAGAAATGAGGAATTTACAGATGTCCTTCCTACACAAGGAGCTGCTTTGCTTCCATACAAGTTGAGGACTCCCAGAGCAGTTAGGGATACTTTAAAAACTGCAGGATTATATCAACCCTTCAGAGTTTTTTATTAATTGTAGGAACAACATCTTACAAATTCTTAGGCTCATATATAAGGAAACACAATTAAACCCAAAAAAAAGTACTAAACAATAAAAAAGATAATGAAAATGTGTAAAAGAGATTCTGAAAGGGACTAAAATATAAGATTATTCTTCTTTGTGAAAGAAATCAAAAAACATTCAGGAGGTCAAGCATTTAATTTGTAACTATGTATTTGGAAGTATAGCTAAATCTGGTGTACACAAACCTCAATAAAAAATTAACTAAACCAGACCTCATAACGCACAGCACTTCACAGCACAAACATGATAAAAAAATTCTGCTGTGACAAATAGAAAAGCTGTAAATACCAAACATATGTCACAATAACCATTGCCTGCCAACCTGCATTTTCTGCTGCAACAGTCAGTTGCTTAACTGCAAAAGTTGTAATTAAAAGTGATACTAGTCAAAAATTAAAAGTTGGAATGCTACAAAGAGGAGAGAAATTATTTCTGACAGGAAAGTTGTTCTCATAAATCTGACTACAATAGTATTAAGATGGTGGGGATGATTAAGGTTAAAGAAAACCCCCTAATTTTCTGGTGTGCTGCTGTACCTATCCAGAAATCCCAAAAATTACCCTTCGATTCCTCCAGCCCTTCCAAGTAGGAAACTCCTGCAGCAAACAGGAGTTGTGTGTGCACAGGGCAGTCAGATCAGGCCAAAAGAGCACAAAGAATGCAGTCAAGCATCAGCATTATTTCTACAGCTCAAGCCGTTGTTGATTCACTGTCAAAGGACAAGCAACAAATAAGCCAAAGTTTAAGTCGGGTAGAAATATCCAGTATTTTTCATCCAGAAGAATGCTGAACTCAAGTTACCTCCCAACATGTGGACAGTGCATTTAACTGTAAATGGTGGGAGACTGACACACACAGATCTCATCCTACAGACTGCTCCAGGAATGCTTTTATTGCAATCCATCATCAGCATCACAATTCCACAGCACATGTGTCCTCTCAAGGATCATTTCCAGTGGAGCATCGCCAGCACTTTCCTTGGTAATCACCCAGAGCCCTCAGGATCCCATGCAAGGTGTGGAGTGAAGTATCTGTCTTTCCATGGGCTGCCATAGAGGAGATTTTCATATCAGAGCTGTGCATGGGATACATTCAAGCCAGTCTAGGCTGGTAAATCTCTTACTAATTTTACTAAGGAACTCCCAAAAAGCTGAGGATGCCATGGCTCTGGAGTCTGACAAGTTTATTTGCAAGTGCAGCCTTATGTTGGGCAAACATTCCCTACTGAGACATGGAAAACCCAATCCATTGGTTTTGGACCTGTTTGCTGAGAGTCTGCAAAACCACCACCATCATCTCATCCCCCCAAAACCTGAGCCTCTCTTTTCCAGACGTTTTATTCCACTGACACTCAAAGGAGAAGTGGATTAAGCTGAGGATAAAAGTGAAGAAAGAAAACAACAATGGGCTTTGTTGTCAGAGGGAGGGAGCAGCTGAGGCCGAGCTGTATTCCCAAACCGGCCATCACTGACAGACTCACTTCCACCAAGGAAAAAAGGGAGGCCTGCAAGTGCCGGACAAAAGAAATCCCAGCAGACAAAGGAAAAACAAATTAAAAGCACCATTATAAAATACAGATGCTATAAGGAAAATAAACTTCACAAGATTTAGTGAGTTTTGACAAAGCTGGACATCTGTGGAAAAGCCATCAGGAGCAGCTCCCAGGTATGGCTGGACAGGCTCGGAGTCCCACAGCATCGCTTCCCTCCTCAACCCCTGGGCAGAGACACTCTCAGCTCTCCACAAACCTCCAATGTTAAATCTGCAAATTACTCTTTAGGCCTGACTATGAGGTTTAAACATTTGATCAAATCACATTTTTTAAAGTTTTCAAACTGTATTTTTGGCTAAGAAAGGAAAGGCACATCAAGGGGAAAACATTCAAGACTTGCAAGCTTCTAACACTGTTCAAAAAGCAATCAATCAACTGAAGCAATTAATACAGTTACATGTCCTCTTCTGATCAACTAAGAGCCTTGATGAATTCAGGCCAGATTTCAAATTGGTCAGTGTTTGAGCAGAGCACTTGAGGGCACTGCTGTCAGAGATCATCTCTGAGGACAGAGGAGGAGAAACACCCTGATTTTTGGCACTACTAATGGCACAATTAGACATACAAATGCAGCTTGGCAGGGACACTGCCCAGCCCCAAGGACTACATTCAGCAGCAACACAGTGTGGCAAAAAGACTTTATAGGATCCTGAAAGAATGAAGTGGATGAAGCCCCCGTTACTCTGCTCTTTAGTCCACGCACAGCACCACATTAATGCAACCAAATCACTTTTTATCTGATTTCAACTGAGTTTGAATCTCTCAACACCAGAGATCCCGTTTGTGCACAGAAATGGAACTCCTAAATCACAGCCAAGCTTAAAACCAAAACTACACCCTCACACCTAAGAGATTCAAACACCAACTTATCAATGAACTGAAATTAAATCATTTTACTCATTAAATTTCAGCATGTCTCCAAGTCCTGCAGGATTTTTTTTTTGGTGCAAACTGTCAGTGAGCAAAGAAAAGAGGACTTGGCCCAGACAATTTTTTTCTGGTAGGAAAGTAATGATCAGAAGGATTTTAGCTTCTCTATACACTTTATTTGAAAAACTAAAGTGGTATCAAGCACCTCTCAGCCTTATAATAAAATGCTTCTATGTTGATTTTTTCCATTTTTCTTCCATTACGCCAATACAAAAAGCTTAGTAATGCAGTGTCATTAAAATTCAAACCCTACTTGATTAGCTTTTATATCTTCCAGTATTTAACAGACTCCATTTCAAAGGGTACCACGAAGTCTACTGACATTAACACTACATATAAACATCTATAATTTGGTAAATAAAAATGCAGTAACTCCAGGCTATGCAATCATGTGGAGGCCAAGTTACAGGAAAATGAACCATGTTTGGCCATTATTTCTGTTTAGTGTAACACTGAGGATTCCTCAGCTAAACATTCCCTAATTGCATAATGCAAGGGAAATAAAATCCTTTCTAACTGAAATGGCAGGAAAAACAGAAGTGTCAGGGATGTGGTGGTTTATTTTGCTTTGCTTTTTATTCAATACAAAAAGTTTCCCGGATGAGAATGGAAAGCTTCCCAGCTTCAGTTCCAAGACTTTCACCCTCGTTTCTGACCTTTCCTCAGACATGTTCCAGTATAATCTGTAATCTACTACAGTCGGAAGAGGAAGCAGCAGCGCCCTGGTGAGAAACGCTGCCTTGTGACCCGAGCAGAGAACCCAGCGGAAGCAATGCTGGCTCACCGAGCCCTTGGAAGAGCCTGACAGACAAACTCAGTAACGGCCCGGGAAACACACCCAGCACCACCAGCCCTAATTACTGCCAAAGTGGGCTTTTGCTTTCATGTTTTGTTTTATTCAGTCCTACATGTGTTATCTTTCTTTGTTAAATGTTAGACATTTTCCTAGAAAAAGTCAGGAAACGAACTATTTTAGTTAACGATCGCCTCTCAATTAAAGTTACGTTGCCATTTCCTTGAATTGTGTCCTATCAAATTTAAACTCATTTCACACCCTAACCCTCAATATTTCCAGTACAATTAGACCCATTAAAGGAGGAATATTATGTCTTAGCTACTGTACACAATTCATAGCTGCTCAGAGCTAAACCTATCACTAACTGGCTTCCATTGGAATGGATGGGAGAAAATAACGCAGCCGGTTGTTTTTGTAACATTTAAATCCGTTTGATATGGAACCTTTGGAAACACAGCTGCACTAAATCCCATGTTCACCCTAAGAAAGCAGCACTTGCTCTCTGTTTGCATCCAGGGAAGGCATGTGATGGTGACAGCTCCTAAGTCAGAGTGCTCTGCACAGATGCACAAGCACCAGCCCAAGTGTCTCAGTCACTGCCAGGACAGAGTCCCCTGCCCTCTCACCCGAGTTCCTTGAACTTCAGCAATCCACTCAAAATCTGAACATGGCCTCATAACAGTCCCTTCTTCCTTCTGGAGTTCTACTATCTTCAGTTTCAGGAACTCTGTCCCTCAGTTATGAAGTGTCCCACTCACTGATACCCAGTAATCTCCTCTTGTGCTCAGCAGAGAAGGAACTCCCATGACCCCTTTGCTGCGTGTGCCTCTACCTATGGACAAAGATGTATTTCCTTAGAGGACAACCCCTCCAGCACCACACACACAAGTCTGGCATAATAATCATCTTTCAGGACTTATTTAACTAAAAATACTGTTTGTGCAAGGCTCAAGTCCATGTATGGGCAAAACTCGAAATAAACCCAACCAAACTGGTTTGCCAGCTGTTGGCTTCAGGCTCTGCGCAGGCAGCGGCGGCACCGCTTCAGCTGGGCTGCTCCAGATGGTGTTAGCAGCCAAAACAGCCAAACCAGCCACCCTTGGCTGGGTCATCTCCAGCAAAGGCCAGGGCCGAGTCCCTCCTCTTTGAAACAGATCTTGCACCTTCAGCTCTCCACAGATGGGAAGAGTGCAAGATTAGTTTCTTATAACTACTACAGGTGTAGCTGCAGGGTATGTTGCAAACAAACACGAAGGAGCAGTGCCATCCTCCCCACCATGTGGCTGTAAGCCAGCTCTGGCCCAGAGGCTGTGGCTACCACAGCTCTGGACTGGAGTTTGCAAACTCTTGAGAGGACAGGACTCTGTGAGCTCAGACTTACACTGCACTAATGAGGTTATCGTGCAGGCAGCCTCCGGGCGCTGGGGAGAGGCTCTGCTGCTCCGATTTCTTGCACATGGGAATTCTGCTAACACTGTCTGCTGGTGAATGATGAAGCGCTTGAGAAAACAAGAATGCACTATTGCTGCCCCTCGTCGTGTCCATCCATCATAATTCAGATCAGCAGAGATTTCAATTCAAAGCCTTCTTTCAGGGACGACTCCGAGATGCTTCAGCATTGTAAACTTTGGAAAATTTCAGTGTCGCAGACTTCTCTTCCAAATTATACAAAATAAAATTATCTTTATGAGCGTAATGTTTTTTGTATTGAGACAGCACCGTCAGAAAAACGGATCTGCTGGTCTTAGAAACTGCAAAATTAACTGGGCTGGGAATTTCTGAAGGACACCTCTGTGGGGAAATGTGTTTGGTGAGGGGATAGGGAAAGTTTAATGGCAGCCCCTTACCTAAAGGGCTGAGCTCACTACAATTTATTTTGATTATAAACTACATCTTAATACATCTGTGATTTTTTATCCCCACCTTTCCATCTCTGCCTTATTTTCCCTCCAGGTGCAACCATAAGAACAAATATTTTAGCATCTGAATTCAATCCAGGTTGAATACACAAGATTTATCCCAAGTTTTGTGGGGAAAAAAAAGTGCCTTGAGAACCACTGCATTTGAGAACTTGATAATAATAAGCATGGTAATTATAATAAATGGCTTGTCTGAAACACCCATAGAATAGGAACTGTAGCAATCTGTCCCTCTTGCACCCACCACACACCCTTGGCAGCTCTGCTCTTTTACCCATGACCGTTGAGGATGTTTTCTGGCTCCGTGACAGCATCGTGACTCAGGTCATGAGAAGTGTCAAAGATGCATTTCCTTGAGATGGGAAAAAGCAACTGATTTTAACAGCCCACAAGGGCTAAGCAAAAAAGAATAACCTCAATCAGCATATTTAGGGGTAAAGATAAACCTTTTAAAAGATAGAAGTATATTTTATTTCTAATCTTAATGCTTACGTTTCTTTCCATAAAGTGTTTACATTTTTCAGGCTACCAAAGATGCACAGTTGATTAAATGCCTTACTTAAGAATAATAAACTGGAAAAAAAAAAAAGAGGGCAGCAAGGGCAACACCCATTTACTGCATAATCCATCACCAATCATATGGACAGGGAGTCTGATTCAGGCTGCAGACACCAGGGAGCAGCCCTGGATTCCCAGAATACCCACTGCCAAGGGAAGCAGAAGGTGTTTGGGCTTGAACTCAGCATGTCCATCAGATAAAGTGATTGTTCCCACCAGCTCTTGCCCCATTCTTTCCCCTTGTTGGTTACTTACAGGGAGCTTCACATGCTTTCACCTTCCCTCATGCCAAACCTTCCTTGTCATGCAACACCCTCCATACTTAAACCTCCTCCTTCAGCTGATAGGGTCTCTTGAAAAACTCTAGATTCTACTTTCTCACCTTCTGATCCAACATATTACAGGCTTGTATCAGGTGAGCAAAGCTACTTTTTGTCATTTCACTGATGGCAGCTCCCTTGAGCCACTTAAATTCCTTGACCCACCAACAAATCTCTGGACTGCAGTGTCTCCCCTGTGCTAGTCCACTCTTCTCCTGACCTAATTCCAGCCTTTCCCCTTCGTGCTTTGGCCATGAACCATGCAGAGAATCTTTCCTCACTCCTTCAGTGACCAACTCTTTTCAGCTGCACTGTTACCCCAAATATCAATCCTAGTGATGGCTTTTATGCTGATCACACTGATTTCAGCTGCACACAAGTGTACCTAACCCTCTGAACTGACACACTGAGAAGATGTAAAGTCAAGCATATTCCTTCTCATGGATCATTAATATCATTATTTATCAATTTCCAATTGGCAACTGCAAAACCCGATCAAAGCACTGCATCAGCTGCAGGATGTCGTTACTATCTGCAGTGTACAAAAAGGAAATGCACCAGCCTGTCTTTTATGTACCTGGTTAGCTGGGGAGATTTGTGGATGGAGAAACATGGGTTTACTGTAAACTAAGAGGGAGTAATCGAAGGAACAATTGAAACAACCATAGAATTACAAACTGTCATTCATTAAGTCGTTTTCAGAGAAACACTTAAAATTCCAGTTACCACATCTTGGACTCCCTCAGTACCTGACTCTGACACATCAGTACTTGACCCTTCAAAATTTTCTTCCATTTGATGTTACCAAAACTGAAATCATCCATCTTGACAGGAAAACTTCAGTGGGATGCTCACATTTGTGGTAACCCCACTCCTCTCCTCTCTGCCTTCCCCTTTCCCTTCACCTCATGATCCATCTCTGCCATCGCAGTCTCCTGTGCACTGCCAATTATTTCCCCTCTGTCTGTCTACCCACAACCTTTCCAAAACAGTTTGCTCTGACCACTGCTACAGCATTTGCTGTGCTAAATCACTCAGTCACAGATTTTTACACTCCCTATCTCCAGAGCTGCAATTCCCTTCTGATGTCCGTCTCCTTCAATTTTCAATCTGAAACAGATTTGAAACTTCTCTTTCAAATATCAATGCAAACTTGCCCCCATCTTCGATCTACGCTGTTTACAAAAACCTGCTCCAGAAACACTTGATGTACAGACTCGAACTTCCCTTGTGACAAAATTTATCAGTCTACTTCCCTACTTATCTGAAAGGAATGGATCTTTTCCTTCCACTTCAGAAACGATCCAAAATACACCACCCATTTCTTTCACTCCACCGATTCTCTACCCAAAAAAAAAAANAAAAAAGGAGGAGGAAAAAGAGGCAGCTAAAACACAGCAAACATAACTTCCTTAAACCCAGCAAGCTGCTGGCCAGTTCCCAAACTGGTGATTCCAGCTCTTCCCACCTCTTCTCCCAGCCCCACACGCGGGACCCTCCATTGCCACCACCGGGACTGCTGCAGAAAGAAAAAATCATCACGGAATCACGGAATGGTCTCTAAAAGTCATTAGCAGAAAATGAATTTAAGTACATTCATTTTGGTTTTTGTTTTTTTTTCCTCAACTGCCTTGAAACCGTGAAGAGAAACTTCAGGTGAAGGTGTAAAGAGAATTGCTCGACGCTTCAGGCAGCACAGAGAATGTGGAGGGTTTATATTTGCAAATAAATAAATATTTACGATGCCTATACGAGCAGCACAGTGCCTGTAGTGAAAAAGAGAGGGTTTTATCCTCATCGCCACCATTAGTCCGCGTTACGGCGGTTGCACGGCCAGGTCCCCCCTCAGGGCCGGCCCCGCCTGAGGCGCCATGGCCGGGGGGAGGGCGCCCCCTGCAGGCCGCGGCGGGTGAGGCGGGAGCGCTGAGGGAGCCGGACGCGTCCAGGGCGAAATCTGCGCTAAGAAACGGAGCTGCGAAAGGAATTATTTACAATTATTTGAAATGACGCTTAAATTAAAAAAAGAGCCGAGTGTGACGCTGTGGAGAAACACGACAATGACACAAATAGGAATGTTAAAAGCACGTTAAAACAACGCGGGCCGATGCTGCAGCTTGCTCTGCTGTTTCCGCGCAAAATGTTTCCATCGTGAGACGCTACAAAGAGAAAAATTAAACTTAATAGAGAGTTTTCTAAGAACCGTTGTCAGCTCGTGTTCACAGAGTTTCGTGAAGGAACTGCCCTCCAGCGCTTTAAGTTGTTATACAGTTAATTTTCTTTGAAACTATTTTTGTCTGCCTCTCTCTAAATAGGTGGTTTCTTAAGTGAGTGTTACTTAAAGGAAAGCAATCTGTTTTTCAGGAAGGGCTGATGATGTCAGTCCTTTCAACTCTGCTTTCCCATAAGAATTCTTCTAGTAAAAGGAGTTTCACTCTGGGAAATAGTGAAAACTAACGTGAAAATATGTAAAGCATCTCAGGCTGCATGTTTATCAAACATCCAGTTTTACACTTGGATTTTAATCATGTTGTGATTGTGACAAATGAAGGAAAGGCAAGAGAAAACCTTTTGATTTTTAAACTTAGAAAAGATTTTGCAATGAAAAATGTACCATACTAAAATATTTATAAAGAGATAAATACAAGCCTGAATGCACTGTATCGAGAACAACATGGTTTTTTCATAATTCTAAATTTATATACTCCCTCCTAGCATCGGTATTAAATCTGAAACAGAACCACGGCGTACTATGAACAGTTTTTTGGCAAATAAATAAATACTTCAATCCCCAGTGAAATGCAAGGCAAATTCAGAGAGTATCATATTATTATGGAATATTTTTAGTAGGTGTGGATGTGTAGCTGTAGATCCAATGTTAACTTTCTGGATTATTATTTGTTCTGGTACTGGAAATTCCTGCAGCCAACAACAGAGAAAAACGAGCAAGCACAGCTACAGAGACTTTATTTAACTTATTGGTGATGCAAGAATTAATAACATTCTGTAAAATTTAATTTGCAGGATTAAAATAATTGGAGTTATATGTAGTTTTCAACCTTCCAAGTAAAGCATTGCATTTTTACAGCTAAATGCGTCCTGAAGAGAACAGGGAGAAGTTTGCATCACCTAGGACATAGCTCTGCTTTAACCACTCATCCCTTAATCCTCACAGCGTACCTGTGAGACAGGTAAGGACCATAAACCAAATTTTATACAAGTAAAATGGTCACAATAAGGCCACACTTTACCCTAATGTTCACCCCAGCTACCAACCGATGTTGTAATAGTCTTATAATAGTAAAAGCCCATAAAAGGATCCCAACATAACTCAGATTTTCCTGACAACACTCTGGCAATCCAAGGGAATGACAAAAATACAACCTCGCTGCATTAACAGACAGAACAGCCCAAACAAAATCTCTGTCGGCTATAAAAGGTGCAAAGGGAATATCTCTTTATCATCCTCTATTTAACAGTTTACTTCATTCTGCTGGAAAGAACAAAGCCAAACAATGATTCATTTGGAAATGAAATCATCCCTACCCCCAGCAAAGGCTGACATTGTGTGGGTAAACAGTCCTAGGGTGCTCCAACACAATGTAAATAGATTGCCTTGCTATTATATACACAGCAAACAGTTTCATTTTGAAACCAGGAGGAAAAAAACAAGCGAGAAAAATATGACAGAGCCCGAGCTCTGAAAATATTTACAAGAACAAAAGCTAATCACAAGTTACCATCAATAAGTTACAATTGCTAAGCAAAAGGGAAGATAAACCAGTGCAGTCTTTTGGCTTAAGGAATATCAGCAGAAAGATTAAATGCAGTTTTTTAATGTAGGGTTTACTGAAAATTGGAAAAGATGTAAGAGGAAAATCGTGATGACGTGACTCCACACAGAAAAATCCTCCAGTTTGCCACAATCTCCTCGGAATCAGTCACTTAATCAACACCTTGTCCCGGAGCAATGGCGCTCTCCAGGACATGGTCTCTGGCTTTATTTCCATTATAGTCATCTGCACTTAGAGGGGTGATTAGGGAACATAGCAGTTATTCTTCTTGAAGAAAGCTGCAAAATTAAACTCATTCCACACGCAGGGAACACAGAGATTATTACTGTTGTCACACAGCAGAGAGCTGACAGACAAAATCGGCTGAATAAAATTCACCAAGGGTTGCAGAGCGAGTTAGAAGTGAAGCAAAGAATTAAAAACAGAGCTGCTCTTTTCTGTTTTGAGTACTCGTTTACACTTCTGTCACCAGACTGCCGCGACTCCTCCAAACAACAATAATTTAACATTATAATACGGTAAAGAGCTGTTACAATCTGAATAAACACATCTTAGCTCACAAATTAAAATAATCATCGGTCTCTGGCTAATCCTGCTCACACACACACACACACACACACAAAATCCCTCAGGTGAAAGTCGCTCTGAACTTCAGGGGTCTTTTATAAGTTGATGATAAATGGCTTTTTATAAAAAGCTTAGAATAGGGTTCAATATCCTGCCTGCCTTCAGCCAGGGGAACTGAAAGATTACTGAAATGAAAAAGCAGCAATAAAATTATTGAAAATATTACAGTATTTTACCAAATGGACTCTTTCAAACACAACTATTTTATTTTTTTCCCAATTTTTTTTAAGACATCTGTGCTAACTCCTCTACATAATCCCCACAAATTTCTCATGGAAAATGTTCATATGAAGTTTTGTAAGTTACCAACACACAATCATAGCACATGTCCAACTTCTGCACTGCAGAAGTGATGAGCACAATCTGTGTGAAGTCCTCCAGGAATCAAAGTCACCTTCCTGCCTTAATTCTCAGCACCCATGTGCAGACTTCTAGTGGAGATTATTGTTTAAAAGAGCTAATTTTCAAGCAGTAATGACTGCACAGAGATCTTGAAAGACATCTGATTTACTACCTTTCAAGACAGACATGTGCAAACTGAAGCCCAGAACTCTTGAGACACTTCTCTAAAAGCTGCTGCCTCTCTCTCAGTGACTCGTCCACGCACGCCTGTCTCCTACCTCCACCACTGAGCATCCTGAAACTGCTGATTCTTCTTTTTAAAAAGTGTCAAATCTATTCAAAACTTCAAATGTACCTCAGACTATTGTAAAGGCAACAACTTACTGCAATTTCCCTTGACAGATAATAGAATTGGCTGGGTGATAGCCACACAAATTGACAGTTCCTTCCGCTCCTCTCCATGATGTTCACAGTTAAAAGCAGTTGGATGTGCCATAGCAAACCTTTGGAGCACTCCCCAGCCTGTTTCAGGCTGAGCTGCTGTACAGAGATGAGAGGAAGTGAAATGGTAGATACACAACTGTCTCCAAAGAGGAAGAAAGTTCAGAGCACGTTTTGGGTGCCTTCCAGTGGCTCCAGGCAGAAGAGGATGGCTCCAGAACAGCCACGCACAAACCTTTGTTCAGAGAAGTCCAAAGAAAGGCAAAAATAGAGAGGGTTGTTCTGAGACAAGTCTGGTTCCCTTAATAATCACCAAGTCATAAAACAGTTCCTTTGATTCAGAAATCCCACAAAGGTTCTCTCTATAGCAGAAAGCCCAGCACATAGCTGGGCTTTCACAAGAGCTCCTAATCCTACTCATAATTAGGGAAGAGGGACTGTTCCTGGCCATTTTTAATACTCTCAGACTGGAAAAGGGTGGCTACCCCAAACAAACTGCTATTCAAACTTTCACTTCCATGGAACTTGTGACTTGCTCTCAACAGAAAGGAGGCATAAGGATCCAGCAAATCCTGAATGCAAACAAAACAGCTTCTAGCACAGACCTCATGAAAGAAGAAGGCTGAAAGGAAAGACAAAACTGGAAAAGTTGAGACGTTGATAATTTCTGAACAGTTTTGGAGGCTCCCCTGCACATCCTTCAAGTTTCTCCAAGACACATCCACCACAGGAACAGGATGGACAGATGAATTCTTACAGATTTTTTTACCTTTACACATTATTTGTCACATTAGTCACACACACACACAAAGTAGACACAAATCTGTGCCATCAGCTTCCCACTGCCTTGTTCCCACGTTTCTCCTCGAGCAGTATTTATTGTAGATATCCAGATGTGATCACAACCAATGAACAATGAGAATTTTAGGCAATAAAATTCTTAGAATACAGACCAGTTTACTGTGTGCTACATGGAAACAAAACTTGAAACCTGAAGGCCCCCAACCTTTCAATTTTGAGTAGAAATTATTAACACACTTGTGATAGCATCGTTTACTTAAATCAAGCTGCAAAACTAGAACTGTCTTTCCACCTTGGCTCATTCCTGCAGGATCTGCATACATCACGTATTTCTGCACAATATCTACAGCACCTCATTTTATGAAATAATATTATCCTCACGACAGAAAGAAAGGAAGGAAGTGGATTTACCATGGAGAGGTGAGCCAGAGGGGCTGCTGGACAGGCCGGGCACGGGGCTGCAGCGTCCGCCCTGCTTCGAGGTCAGCTCCTGCTCGATCTCCTCCAGCCCCGCGCTCTTCTGGAAGCGGCTCATGCGGTTCACCACGCGTGGGGACATGTGGGTCCTGACACAGGGCTGGCCTCCGTAGGGATTGATGGGGAACACGTGGGAAGTGCCTCGGAGTGTGCTGACCACCACCCAGCGGCAGTCGTGGCTGAAGGAGATATCCTGCACCTGCAAAACAGGGGGGACAGGGGAGTGAAGCCACCTACGTGCACACCTCCAACACAGGGGTCATGCCTCAAACACAAATCTGAACTGGAAATGGGAAAAAAACCCTTCACATTTAGGCAATAACTTGAATTTTGGTGCGTTTATCAATGAACTTAGTATTCAGTATATACACTGTAATTCACAGTTCTAGATTTTGTGTACTTTCCAAAATATTCTGAGATTATGAAAACAAATCATGCTGCAAAGTGCTGCAGAAAGCCACAACTTCTTGGTGTAGTTTTCAAACAGAATTTCGTTCTAAAAAGAGATGGGAAATTATTTCAATTACATGTTTTGTATTTGCTTGTGTAATCTTTAGAGATTGCCCAAAAATGGGAAAAGGGAGGGATGAGAAGAAAAGAGAGAGATCTCACCACTGGGCCTGATTTTGACAGATACTGACACAAATCTTTTTTTAGCTGAAAATAGTCAGTTTTGAAGCAAATATAAAAATACAGTTAAACATTTTCCACTATGGTTACTCCTTGCATAGATCTCAGATACGAAGTCCAGAAGGATTTAATTCTCTTTCAAGTGTGCTTTACACAACGCTTTGATGGAAAGCAAATTCTTGTTCCTGAAGGAATGCTTTAAAAGAGAGATTAAAGTTTGTTTCCAAGCCCGTCCTGGCAGACAACTCAAGAAAACAAGTAGTCGAAGTTAAAATGATTTATCATAGAGAAAAAAAGTCCTGAAACAATTCTTCCAAAAATGTTTTTAAAGGTAAAAGCTGACTAAAAGGAACCATGGACATAAGTGGGATTTACCACGGCAAACAAACATATAGATGAAGGATTAGTTTTCATTATATTATTAAACAGCATAAACTAAATAAAATTCTTCAAGATTTCACTGAAACCGGTTTTACAATACTCTAGGTACTCAAATTGGAGTAAACATTGATAAAATCTTGACAAATATTCCAGAAATGCACTCCAGCTATTCCAGACAAAAGCAGCAAAGTATTCATCGAAGTGCAAGTTTCCAACAGAGCCCTGAAGCCTCGGAGATAAAAAAAGGATTTAAGTCTGGTGACTTGTGACAAGATATTTGGCTGACAGACTGTCACACAAAATGCTTCATCCACATTATGGAGATAAACTAAAACCAGCGCTCCACACCTGCTCCTTTCAGTCCTGGTGACATCCCCAAAGGAGCCACCAACGACGCAGCTCAGCAAGCTCCCCAAACCTGACAGCTTTGGCACTTCCAGGATTCAGCTCTGACCCACCTACAGTGCAGCACTCGGAGCTCCCAGCTTGCTTACAAGGTGTTTTACCTTGACAGACTGCTCAGAAGGGATTAGAGACCCCACAGGGATTAATAAGGGCTCCAAAACAAACCTCAAAAGCCATGGAGTCAGGGAAAACCATGGCACCAAGAGTATTTCAGTACTTGCTGTTCACGTGGCAAATTCTCCTGGTCAAAACCAAACATATGAACTGTGTAGAAACTGCCACTCTCAGTTACAACAGAACTGTGAGATGACAGAGAAAAAAATTCCATCTCACTATAACATGCAACAGAACTGTGTGTTTCTACTTTAGTACTCAATTTCCAGTTGGCACCCTGAGGGTTGTGTTCTTTCAAAAACTACACACAACAGGCCTGGCAAATGACAACCCCAGCCAAGAAACTGGGAAACAATCACTACAGGATGTTTTTTTTTCCTCAGTGTAAACATTACACAGAAAAAAAGTATTCCTGATCTACAGGAAGAAAGTGTGGAACTCCATAATCCCAAATGTTCTCTTTAAAACAGCGCTCACAAACACTGGCTGCAGTCAGAGCAGGCATCGTGGCCATGGTTGCCTAAAACATGGCTGAAACCACAAAGGCAGAAGGGTTCTAATGCTCAGTAATAACACGGACAAAAGTGTTGACAGAAGAGTGTGAAATGAATTCAGATTTACAGGAACAGAGCTATGAAACCTTGCTCAGCAGTGGCAAAGAGAATTTTGGAAGCTGCTGTTCCACGTGATTCACCTACTGCTCACTGGTCTCAAACATGGCCTCGTTTGTCTTTCACAGAGACACGAGGAGCAGCAGAACAGGCAGTCCAAGGAGGTGATTCAGAAAATATTTCCAGTTCCAAGGGCATGAATTAAACACGCTCACATCAAACCAGCACCAATCCATCTGTGAAACACGAAGGAGCCCATAACTGTCCAGGAGAACTGCAAGGAGGCACGGACCAGGCTGAAAGGACAATGCTCATCGTGGCAGTCTCAGAAACAACTTCAAAAATCAGCTGTGTCCATGAATAAACCCCTATAAATTATGCCCTGGGCCGTGCTGTTCCCCACCACGTTCCTGTACATTACGCCGAGTTCTCGACTGCTCAGAGTATAAACAAACTGCACAGTGGCCCATTAGTGGTTTTCAAGTTTATGCTAAGCGTTGCAATTTATTGCTGTTCTTTAGGTTAATGTACTATTATTTCATGTATTTATAATATATTTCTGGATTTGTTGTTAATTATGATGTAATGTTTAGATACCAAAGATCAATCAAGACCCCATAGTGTTTACAGATATATGTTAATAAAGTACAAAGTACACCAGCTCTCTCACGATGCAAAGTTTATTCTATAGCTCAAGGTCAATGTCTCATTTAATACTCATGTCTGTATTTTAAAATGTTAACTATCCTCTTCTGTCTGTACCAGTAAAGGGAATTACAGACTTGAGATTTTGTTTTATTTGGGAACCCACAAGATGTTTTCAAATTCTTTTCAGTCCTAGACTCGCCATCTTTCTTGCAGGCTCCCTTCAGGTACTTGGAGGCCACAAATACAGCACTCCAAAGCCTCCTCTTTTCCAGGCTGAACAATCCCAATTCTCTCAGCCTTTCCTCATATGAGAGGGGCTCCAGCCTTCTAAACATTTTGGTGGCCTCCTCTGGACTTGCTCCAAAAGGTCAATGTGCTTCCTGTCTTCTCCTGTTTCCCTCCAATTACTTTTCTGTGCTTCTTTATAATTTCCACTTCTCCATTTCCCTGTGTTTTGAACTTTATGATGTAAAATCCTCCAGAAAACTGAATTAAAATGTAGCTACCGCTCAAAGCCTGCCCTGAGTGACACAGTCAGGTAATTTAATACACAGAGTCCTCCAAGGATATGGCACATGTCAACAGATCTACTGAGGATCAGATTTCAATACTGTACAGATCAAAAAATGATTTCTGCTATTACAGAATCACAGACTCACAGGATGGGTTGGGTTGGAAGGGGCCACAGAGGCTCATCTGATCCACCCTCCCTGCTCAAACAGGGTCAGCCCAGAGCACCTGGCACAGGACTGTGTAACAGCTAGAAAACCAACCTCACAATGCTGAACCTTGGATTTCAACAATAATGACAAGAAATAAACCACATTTTGATCTTCCTAGCACTCTGTTTTCTCTTCCTACCACCCCTCTGTCAGTCGTGTGGAGTTACACCAGGTGCAATCTGTATATTCTTGTTCATTTTACTGCATTTAATTAAACTTGGAGAGTAGGAGCAGCAGTGCTGCAACAGGAACGTGACCTGTTCATGATCACTGTGCTGTGTCACAGGGAAAAAACACCCTGATTTGAAGCACAGGACTCAAGTATTGAATTATGCTGTGCAGGGAGATGGCAGAAAGAAAAAACCAGTATCATTAAACAATGAGAAAGAGCAGCAGTCCTGAGGAGGTAAGGGTCAAAATAAATTAGAAAACTGGTCTGTATGTGATTTTTTTTGGCTGAGAAAATTAAGGAAATTATGTAGCAACAAACATAAATGAAAAAATAATAAAATCATGGTCTACACAATATGATTTATCAGACCCAACTGTGTCTCCCCAAGTCTTCAACACTGATTTCAGTGTTGTGGAAAAGCAAGGGCAGAATGTGGGCACAGTGAGAGATTTACATGGGGCCTTTACCCAGAGCTGAGCTCTCCATCAATAACTGAGCCTGCAAACGCTGCTGCTCAGGGCTCCATCTCCCCAAGGCAGCCATGCTGCTTCTGACTGCAGCAGCTTCTTCTTGTCAGCTCTCATCCCAGACTGATCAACTTCCCCAAATCAGTCTTGATTATTTCAATCCCATCCCCAGCTTCTTTCCTAGAAATAAGGAAGTCTTCCCAGTCTTACAGAGTCTATGTCAGTAACTGCAACTACGAGCAAGTCACAGACAGGAAGGAATTTCTTGTGGCCATGGAGATTCACATCCAATGTTTGGAAGTTGTTGCAATGTTTCACTATGTGGGTACAGGGTGACACAACCTTGAAACTTTGAACAGTGTCTGTGGAATCACATCAGTGAAACATTCCTGCATTCCCTGGAAAAGCGCCACATCACACATGTTCCACAGCAGCCAGCCTGGCGTGGTTTTATCATTCCCTGCTTACCTTCCCCAACTGAAGTCAGCTCTAGCTGCAGCTTGGGAGTGGAAATAACAGAAGTCTGACAGAGTAAAGGATTACAGAGCAGCTGGCCAGCAGCCAGCTGATGCTATCGTTACGTTTATTTGTCCTAGGCTGAGATAATGCTGTTTTCAGGGATTTTGTTTTTGCTGTTTACAATTTCAGATCAAAGAGAAAGGATCATCAGGTGACAGGCTAACTTTCATCTGCAAGTAAATGAGCTTCCTCAGTTCAGAACATGCTATGCCTTCATTAAAAACCTTCCAGAATGCTCTTGGGTAAAAATATGAGTGCAGTAAGTGTTGCCTCACAATGCAAGAGCTGGAGGACAAGAAAATGTATCCTTAACCAAAATGTGCAGCACACACACGTGCACATTTCTCCTCTTTACAGCTGAACTGTGCAAGCACAGATCCTCTGAGAGGTTCAGCTCTCTCCTGAGTCAGTAAAATACAACCAGCCCTTGCAATGGACCCTCCTGGTGTTACTCAGTGCTGCTTTTTGTCCTCTTAAGGGAAAAAATATAAAATCTAAAGCACAAGTGGCACTCAAAGGCTAAAAGATCCTAATCTGGTATAACCAAATCAGGGACTTCTGTCTGTGTTTGCAGAACAGTGACTTTGAAGGCTGTGACCTTGGGACTCAGTGAATTATCTGAGCACTTCACATTCTGCCATGGTCACTGTCTTCACAATTCCCTTCTGAGGCACAGGTCCACCTTCCATCCCACCCCATCTTCATCTGAGTCACAAAAAGGAGATTTTGGGGAAAGTGGGGTGAAGCTCTGTCAGCCAAAACCTCACATAAAAAAGCAGAGCTGATTTCAGCATGGATATTAAAATCCCACATATAACACAGCCATAATGATGATGTTTAAACAATTTATAATGGGTACTAGCTAAACAAATTCTGACACTGATAATCATTCATGTCCATCAACACAAATTAGAACTTTATATAGCTCCAGTACAGAAGGTGACCTTTAAGACCATTGGCCTTGATTCACAGTTAGCTTTAAACCAAGGGGGAAAAAAAGAAAAAAGGAAAAAGGTCTGGTAGCAAATGTATAAATACTGTTCTAACCAGACAGGAGGTACAGAGGCTCCCAGTGTGGGCTGCACTGAGAGTTTTATATTGAACAGTCTCCAAAATTCCTGTCTAATGCTCCTCATATATGAAATTCACACAACAAAAGAGCAGCACCAGCAAACTCTCCTCTCATTGAACAGCTACAAGTGCTGTTATTCCAAAAGCAAAAAGTAAAACAATCCCTCATATTATATAAATATTTCAAACTATGTGTGTTGAGAATCACAGGTACCAATGCAATATTGTTTAATTATCCAGGGAGTTGTGAAATCCACCAACACACCTCAGACTGGTTAGAATTTTCTCCATTTTATGCCATTCCAAAAGCTATACTGTTCACATCCCAAATGAAAACTGTGTGGCCAACTAGGAAAAAATTTTACTGTGTTGATTCTGAGAATTTTAATGCAATGCTTTCACAGAGATGCTAATACTATATCCCAAAAAAACATGTATCAATAAGGGTTTCTTCTCTAAAACATGTTCTGTTTGGTTTCCAATGTGTGCCTTGAAAACAAATTTATCAGCTGTAAAAACCAGAAGAACATCTTTGTTCCTCATGACTGAAGTCCTGTGCTTTGGGTTTCAATATTGAGTCTTTGTATGAAGGGAGAACAAAAATAACTCTAAAACATTAAACACATTATAGAACATGCCCAGGTAGATGGCAGAGTATGTGTATACATACAGATCTCATTGCTCTTTGTAATATTTATAAAAACTACTTGTTAGTGCTATATATATTATCCCAAATGAACAGTTTTTCCTAATTTCCTCTCACTTTCCAGATTGGTTATTCCTTCTTATAGTAAACCATTGCCTGTAACAGTAATTCCACTTTTCCAGAATGGTAGCAGGAAAGCTTTAGAGTATTCAAACTACCAGAAATGTAAATTCACCCAGATCAAAACTTGATCAACCACTGCTACGTTCAATAAAGCTTTCACATTCTACTTGTTACAAAGGTATGGCGAAAAACTTGAGGGAAACTGCTCAACTCCCAGGGCAAAAAAAGGTTTGAAGGAACTGTAATCAGGTACCAGAACCACCCGAGCTCCCAGTGCCAGGGTCATAATCACAGAGCCCCAGGCTGTCCCTGTCACGGTGCTTTACATCTGTCACATCTTGTGTGCAATTGCATCAGCAAGTGCAATATTCATTTCTTACCCTGTGGTGACATTTTTATTCCTCTATTTAAAGCAGGTTCCTCAGCAGTTCCTCAGTGCTCCAAAGGTGAGGCTCTGCTGTGCCCAAAAGCGTGGCCGCCGAGGACTCGAGCAGAACTCGCTGCTGCTGCCACAGCCACAGCCCTGCCAGTGAGAGCAGCTCCCTTTTCCCCACCTCACCAGCAAATCACTGCACTGAGCATCGCTTAAAATACAATTCCAGACTTTTCCACCCTTGGACAATATCCTAACTTAGTCCTCCTTCTCTGAGAGGGGGATTTTTCAACTGGGAAGTTAAACTGGGGAGTCTCTGCAGGTTCCCCCATTGTGCTAAGAAAAGTTAATCGCAGCCTTTTGATTAACTCTTCCTTTCAACTCTTTAATTGTCTGTCTGTGGCTTTTACCACCAGAGTCAGGCAAACGCTGACAGTTCCTTCACGGGCACGAGACAAATGTTGAACATGTTACATGAGAAAAGGTTAAGTGCAAACACAGCCAATAATCAGGGCTCTTTGGAGGCAGTGCCAGATCTGAATAAATCTGACAGCACCTCATTGCAAAGGGCAAGAATTTATTATTGTCCAGGTTAAACACTCTGCTCTTATCCCTTCTGTGGCTGGAGCACAAGAAAGGCTCTTTGTGTGCTGAAACAAACATTAAAGTGCCAACATACACAGAATGTATAAGGTGTCTGGGGATTATTCTTCAGCAAAGAGTTTAACTTACTTTGGCTTCGGTCTCTCCCCTGTGAAGTGTGTACAAATGATGGACGGCACTTTGTGATGATGACCAAGGATGTGTCAGGATTTGAAAAACATGGAAATCATGGCCTAATGTGTCAGTGGTGACCAGCAACATCCCTGGATAAAACAAAACAAAAAACAACACAAAAGCACAAGAGATTAATCACTGCAAAAGAAGAGGCTTAAAATGTCTATCTAAACACTGAGTGTGGCTTACATTTGGGGTTTGGAAGCAGAAGAAAACACAGAAAATTACTGAATTGAAAGGGATTCACCTCATAAAAATGAATCAAGACTTCAACTGAAATCGTATTCACAGTACTACTACTTAAATATTAATATATTAAGATAGTATTACAACACGAATCTATAAAGACATCTGAAAAATCTGAATATTCCAACTGAATTTGAGAACTGTGTGACCAATATGAACCATTGAAGTGATGAATGTTACAGCAAAACCCCAAAATGATCTTCCCTGGGCAAGAGCCAGTCTAAAAAAGATTGATGTCTCCATAATAACAATTTTTGGAAGAAGAGATTATAGAAATCCAGCCAAAACAGCCCATACCAAAACAATCCTGAAGAAGCATCTTCCTTACAAATGAAAGAAACTGTCTGATTTATTGGTGAAAAGCAGAGTTGAGAGCTTTCAAATGAAACACTAAATGAGGCACCAGGTTCACTGAAAACAGGTCACTGGTGGAGGTACTGAAATGAGAACTTAAGCCCAAGTTTTACATGACACTTATTCAGAGGATAAATGGTTATCTTATAAATGAGTGTCCATTGCCTTCATTTATTTACAGGTGATACCAGGAATTGCTTTTCCTTCTGCTGCCCCAGATACCAACAGCACACATTTGAAATCTTTCACATGTTACCACTGATTTCCTACCTTGTGACACTTGGAAAATTTTAGTATTAAACTGTAAAAAGCGTGCCAAGCAGAAGAGTAAAAATTAAGTGTGATTAGCTTTTCTAGGGGACCACCATTTCATCAGTAGATTGGTATCCTGAGTGTTTTTCCTCCTTGGCAATCCTGGAATCCAAGAGATTGGGTCCTTTAGGCCCGGACAGAAAAATTTCAGAGGTCAAAGGCTTGGCCTGAAACCCCACCCAGGGCAACCATCAGAGCCTGTGTGGCACCAACAGGGCACCCCTCAGCTTCTCTAAAATCTCTGAAAGAAGGATCCTGTGAAGGCAAACAGGCAATTCCAAGGCGCTGAGGCCCACCAGCAGCAAGGTACAAAATCCAAATTGCTCTCGGAGACAAAACTGCTCCAAGCTTCCCCTCAGCTTGACCACTGAGGCTGGCAGGGCCTGGGCCCGGCCAGGCCACCCACGCTGCACCCAGGCATTTCCTGCAGCTCGCACAAACGCACCAGCTCACATCTGAGCTCAGCAAGATTCCCTCCAGCAGACACACTTTTACTGTTCCCGGCTGTTCCTCCGGCCCCGAGTGCTAGAAATGAAAGGGAGTTTGTTATGGAGCTGAGAAATCCGGGAGAGCGCTGGGGTATTATGTTTGGGCGGTAAGGCATGTGAGCTGAGGTTGGTCTGGATGTTAATGTTGGCTTAACTGGCAATTTCCTTGATTTGTAGTGACTGTGTTGATAGGAAATACAGCTCAAGTTGCTCCGGTGCAAGGCAGCCAAGCCTTTCGTGTGGGATTATGCACACAATTTGCATTAATTCTGTTCTGCAACATCACAAACTACACTTCCCTTCTAGTGAAGTGTGCGGTCCCCAATAATATATAGCATTTCCAGCAGAGAAAGCTGGAAGCAAAGAGGGGTTTGTGTGCTGGAATTAGGTTGCTGCTGTTACTGGAGCGAGGATATTCCAAAAGATCTAGTTCAACCCAGTAAGAATTTATCTTCTCTCTTCCCATGTTTGTCTCTCCTCATGCATTAGACAGCTTTATAGAGATGTGGAGGTGCTATGGGTCCTTTTGTGTTCTCTCTTATTCCTGATGCAAAGGACCTTTGGAGAAGATGGAGGAGAAGGATCCATAAGATTTCTCTGAATACTGAGGAGACAAGCTCTGCAAACAGATTTTTTTCCTCTCCCAAGACTTGAGAAGTCTTTCATAAAGAAGACCCAGGGCTGAATGCACCCAGAGATCCCATTCTTCGTGTGGATCCCAGCACGTGGCATGGTGCATGAAAGATGGTAAAAAAACCCCTCAATCTACCAAAAATCTGTCTGGAACTGGAGACCAAACGCTGTGCAATGATCCTGAGGCAGTGAAAACACGGGGATCACCGTCCTGCATTGTCCATGCAATCCATGGGTGCTCAGCTCAGCAGGATCTGCTTTCCAGTGCTGGCGAGAGCCGCAGGCGTCTGCAGCCAGCACAAGGAGGGCATCATCCCCCCTGCTCCTCACAGGCTTCTTCCCAGCCCTACAATGCTGTCTTCAGGCAGTGCAGGGCTCACTTTGGGCACAAACACCAAAACCTGTGGCACGTGAGCCCCCAGAAGCCATGGTGGTCCCTGTTTGTTCCTTCAGTGCCACCTCGGATCCCAGCGGCCGCAGCCGCGACCTTCACTCGCAGCCACGACCTTCACTGCAGCTCTGAGCAGTTCCAGATGATGCTCCCAGCTCTTGGTTCCATGTGTGCTTTGCCTTTGGGTTTTCTGGGTTTGGTTTGCAGTTTCTTTTCTCTGTTTTTGCTAACTTGAAGGAATACAGAGGTGAAAGATAATACATTTGTGGCTGGAAAGGAATTGACTTAAAAATAGAAAGATGGGTGGTATCTGATTTGGCAATTTGTGTCTAATCTAAACTCCTGCTGCCTGTCCCGTTTGGAATAAATGCATTTATTAGATGAAAATCCAGGGAAAACAGGCCCTTCACTTGTATTAGAGACTCTTTCTCAGTAAGTTAAAGGAGGCCCTTTCACACCCACATTTGCATTTGAAGTACAAATATATTCTGGCAGGACTTGTATCAACACGGAGGTCCCAAGCACAACACCACAGATGGGAAGGAACGTGTATTTATAAAACAGCATTTTGAAATCTCTTCCTCACTCCTGTTATTCAAACAATAAATCACCCATGTTTCAGAACACTGGGCTGGGGTTTGTGGTGGGATTTTCCAGCTCTCATTACTTCACACTGAAGAATCCCAGTTTTCCATTATCACAGCTCAGCCATTTGGTTTCTCTCTCCATCTCCCTGCGGCATCCCAGCAGGAATTCCTAATCCCAGCGGAGAAACACGAACTGGAATCCTGGTCCTACCTCGCTTTCACTTTCAAGTGCAGGAAACTTCAACTCAAGCTTCTCAAGAGGCCTTGTGACAGTTGTCCCAAAAAGTTGTTAAGACGGAAATACAGGTTAAAGCCGTGCTAAGTTCAGTCTGAATGTCTTCTCTTATGAGAGGCTTTATGGATGAATAATCAGAGATGAAAAGTGAATAATTCTTGAGGATTTCCTGCTTATTTTTCCAACTGGCATTAATCCCTGTTTAACAGATAACAGCTGAAATCCATTGGAAGTCCTGCATACACAGGACCCAGTGGAAATCTATGTGTAAACCAGACTTTATTTAGTATATATCTCATTGCAAAAATTCTGATTTTGCTTATCCACAGTACGAGGGTGCAGCCAGATTAAATTAATGACTGTTTTACTGTGTGGTTGTTTTTAATCCACTGAGATGATTAAAATCCAGTTTCAAAGGAACAGATATCCTAGATGGGGAAAAAAAATTAGCAAAGCTTTGTTTTACCTGCCCTAATTTACAGCTTCCTACTTTTCCTGCATTCTGTTTGGGGAAACAATCAGCTTCTTTCAGGACAGAAATAAAAACACGAGGAATATATGCATAAAAGGAAAAAATAGTACAGATGTAGACTGTGGGTTAAGAGCTATTTATGCAGTATCAGAAGACTAAACCAGACTCTGGCCTGGCCATAAACTAAGCCCACACCCTAAATGAGGTGCCAAGCCACAAAAAGCATTTGCGTCAACTGGGAATACAAGGAAAAAAGGACTTCTAATTATAGGGCCTGGAAGCGGAAGCCCGGAGCGATTGGGAGCTGAGGCTGCGCCGTGTTTATCTCAGAGCTTCCTCCCCTCTGACTGATGAGGCTTGGCCCAGGGTGGGACTGGAGCTGCTGATGGGACACGGAGTTCTCAGCTCCTGGCAGCCCCGGGGGCAAATTAGAGAGCGCTGGGAGAGCTGGGCAGCCCCACCACATCCTATTTATAACACCTCCCTAATTGCAGAGCTGTTGATTGTGTGCATATAAATGAGGTCTGCAGGGCTTGGAGCTTCACCAGGAGCTTCCTTTCAGTTTTCCGAGGGTTTTCCACCTCCCCAAACTGTGTCACTGTGCCAGCACTCACTGAAGGATTCGACACCTTCAAGCTGCATTGGATTTCTTCTCCAAACACCAAGGGCATGAGTGCTGGGAATCAGGGACACATCTGTGTGGAGGAAATATGGATCCATGGGCAGACTGGATTTAGGAATGCAACCTTCAGATTTCCATGCCCAGCCACAGAGAGACCAGTCCAGCCACTGCACCAACTCACTGCTTTTCCAAAAAGAGATTAAAAATATGAACCTCTCACACTTCAATCTGGAAGTCTGAACTTGGGTGCCACACAAGGTTGGTACTGAGCTTTGGAGGTTCCCAAATTCCAGGCTCAGAGCGCTCAGGTGAACCACAGTGACTTAGAGCTGCTCCTGGTTCCAACCATATGAATTTCTCCTGGCTTTCCCACCTTCCACTGGCTCACTGGGACAGGATTCCTGTTCCACAGCAGATCTCTGGGCTGAGCAATTGCATTCACGTGACAAAGTTTACACGGCCCATGATTTTCTGAGGCATCTGGGCCAACCCAGGACCAGCAGCTTTATTTATACCCACTTAACTCCTCTGCCAGGCAAGTGAAAATACAGCCAGACATCAGAGCTGCTTAGCCCCTGGGTACTCCCAAGTGGACCATGTGCTGCAGTTACAAAACTGGGTCTCAAAAAACCTTAACTAAATAATGAATTTCTGGTTTTAGCAAAATTCACCGCAAAATAAACGCAAGCACGTAAAGATTTAATGTAAATATTTTAAAAATTCCAAGTCAAAAGAAAGAGAAGCAAAATAAAATATTATTTTGTGAATAAATAACTCCCTATGACTCTTATAACTCCTAAAATAATCCACAGCAATAGCTCTCCCTTCACAACCAGCCCAAAATGCAATTCTTGATCAAGCCATCAATCATCAAGGACTCCTCCTTTTGGTGACATGGGACACAGGGACACAACATTTACATTTACATTTACAACTGCAACTTTACATTTACAACATTTACAACTGCAACTCATCAAACTGCCTTTATTTTAATGTATTTGTCTCCCAAGGCAACAATTCAAGTTGAAAACCAGAAGAAAATGAACAGAAAAATGGAAGAATTATTCTGTCATTAAATAATAACAGCTTGTTTTACTCTCCAGGAGTGTTCTCCTGCCCACTTGCTCTGATCAATGGGAAAAAACTTGTGCAAAGATGTTCCAATTTTACCCTCTTTAACTATTAACTCAAGGCCACTGTATGTTTCAATACAGAACATCAAAATAATCAGAGCAATTTCAGGTCTGTTAAAGGTGCAGTCAGGCATCCCAAGGGGGACACAGTTTAATCTGTTTTACTGCTGGCCCAACATTAATTTTCTCGTTATTAATGGGTGGAAAATCTCTTTTGTAGCCAAGGAAGCGTAATTATTTTAAATTTTCAATGTCTTGCACTTCACAGCTCTCAGCTGCCAAGCTGGCAGGAGCAACACTTCTGGAAAGCAGATCATTTATTTACCACATTTAAATGAAAAAAAACCCCCAGATATTTATAAACCAGCACCATTTTTAGCTGTTTACTAACTGAGAATCTTATTTGAAAACTTTCATCTTTGATACTAAAATTGAAATGTACCTGCCCCATCCCATCGATTCAAAAGCTGGTCCTACTCCCAAACTGAGTGTGGATTTAGCTATACCTACAGAAATGTTTTAATTATTGTATTTTCAGTTTGTTTTAAGGGCTTTTATTGAAAAATACTGTGTCTTTTGCTGCCTCTAGAAGGGTGAGAAGCCAGGATGGAGCCCTGCAGCTGGAAAACCCCTCTATGCTGCACCTGAGTGTAGAGAAAAGCTCCTACTGGGAAAAGCTGTCTCAGGAAAAGACCCCTAGGTAACAAAATGTCCTTTTCAGAGGCTCTAAGGCTACTTACTTGCCTTAACAAATTGGCAATTGAAGCAGAATCTCTAAAAAAATCAAAGGGGATAATTCTCATCTTTCCTGGCTGCCCACAGGGTTTGTTGTACATATAGTTCTTGGCAGTGCAGCCTGACAGAGAAACGAGGCACAAACCTTCCAAAAACAGGAGAGAATGATTTAAACAACCTTTGAATAGACATGAAAACTTCTACACTTAACTTGCCTCCCAAAAAGACACAAGGGAGGGAGGTGTTTGAATGGATGCTCCTGGAAATCCCATCTGGAGCCCAGGAGGCCATGTCCAGCTCAGGCTCTGCACTGACCATGGCAGGAATTCCCACAGGAATTGGGATCCCAGCACAATCCCCTGCTCTGCTGGGCTCACAAGTTCAGCCCAGCTCCCAGAATTATTTATTATTGGTCTGCATCACCACGGAAAGTGGAACTCCAAAGGAAGAGCAGCAGTGTCCACATGAAGATGTCCTGGTGTCCTCCAACCTCAAACTCAACACTCGAACACCAAGACTCCAGAATTACTGATCATATCTAAAATTTAGGGCTGATTTCTCTACACTTCACCTATAAATTGTGACAATGACATCTCTACAGGTTTTCATGTTCCACTTATTCCCACATTGCATCCTCGAGGCAAAACCCACCTTCCTTGGGGAGCCCAGAGGATCTGGCCCTTCCTCCCCTCTGCAGGGGCAGCAGGAGAAACTTTATGGGCTAAAAGAACAGACTGGCCACTGGCTGTGGAGAACTTGCCCAAGTGTAGACAACAATCTCATACTCAGCTTTAGCTCAAATAAAACATCTATACTTTGCTTCTAAATGTGGTGAAGTAAAGACAATTGACTGAAATAAAGCTGCAGGCCAGCAGACTTTAAAATAACCCTCAAAAGCACAAATAACAATTCCTGTAGTATGGAGAGATGTGGATCATTTACACACAAGTTGGTTTTAATTATCATATTTCATAAAGGCCTTTCTATCTCTGATCTGTCCAAATGAAGGGAGGATTCTGCTTGTTTCTAACACAATAAAAATCTAAAAAGGAATCCTCCCAAAACTCAGACCTGGGCAGCTCCTGTGCTGAGACACAACAGGATTAAGGGGTTTATCAGCCCCAGAAAGTAAAATTTTCAGAGAAGCAGAGCAGTGCTCCCTTGTCTGCCTCCCCAGCACAGCTCTGCAGCTGGTGTGTTCTGCTGCAGCCACACAGACACTGCCTGAATTCAGGAGTAAAAGTGGAGTTTCAGAGCAAGCAGCCAAGGACAGAATCAAAAGCCACCTCTTGTTTTGTTCTTTAATGAGCTCAGCCTGATTGCCAATAGAGCGCTGGAGAATGGGCTGGGATGATGTTACAGCCCTGGCTTCAAACAAAATCCTGCCTTGATGTTCAATAAAGAGCACCCAATCCTGGCTAAGTGCTGCTCTCACTGGAGGCAGCTGAGGGAAGAGTTCTCTGCTGGTTTGTCCCCATCCCTCCTGCAAACCTCCCACAGCACACAGCAACTGCAAGCAGCCAAAAACAACACCACCTAAAGAAGTGTTTTGCCATTAAACACCATTTGATCTAAGTGTCACTCTCTTAATTATTGTCATGCCAGTACCTGAGCAAACCAAAGAATTTGATCATAAAAGAAGTATCCAGTATTTGCAAAAATACCCTTCCTTTTGAAAAATAACAAGTTAATTTGGTTTTGCATAAATATTCTGCTGCCATGTAAATTTACACAATCCTAGAAACTCCTTTAAGGAGGCATTTAATTAATATCTATTTACCATTCTAATTTAAGCAGCTGTATTTATTTCACTTATTTATTTCATTTAATTAGCATTGCTCCGCTCTAGGTATCATCCCTCTTGCAGAGCATAAAACAAAATGACTGTTCTGGAACTGAGGATTCTCAGTTCACTGCACAGAGCTCCACAAAAAATTCTCTTCCAAGAAAATCCAGGCAGATGAGAATACAGCTTTTCTGTCACAAACTCCCAGTGAACTGCACTGCACTGTTAAAGAGTTCTGACACAACAGATGGGGTGTCAGAATGACACCAACTGGTCAGCAAAAGTGAAAACGTACATGACAGACATTTAGTTTTATTCTCTGAAATGTGACATCACCCTCCTGATCTTCATGGCATTTGCTGCATTTTAGAAATTGTTAATTTAGGCAATGGAAGCTGTTGATTCCCTGACCATTTCCCTGAGTGCTACTGCAATCAGCCAGAACATTATTTATCTACAGATAATGAAATGTTCATTGTCAGATGAATAAGATCAATTAATACACAAGGTTTGTAGTTGTCCCTGCTGCCCACAGTGACTGTTCATTTATAAAGAGGAAGGAGAGAAACAGGTACTTTTGAGGAGTTTCTTACAAGTATTTTCAGATTTTAGTTGATTTCACTCAGGAGAGAGGGTAAGATCATGAACTCTTCATTAGCAAACAAATAATAAGTTGCTTTAAAAACCAGTATTTATGGAGGACTGCTATGGTGTTGATCCTCTGGATACCTGAGGATCACAACATGTGTGCACCTGGCTGGCAGGACCCCAACAGACAGGAATTCCTCAGCAGTGGAAGAGGGACTCAATCTCCTCCCTCCTACCACAGCAGAAGAGTTGCTGAAATTTAGAATTTCCAGAGAAGACAAATTACACATCCAACACTCCACAGAGCAGGTCACCTGCAGTGTCCCAGTGGGACCAGCACTCCCTCCAAAGCCAGGGGACACATTCCCATGGGATTTAGTGCCTTGTTTACATCTATCCCAATAACCAGGAAAATCTCTTACCACTGGGGTTAAAGGCCATGCAGCAAATGGGCTTCTCATGAGCAGGGAAATGGGCCACGATGCCATCACTGTCTGAGTCCTCGCTCACCAGGACCTGGGGACAGAACACAGCCTCAGCACTTTGCTCTAATTAAAGAGAAATAGTAATTACAAACTAACACCATCAACCAGCTTTACGAAGAATTGTTTTTGCACGTCTAGCTTGTTAAATAAAAATATTCAATCAGAAATGTGTGGGTATCACAGGATCTAAATCATTGCTAGAAATAGTTATATAGGATATTTCATATGCAGCCTCTTCTACAGGATTAATTCAACATGGCTTTATTTGAGGAAAAAAATAAAAATGATAAATGCACTGCTGTTATCACCCCTGCAACATTAACCCCTGTCCTACAGGCAGAAACACTGGATGGCAACCTGATCCTTAAATATTTCTCCTCTGGAAATACAAAACAAAGCAAAAAGTCACAACATTAAAAACTGCAAAACACCTGAGACTTTACAGACTTAGACTTAGAAAGCTTGAGAACTCAAAAAAGGCCAAATCTCTATTTGTATGTGATGTTAAATGATCCCATGCTTTCAATTATTTTGTCACTTACTGCTTAAAAATATCTTCTTGAAAAAAAATACTCCAAATGGAGTTTTTAAAGCTCTCCCTCTTTCACTATAAAAGCTGATTTTCTGGTACAGCAAACCAGCCTTTGCAGATTCAAATTCAAGTATGTTCATCTCCTGTACTAACCAAGTAAAGCAAAATAAAAGCCAAAAAACCAACCACAAAGCACCTTCATCACTCAAAAATTTGGAAATCTTGGGCAGTGGGGAATGTGACACTCAGAGCTCCTTTCTCAGCACCTGATGTGTGTCACTGCCTGTGTCAGAATGGACAGAATTGGCTTTGGGAACACATGTGGAAACAACACTTGCTTGTGCAAGGAAAGATGAAAAAATATTCTTCCTCTTTTTAAAATCAGCATGAAAAAATGAATCCTTTAGGAACAGATAAAAGTGCTTTTTTTAAATCACCAGTCTATTGAAACCTTCAGGATTTTCTCCCCCCGCTTTTCTGCACTGCATTTGAGGATAACAAATATCACTTTTTACAATTCCAACACTACAAAGAAGGAGGGAAAAAAAAATCCAAGTAATTGGACTTAACTCCATCATCAACCAAATGTCCCTCCCAAAGATGCCACCAAACCAAAGCCTGGTTCCCATCCAGTTCAGATGGATTTAAATCCCAGCATGATTTTCCCTTTTTTACAGAACTTCAGGAAATCAAAATGATGCTGATACAACAGCCAGTGCTTTAGGAACAGCAAACCAGTACCAGCAGCTCCTCCAGCCAGCTGAGGATTCCATGCCCCTGAAAACAGCAGAGTTGGGAATTTTTCCTGGAAATCAAAGCAGAGGGACAATTTCCCTGATAACACACGCAGGGGCTGTCAGGGAGCTCGAGGGAAGCAGCTCATTCTCCCTCCCAGAGCGTGCAGAGCCCACAGGAATCCCGTGGCTGCAGGGTTTTATTCCTCCCAAACAGGCTTCCTTCTCCAAGGTAGTGGCCTCTAACCACTCTGCTAAAAAACCTCCCCAAGTCTCTCACTGAGAAAGGTTCAGAAATCTCAGCATTGCTCTGGTGCTCACAGTCACTGAGGATCCTCCTTGCAGAGCTCCCAACACCGAGACTTTTCCACCCAGATCGCGAACGAGCTCTCAGCTGCTCCTGATGCCCAAAAATATTTCATCAAGAGCTGCAACAGGATTTTCTTCAAACCTGCCCAGCCAAAGAACCCATGGATGTGCTGAGCCAAACCAGCTCCCAAAGCAGCTGTTACAGCAGAACTCTGAAGTTCATCAAAGATTTATCAAATTGGCTTTATCTCACCCTAAAAGAAGAGACAAAGCACTGAGGAGGGCATTGTTGCATTTCCTACCAGCCAGCAGTGTTTGCTGTGATGGCAGGAGATAACTGCAGCCATGTTTTCCTTCCTCCGTGGTATTTTCAGTACTGCTGAACAGAAGCCACTCCTAATTATGACTTTAATTATTTTAATCTTTAAAGGCAAATTATACCACTTATCCCAGTGGAGACATGTTTTTAAATAAAACATGAAAGTAACACAAATAAAAATGGACCCAAATCTAATCTAGCAGGTCCACTCTTAATACAATTAAGAAAAGAGTAATCCCATCATCATAAAAACAAATAGGTTTGGCAATAATTATAAATATGAATATTATATAACAAATATTTGCTGTACACTTGAGATCCCCAATGCTTTAAAGAGCTGGAGTTTGATTCACAAAGAGCCTCCCCCAAGTTACAGCCAAGGTCAAACTTCAGTGGAGAGGGGCTAAAAGTGATAGATCTGTGGCATTAACTACTGCACTCCTTTTAATAGAATCCAGCATAAACTCAAACCAGCCTCGCGCTCAGCCTGAACCATTTATCTGAGACAAAAATGTCTTCTTGACAAAAACCAGATCTCCTTTAATAAAAGTGAGGCAGACAGTATTATGCTCTGAGGGAATCCTGTTGCTCTTTTTATATTTATATATAAAAAGAATTCTTCTGTAATACACGGAGATATAAAAAGTGAAGAAAATGGAGGCCAAATATCTGAGCATCAGGACATCAGATCAGCCTTTGCCAAAGCTGCTCCTAAAATAAAAGCCCTGGTGTTAATGACCAGTGGAATTATGTCTGTAGTTAAAGTTTTATTATGGAGTATGCTTCACTCTTTGAGCTTCTTTTTGCTTCAGACCAAATTTCACAACAATTCCTGCTCCTGATAAGCATCTTGATTTGGTTCAATTGCTATCAACTCCTCACCAAATGAAAATGAACTTTAGAAACTGTGGCAGACGGCTGCTTTTTTCCCCAAAAATTCCTCTTTAATGCAATAAAAAGTTAATAGGGAACAGGAAAAAAAAAAAGAAAAAAGCCCTGATCACATTTTTAAACATAAATAGATCAACATGTTATCTTATTTTGCTGAGCTATTTTGAAAATATTCCCTCCAATATTCCTGAGCTGTGGATCAGCTGCACGGTGAGATTTCATCAATCGCAGCCCCGGCCAACGCACCCAGAATCCAGTTTTGGGTTTTTAACTGGCCACATCCTTCTCTGTCAACCAACTGTTAGATGTTGAACAGATTTACATTCTGCCCCAAAACTGGGGACTTTTGAGCAAGGTCATTATTGCAGCCAGCACGTGGGTGGCCCAGTGGATGAATTAATTAAGAATACAGAAACAAAGGTCGAAAGAAAATAATTTTTCTTTCAAACCCAAGCCAATAAAGTCTTACACATTTAATTCCAATTACTGAAAAAGAGGACATCTGTACAGCTTTAGGTTTATCCATTTCAACTAATTAAGGGATTCAAATAAATAGTCCTTCCATCTAACTGAAAAGTTTGCTAACACTTCATTAGAAGGAAGTTTAAACAAGCACACAACCCTGTTAACATATTTTGGTTTACCACAAAGTTACTTGGGCATCTCGATAATTATTTTTATTCCTTTTACAAATATCTCCTGACAGCCAACGTCAATAATTCTGCATTCCTCTGCATTTATTTAATTACCTCATCATTCAAATTTTCTTAAAGTAGCAGCAATTCTGAAAGTAGGAGCTATCACATAAACAACGGCTGGGGATGAGAGTTTACTACAATATCTACATTCATAAGGTTTATTAAAAATACTTTCCCTGCAGATTTAATCCTGCAAGATTACATTAGGAGAGTTCTTTGGTCTTTAATTGTGGATTTTTCAGTGGTGAGTTTGCATTTCACCCTCTGCCATGGCAGCACAGGGCAGTGAATGAGACACATCGAGCTCCCTCTCACACCCCTCGTATTTAATGCCTTTGAAATGGGAGAAATTATAAAAAAATAGTGAAAAATATAGTTAGTCCTCCTGGTTTGTGTCCAAAACATGTCTCTTCATCATCCTTCTGGCACAGAAATTGTTATATCTGTACACATGTACAGAGCAGCTCAGTCCATCTTTAGAATCTGTGTGCTGTGCTTGAAATAACAGAAAAAATACTTGGATCATTAACTTGCAAAACTTTAGTCACATTTCTTTTAAAAAAAATGTTTCTCCACTCAAAAAAATTTCTTATTTCTCCTCCAAAATGATGTATTTGCCTGCTTCAGATTTATTGTTGTCTTCCATTTTCTTTCTCTTTTTAAAACAGATTAGTTCTTTTTTTTTTTTTACTGTATCTTATCTTACAGGCGTATTTTATTACTTGCAAAATGTATCTTTCACTGCAACACCCAAATTCTTAGTCAGGCTGTGCAGGTGATAGAAATCTTTACTGACCTGAAGGACGTGAGGTATTTATTTTATTTATTAGGAGGGCACTGATGATAGGAAAATAATTCCTCCCTGCTTCTGAAACTCCTCTCAGTTGTGACAAGGTTGGAACCCGTGTGAGCACACAGCAACCCCTGCTGAATGGGATTCAAGGCTTTCCAAGTGCTCATTTAGCCCAGAAAATACTTGGTTGGAATTTTAAATTCAGGGTTTCTCAGTGAGTGGAGGAAGAGCTGGATGGGCACTGCCATGAACATCCCACACCAGCATCTCACCTCAGCAGGAAAGGTTTGTGGATTTCCCTCAGAACTCTTCTTTTCAGGAATCTGAACACTGGGGTGATAAAACAAAAAATCCTTTCACTGAGAGTGGTTCAGCACTGGAAGAGAAGTTCCCCCACAGGAAAGTGGAGTCACCATCCCTGGAAGGATTCAAAAAAAGGAGCAGATGTGGGAATTTGGTTTCATGGGAATGGCAGGATTCAGTCAAAGGCTGGACTTGGTGATCTTTCGGGTGTTTTCCAAACTTATAAACCAGTGATTCTATAAACCAGTAACTTCAGAAAAAGCACTGAAAAGAGATAGTGCCCCTAAAACAGCAGAGAGGCTGGACTTGGCATCACCAGCCTGCCCCAGCAGCCCTCCACCTCGGCCAAAGTGATGATGGAGCTCAGGTGACCACTCCCAGCAAACTGATTTTCCACAGGAGAGCAAAACCATGTCAGAAATTCCCAGCATGAGGAGCTCACACGTTGGGATCAGCTCCAGGCTGGAGTCCAGGGCAGCCAGGATGAGCTCAGTGAGATTCTCACCTCCTGAAAGGTCAGAGGTGCCAAAACACTTCCCTGAATTCTGCCACAAACCCAGCCAGGGTTACCCAGCCAGTACAAACCAGTGCCACCCACACTGGCACTCCCTGCAGGAATCCTCCTGCCAGCACCACATCCCTGCCAGGCTGCTCGGGACAAGCCAAGATCCCTGCCAGAATCAGCATCTACCAGCTCTCATCTGCACAAAAACTCCCATTTCCACTGCAAACAGAGCTGGAGGCACAGGAAAAGGCTCAGAGGGACCGGGAGCACCCAGGACACTCCTCACAGGAAAAGGTTCTGCACTGGCAGTGTGCAATGACCACGTACAAAGTGCATTTATTTCTTTTAAATCAGCTTTCTTTTTGCCAGAGGGTTATTTCAGTTAGAAAAAAACTGTTTGAAAAATCTCCTGCACCATGAAAATCTAACAACGCGAAAGAAAGGTTATTCTCTTTTTTCCTGGAAATAATTATAATTCTGAAAGCAAATTGCAGCACTGGAAATAAATTACAGAATTTAACAGCACTTAAAAACTTCAGATCACAAAAATATGAATGCAATACACACAATTGGGATATCCAACTTCCCAGAGGTTCAAGACAAAACTTATTTTCCTAGAGCTGATGGCTTATTTATGTTAGAGCAGCAGGGTTTGGACAAGACAAACGTTATCATTTTTACAGCTCCTCTCCTGTAGTGCCCTTTGGGCTTTCATAGCTCCCTACTATTGGTAGGGTCAGAGGACAAGTTCATAAAACCTCTAAATCATATATAACAAGCCTTAAAAACCTAAGATCTATCATTTTTTTCCCCCTAGGCCTATGCAGAAGAATCAAAGCACAGACAGCGACCAGCAGAAATAATGACCACATTAAACAGCTTCATCAGAAATTTATGAAGTCAAATTTGTCTCTTTTTTTTCTTTCCTTGTTGTATATGAAGAGCCAAAAGATTTTTTTTTCCCCCGGAAACAAAAACAAATCCCAACAGCCAACAGAATTATTTTAAGACCTGACTCTAAGATCTTAATTTTTTTTTTCATTATCTTTTTTCTCTTATTTCAATTTTGGAAGAAAATGTCTATACTGTTTTATGAACAATTTCCTTTCAATGCAACATTTCTTGGCTAAATACTAAATTCTCAGGGAACAACCATAACAAAGTTTTTCTTTGTTTCTTTTTCAAATAAAAGATTTTATTTTCCTGTCCAGAAAAAAAATAAAATAACTTGGCTAAATATTTGACTTTTGATGTGTCCTTAATACCTCACTTACCTGCAATGAGCATCATAAAGACAGGGGAAAACAAGGAAAAAAAAAAGTTGTTTTGCTTTAAATTCAATAAATGTGACCATGAGAAAAAAAATCTCACAGACTAGTTACAGAATAATGAAGTGTGTGGGAGTTCTGCATAAACACTGAATCCAGGACCAGCCACTTTGAAATTAAATGAGTGGTAGAAACAAACAAAAAAAGCCATGGATATCTTCTCTGTCATAAAGACAGGAAAATCCAGCAATTTAAAAATTGCCTGATAATGGCGTGGAATTTGTAACAAATGATTCTGCCTGATACACTGCACTGTGTATTATTATACACAGTAAATTTATTATTATAAAACAGTACAAATGCCTCACAAAACAGCACTGTGCTCGACTGCATTTGGGATTTATACAAAATGATAACTTTTACACTTCATACCCAACTTCTCCCATCATTTTTTTAAACCTGGAATTCAACAATTCCCCCCATTCCCAAACAAGCCCATATTGCAGCCACGTTCCACATTAATGTCATCAGACTCCATCTCCACTTCGACTGATCAGCATCAATCAATGTCAATTAGGAACAAGTGTTGGGGAGACAAAATGTGACACTTCACACTTGATCTTGTCAAAGTGTCACATAAATATGCTGCAAGGACAATATATATTTTGGCTGCATTTCAGTCCCAAACAGGATTTTATCCCAGCTCTGTGGGTCTGTAAAATTCCCGCCCCAGCGAAAATCTGGTGTATTTTTCACTCCCAACAGCACAAAAACGATTTCCCTGGGATTGTGGTGGCAATGCAGGTGCTGGCTGTGTGCACACTGTTACCTGTCCCTCTGCCACTGTCTCAGTGTCGATGATGGTGACAATCCCAGGCACCAGGGGACTCCTGCGGAGGTTGCTGTGAGCCAGGATTTCCTCCTCGGTGGCTCCCGACGGCAGCGTCCCCGTCAGCTGTGTCACCACCTTCCCCACCATTGTCAGCCCAGTCTTTATTGTCTGCAAAAAAAAGGGGAAAAATAAAAACCTTTAAATGATGTGTAGGGCTTTTTTTGTGGAAGTGGATTTTTTTAGGAGTGGTGTATCAGCTGCAAAAGGCTGGAGCTAAAAAGCTTGAAAAAATTTGGCGTCCCTGCAAATGGAAGAATTCACCTTTTTTTTGGAAGTCAATTAAGTCAAAGCATTACTGAAAAAAGAAGTATTTTAATGTTCAAATAATTTAATGTGTTTGTATTTTAAGTAGTAAGTGTTAGGGGTTTTTTTTAACTTTGATTTTCCTTACTCCCATAGGTCAGAAGGATCAAGGATGAGGCCACGATGGGTGTGAGGAGGGCACTGCTCACACAAAAATACAAACAGCCCCTAAAGCTGGCAGAGTTTTGTCTTCTGCACAGTGCAAGAGACCAAGAATTTGCCTTTGCTACATCTGACACACTCATTTTTACTCAGTAATTTAAGCATTAAAACCAAATATGAGACTCAAATCCAGGAAAATTAAAAATGCCACCCTCGAGGTCCTGGAAGTCACAGGCACATCCCAGCACAAGGAATGGGACTTTCCAGGCTCTGCATATTTCCCAGACACGGGTTTGAAAACACATTCACTGCACCAGCTTTAGGAGCTAAAGATGCTGAAGATTATTCTTATTTTGCTTTATTTTATTTGGAGAAAGAGGCAGAATAGACACAGTAGGAGAGACGCAGACTGAAAGAAAAACAAGCCCAACTACAACTTTAAATATTTTCTCCTTGAACCAAGGACTGTGCCTTATTTGCCTGTAAAGAATTGAGAAGATTTATTATGCAATATAAATAAGAAATAGCAAAAGAGATCAGAATGGAATGACACTGTAACAAGCCAATTCTTAACTAAAAAGACAAGCTAAGCTGCCTGCTAAATTGAAAAAGAAAAAAATGTCCAGATCCCAGGCTGAAACCAAGAAGCAGCCACAAATCAATTGCAACTGCTTTGTTTAGTGCTAAAATCTCAAACTGCAGTGATTAGAAAACACATTAGTGTTCATCAATTAGCAGCCAAACGTTTGTTTTAATAATTCATGGGAAATGACTTACACAAAGTCTGTTAGTGTGTTGTCAGGAAAGCCTCTGAAGGGCCAACAGCAGCAGGCGCCACACGGTATCGATGGCCATGGCCAGCCAGGAAGGCTGATTAACCTCTGAGATGCCTCTGCTGATGGACTCACCCCATTAATGCTAATGGAGATACTTCCACTTAAAATCGAGCCAGCCCTTTAGCACAGCAATGGCTTTGGGGGTTTAAAGTCTTTAGTAATATCCTGCCATTTGTTTCTTGTTATTTCTTTTTATACCCGGCTACGGCAGAGGAGAATAAAGCGGGTTTTAACAGTGGCGAATTCAGGAGGCTGGGAGAGGTAACATAAAGCAGATATTGACAGCTGAGGAATAAACCTAAAATAGCCCCAGTGCCATCACAGGGATGCATTCCAGCTCTCCTGGCAAAAACTGACAAGGCAGTTTTTTGGCCAATAGCTAAAATCCTAGAAAATGATTCGTTCTCAGTTTGTAAAGCAGGAGGAGAAAGCAGTAAATTCTACATGGCAAAATACCTGTGTAAGGGAAAAGGCTAAAAACTGTACATGTCCTCTTTTAGAAAATATCTTTAATATTTCTAATGAGAGCAATGGGATGAGGAAGTACCAAACATAAATTTACAGCTCTCTAGAAGAAAATGGCCAGCTGATGCTCCTTGTGGGCCTGCAGCAGGGAGAGGTGTGCAGAGATGTGGCCAAGGCCATTAGCTCAGAAATATCAGTGCAGAACCATTACAGCACTTACTGCCCTGTGCTGTTGTGTATATTTGCAAAAACTTCTGGGGTAATCTTTAACCTTTCCCATGCCATATCAGCTGTCCCCTCCATCCATTAGGGCTAATGACCTTGCTCTCACATAAGCTGTTAGTCCTCATTAAGAAGTTATCAGGTAACAAGAGAAAACAGATGCAGCCTTTGCTAAATCACTTTACCAGTACAGGATTAAAAGATATGGAGAAGGAATCAAGCACGGGAGTTATGAGGTGAGAAGGACTTGGTTTATAATTTGATGCGAGACATGTGACAGAGCAAATACATTTTAAATGAAATGGGTTCAAGTTTGCACTGTCCCAGTTCCTTTGTCACTGATGGGAACCCGCCAGTGAAATCTGCTGATAAATAAAATTAAAATACTTGGTCCAGTTTCTTTTGTAACCAATGATCCACAGTGTGCAGAAACACACATCATTTATATGCTCATGTGTGCCCTATCTACTTCAAAACATGACTGTTCACATTCATTTGAATATAAAGAAATACATACATTTAATTAAAATAGATGTATGCCCTCATACCTCATTTAATTGAAAAGTAAGTACAACTTTAATTAGATGAAAATAATTAAAATGCACCATTCAGTGCCTGTTAGGATGTCCTGTTCCAACAAAGGCTTTGCATCTTTTTAGTGACAACACAATATATTGTTCCTGTTTCTCATAATAAATACACTTTATATCATCTATTTGATTGCAAATGAAAAATCTACAGAAAGCAGAAAGAGACATCAAAAAGATCTGCCTCGGGTGTCAACACAGTGAGGTTGAGCCTCATGCTCAGTTTGAACAAAGGTTTATTCTGAAAGAAATTCCATGTCCGTGCTACTCTGTTTCTTCAACTGGATTGAAAAGAATCTTTATCCTATGGAAGGGACTTTCCTGTCTACATGCACTGAGTGCATTCTTCAACACCTCTAAGGAATGACACTTCAATTTTTCCAAACAGATCCATTTTTATCTTCGCTCATCATTAATCCAGATGTGAATCCTGACACATTTTCTGCTTCCTGAAATTTTCTGCTTGGTCAAATGACAGAAACTATCAGAGCTTTTAGAACATGAACACTGAGAAAGCCACCAACACGATTACAACCTTGATCTTGGTGGTTTTGGTCAACAGGGACCTTCCCAAATAACTCCCATAAATGTCCATAAATGAAGAATTAAATAAGGAAGGAGTGAAGTTTATGGTGAGGAAATGAGATGGACAAAGAGCAACAGATACATGGAGCATCTATTTGCCAGCAAGAGAGTCAGCCCTGCAGTTATCAGAGATGAAAACCTGCGAGACAGCAAGCCAAGACTCAATGAAATCACTAATAAATTAAACATTGCAGATTTACTGTGGTGCACTCATGGATAACAAATTAATACACTAAGGCTGAGACACTCCTCAAGAGCCAAATCATGCAAATATTTAAAACTATATTAGTATTAATCTTGTCTATTACAGTGAAGGCAGGAGCATGAGCAATGTGCTGTGCAAATCCAGAGCAGCACAGAGCCCGAGCCCTGGGGATTATCCCTCTTCCTAACTCTCACTGGGAGTTTATCTCTGTACAGAGGCTAACAATCTTCTCTTTCCTATGATTATAAACACATTTTATCTTCAGTATCTACTCACATGATGCAATAGCACTACTTCAGTGTGATAAATTCAGCTTAACAGCAGAATTTCTGGATTGTGATCCCTGGCTAGTACTACTCAGCAGGGAAGGCCATCAGCTACAGTGATCTGTTTGCAGGATTTTGCCACATCTGATCCAAACTGTGGCTGAGCATACTAAGCCAGTCCATTTTTCAAACTTATCTGTGCTATAAAAAAGATGTTCACAATGCTGGGATTGAAGGAATTTGGGGAGATTTCCCTCCACACCTCTTTTTTAACTGTGCTGATGGTGAAAGTACACAGAGACCCAGCAAATACCTCAGGAGAGGAGTAATTCCAGCTCCCCTCAACAATGTAAAAAGCTGTGATTTTTCTCCTTCTCCGGCCACACTGTGATTGTGATGGACTATGTTTGTTTTTCTGTTTTGTTTTCACATGAGCTGGCCTGCCCTGTGTCTCTCTTTGTGGCTTCTCCTAACTGTTGTTTTCCTCGGTGCCACTGAGCCTTCTGTCCCACGCTGTCATTTCATTCCTATTATTAGGTTTGTTTTGTTGCACATATCAGAAATGAAAAGGCTGGTGGTTACAAGGGAAGCTTGTAATCAGCACCGAGTTCACCCCACGGTGCCAAAACTCACTCTCAGTGTGTGTGTGAGAAAAAGAAATCGTTGCTGCAGCAAGGAAAGGAGCTGGGAGGGAGACAGTAAAACAAAAGTTGTGCTCGGTCTTGTTAAAGATTTTTCCAAGCCGTGGGCTTCTTTTGATACTACAAAACCCCAGACATTTCTCTGAAAACAGGGAGATTTTATAACATCATCTGAAGTAAGAAAACGAGGCAATGGAACCTATATGTAAACAATCATTAATAAGCTCTAACCTTCAAAGAAGGTAATTAATTAGCTCCAGTCCTGTGCTGTCACTCTTCAGAGAGAGAGCAAAACGTATAATGGGGGTGTGATGGAGTCCAAAAAGCACCAGGCACTTGTAAAGTCACTTTTCATGATGCTAAAAGACTAATAATTCACAGTGTTGATTTCTAATCGTATAAACTTGTGCCACTATGAAGAGCCATTATACAAATCCATCCCACTGTCACTTCCCTCTAATGTAAATAGCTGTTTGCAATAAATAAAATTTTTAAGAATCGGTTCAGAAGCAGAAATACTTTGTGGAAAGCTACAGAGATGTGCAGGATGGGGAGGGCAAGCACGGTGCTGCTGCCTGCAGGGCTCTCAGTGTGCTCTCCTCTCTGGGAAGGGAGGGGGGTGATGACACACAGCCCAATTCAGCAGGGAAACCTCATAATTATGCTCCAGGAGCAGCTCTCCCAGGGCAGATGATGGACTCACTTTGGCAGCACTAATGACTGTGGCAGTGTAAGACTGAATGTTGTCTCCACAGGCTCCACCACGGGACTGATGGCATCGGATCAGCTACAAGAAGAAAGACAGCAAGCAAGTCACTACTATTAAACTACACAAACCCATAACCCATTACCAGAGCTCTTATTTATCATGTACAGTGGTGTGTTTTTTCCTACAAATAGCAAAAAGCCCTGCTGAGACACTTAACCCCTTTTTCTAATCTTCTGGGTGCCACCCAGACTGTCGCGTCCCCAGCTCCAGTTTTCAATTACCAGATGAGTACTCACTAAGAATTCATAAACTTTGAAATGGTGGGATTTTTGGTCTGGCAGCAATACCACAAATAAATTTAAATAAATATAATCAAAAGCTTTAGCCATGTATATGTAACATTAAATATCAGCCATTCTAAGAATCCGAGTGTGGCTTTCCCCTCCTTTTTATGACGAGCAAGCAAAGAAATGACAAAGGAAAAGAGTTGTTTGAAACTTTGCATTTAATAGATTAAAGGAATGTACATGGGGCTTGCTTTTTATTGCCTTCCTTCAAAATCAATAAATCAAAACAAGACTCTTGTACCTGCCATCACCCTACAAAAGTTGGTTGTGCCTTTGAACCCTAACAATAGAATCTGTGCTTCTAATCTACGCAAAATTAGAAAAAAATATAGGTATTTTTTGCTTGCACACAGAACACATTGCCTGTTTAACAATTTGAGCTAAAGAAAATTTGTAATTACTGTAAGATGTATTTGTTTCTACAGGCTTTTCTGTCCTGCTTATATTTAAATATCTAAATAAAAATGCCTAAACTAGGGAAAGACTACAGTGAATTTACCTGGGAACACACAAACCATTTAAATTCCCTTCGTGTGACAATTTTTTTGCTGTTATTTTGGCAGCAATATTCTTTAAATCCCAGGGTTAAGTTTTCCAGCATCAGCAAGGTGTGGCACTAAAGGAAAGGCAGGCCTGAATTTGGGAAGAAATCAGCTGAGCTGGAGGAGGTGTAACAGCAAAGATATTTCTAAAATCTGCCTCTGATAATTTCTGGCTCAGCTCTAGAAACGGCTTCTCCAGTCACAGGTGGAAGGGAGAAAAAACATCTGCTTTGAAATAAAAATAAGGCATTAAGAGCCGAATTTAGGCTTCACTTCAAGCTTTAAATACACAACCACTTCTCTGCATAAAAGCAATGATCATTTCTTTGTTTGGGAATCTATTTTCTTTGTCTCTAGAAAGAAGAAAACGTCTTTTAAATTTTTTTTTTCCCTGGAGCTTAACTTTTTGAAAGATGTTCAAAAGTGGCCAATTTAATGTTATTTTCTAACCTACAGAGTGCATTGCTGAGCTGGCTCAGACCAACTCGGGCTCTGTCCTGACTCAGTTTCCCCAAACAGAATTTAGGAAGTGTTTTCTTGCCTACCTTCAGAAGTGTCTGTACTTAAATGCTTTAAACTTTTAAGGCACAAAATGATTATTGAGTTACCTCACTGAAAACACATGTTCATGGCTGTCTTCTCTGCCTTCCAAGTTACTTAAACTGAGCTTAAATCAAAAGTGCAGAGTAAAGATTTAATATTTTAAAATACATTGGTCTGTCATTTTAATGTAGCTCCTCTTACAGACTTTCTTTTGCACATATCCTTTTCCTGAGACCTTTTCTTTTCTTTTCCCCCCTATATATACAGAATCTAGAAGTATTTTTTGATATCAAACCCCTCCTTACCTTATTTTCTGCATAAGCAAGCCAACGGCTTCCAAGAGCAATAGGATTCATGTTTGGCCCTGGACAAGGATAGCAGCCTGTGAAGTTTGAAAAGGCAACATTAAGAAATATCTTAATGACTTCCAAAGAATTTTATTTATTGCCAAGAAAAGAAAAAGTCTAAACAAAAGCCTTTCAGTTGCTAGTATCACTCAGTGGATGCTTGCATTTTTGTTTCTAGAGATAAGGCTGTGGTTAGATGAGCTATTTTGAACATTTAATTAAGTGTAAATATTCATTTCTCCTTATTTTGCATTTTTAAAGCCATTTTGATATAAAAATAACATTCTGTGGTGAGGGAATATTGATGTTTGACACGATTGGTTTTGTATCTTCACATTTTAATTCCTTTTATTTGATTGACACCTTTCTGTTGGTGAACAGTGTGCTCACTTCAAGCTCTTCTAGATTTTTATTGTATGAAAGGATGTATTGTGCTCTTGGTTTTGTTTTTGGTAATTCTATATATAAGCCCTCAGCCTTTCAAAATGCTTTTGGTTTTGATTTTAACAATTCTATATACAAGCCCTCAGCCTCTCCATATACTTTTGCACTTTTTTACTTTACACAGTGGGAAAATTCCTAATTCCTTTAAAATTGGTGGCAATATTTCCACTGTTCACCTGCTTTCCATTACTTTTATATTAACATTAAAAATATATTTATACATATGGAGGATAAGAATGAGCATAGAAAAGAGAATTATTGCTGAGGATTAAAACATGAAAATACCTGTAAGACGAAATAGCTCTGAATGAAAACATGGAAGGGCTTAAAAGGAATCATATTAAATGGCATTCCATATTAAAAGTTTTTTAAATATGTGTTTTTATAAAATGGTATAAGTAAAATAAAATTTTTATAAATGAAACAAATAATTTGTATTTTAAAATACGCATTTTTACATGAAAAAAGGAGTAAAGAACGGGGGGAAGGAGGAGGCCATCATGCAAATAGTTAATCTGAGTTTTCATCAGTTCTTAGGCTAATACAGTCAATTTAGCAATTTAAATTCTCTCACTGATTGGCCAAGAAACAAAATCTTGAAGACCTTACAGCCATGTGTGTCTGATTTAAAGGAGCTCTGGGCAGCTGCTCCTGTATCCCGGGCTGAAGGAGCACAGGCAAACAGCATTTCAGAACACATCCAACACAACTTTTATTCAGTGTATTGCTTAAAATCCTTAAAAAAAATAAAACCCAAACCCAGCCACTGCCAGTTAAGTTTTCTATTTTCTAGATCTCTCATGAGAGACTCAAACAGTGCTCTGCACCCACAGCAAGGAAAAGCAACGCGATCTCCACAAATATCCAAGTCTGTTCCAGCAGGCTCCAAAACAGGCCAGAACGTTTCCTGAGGACAGCAGAACTTCCAGAAGTGGTGAGGTTTTATTTTCCACACCTGCAAAGCTGTGAGAAGGTGTGTGGGAGGTGTTAACACCTTCCTGGAAGTTTAAATGGACATTTGACAACACTTTGGACGCGGCTTTGGGCCTGCGTAGGCCCTGCCGAGATAAACAACCCTGGTTTTCATTTTCCAGAGCAGAGTGTTGAGGGTATTGCAAAATTCCAAAGATCACAGCGAGCTCTTTCAAAGGTCAGAAAGCAAGGGAAGAAGAGAATGAATTCATCCAGTTAAACCCAGCTCAGGCAGAACCTAGAGAGGGTTTGGTGAGGCCTTATCGCCGGCCTGATCTCAGGAAGGAAAACGAATTCTGAAGAGATGATGCCACAATTGTTATTGCATTCCAGGAGTGCATAAAATGTGGGTAGCCAGAGCCTCTTAAGGAACAAAGCAAGCAAAAAAAAAGGTTGTAAATACTGCCATGGGTTGTAAATACAAACGTGTTCTTCCGATGACATTATAGATCAGGAGTGGTGAGGTTTTAATGCCGACTTCTGCCTCGGCAGCTCTTATCTGGGTCAGGAAAGGAATTCAGGTCCCCCAAACCTTTCTTTTACCTTCCCTTTTATGTATAAAATACAGCATTAAAAGTTGCCAGATGATAACCCTCGTCATGTAAATCTCTACAGTGACTTTAGAACCAGTGACTCGCGTTTCCCAAATTTGTAACATCCCTGCAGGAGAAAACTAAAGGACTCTCAGCCATTCATAGCAAAAAAACAAGTCCTGCTTGGAAAAAGGGAGCTGTTCTCAATTACTTCAGTGAACTGAAGTCATTGAAGAACTGCAAGAAGAATTCTTCCAATCCAAAATTGATCACTGAACAGAAGAGTTAGTTAGAAAAGCTGGGACTGCCCTCCCCAAACCCACTGCCCGTGGTTTGTCCCATGAATTGGGCTCAGTCAATCAGATTCCACACACAAATCAGCCAATTCTAAGAATAAACTCCACAAAGGTCAACAATTCAGCTCGGTCCTAAACTCTCCGATATGAAAAACAGTGTAAAAAAAAAAGGAGCTATTTCCTCCCTTTCTTTTCTTTGCAAGTCTTTGCATTTTGGAAACTTGCAGCAGCACAAGGATAAACAAAGGGTTATACTTTATGGGAAGGAAAAGCAAATTGTTTTTCTGCTTTCCAAAAAAACAGCTGGAGTCAGCAGAACATCATCTATGAGGCAAATGAAAAGACAGACACGACGTGACCCATCGAGCTGGGCCATCCAATCCTCACCAGCCCCACTCTCTTAAAGATTAACTTCTATTTCTACCAGAATTCAAAACAACTGAGGAAAAAGCCATTCTAAGCAATAACAGCAGCAACTTTAGCGTGTTTACAATAGGAATGAACGTAATGAGAATGCAGAACTAACTGTCAAGAAGACCAAAGTTTCCAAGTTTTAATGACAACACGGAGAGGTCATCCAAGAAAGGATCACTCAGGGAAAGTCCTTCCAAAAGTGCAGCAAACCAAGTAAGCACTAAAAAATATCTGATCTTAGAACCAGCTTAACTGGCCCTATCACTCACAAAAATATAGGTGAAAACCTACTGGAAACTACTTCATTGAGTACACAGTTATCTTCTGCCTCTGTGCAGAGGAAATCAGTAACTTCAAAGCTGGGAAAAAAAGAAGAAAAATTGCATTTTGAAAATCAGAATTAAAGTCCAAGTTTTTCTGCTAATTTTATCAAGTTCCTGTGCCCAAAAATTCCAACTGGTGCTGCCCTAAGGAACAGTGAGGAATAAGAAATGGGCCTCAGGATCCCTCTGAAGAGGGGCTTGGCTAAGGACACCCTGAGATCTCATATCCTATGCCTTGGTTTTCCCACTTCCAAGATGTAAATGTTATCTACAGCCCCATAGGTAAATTCTTCAGTGTCACAATTTCTCAGTTTCTTCCCTTTTTTTAAAATAACTTGGTTATAAAATGATAACTGCAATAAGCATACAGTTTGAGATTATTTGCATCCAAAGATGCTTTTAACTTACTTGTTGCTGTGCTGATTTTATATATTTTGTTTTACTGAGAATACAGCAATCCCACGTTACCTGAAGTTCTCCAAAGAGCTACACAAATGTTTGTGAGTGAGCAAAGAGAAGGTTTATTTATTTTCCACTAATTTTCAATTACTACCCTTGTGGCAATGATGAAAATCTCTACCACCCTTTGGAGATACAAATCCATAAGCCCATTAAGAAACCAAATCACCTCTTCTATCCATCTTGGAAAATCCACACAAATATCCCCTCCTCTGCCTCTGGATCTTTCCATCAGTCTCCAGTCCTTTCCTTGAATTGTTTTCCAAAAGCTCATCCTGGATCTTCAGTGATGGCAATGTGAACATAAAGAGAGCAGCCAAGAGGAGAAAAGCAACACATTCCTGTGCTCTCCCTTGTCTTTCAAACAAACAGCACACTGGGAAAATGCTGCTCAGAGGAGCAAAGTCATTACAAGCTGTGTCAGCTAGAACAGAGCTCGGGCCAATAAATCACCGAACACACCACCAGTAAAACTTGAACCTTTTCCACCGGGGCAGCTCTTCAGCATCTCCACAGCTTCTTTGTAAAATAAAGATTTAAAGGAATTATAGGAATACAATATTGTCTCTAGAAAAATCTGATGTTAACAGTCAGAACTTGTCTGAGCTAAGTCAGGGTTTATTTTCAGTTTGCAGAACGATGCAAACTGAGTTTGCATACCTCCCTACCCACAGCACAATTTTATTTCTTTCTCAAACCTCACTAAAACACACTGTAAAATGACATCTGATAAACTATTGCTAATTAATACATGAATTAATAAAGCTGAGGGAATTAAAAAGCCAAATCAGAATCACCTAACATTGCTTTCCTTCAAACACATCCCATCCTGTTTATCTTAAGACACTACTGGTTGATTTTTAATTTCACAGCACATTATATATTCCCTACAATATTTATAGTCCAGGGAAAAAAAAGAATCTGCTTTTGGTATTTGCCAGACTTTCATCCCCTCTATCTTGACTTTGTTCTTATTTTTTAATGAAAAACATTTTAAGTTCTTTTCTGTCTTGTTTCAGATTTTTTCCCTATCAGTTTAATAAGAAAACTTTCTTTTGCCATCATTTTCACTGCTTTCTTTTCCCCAATTCTCTCCAGTTTCCTTTGCAGTAGTACATACTCACCCTTTTTTATAACCAATTTCAATTTACTGTTTCTAAGGGGGGAATTTTAATGGATATGTCACACCTTGTACCTGTGAGGAATCCACACCAGAGGAGTCCAGTTTTATTTCAAGCTGAGGAGATGAGCAGTCATTAATACAAAAACCTCTTAGGATTTTGTCTCTAATCCCAAAATAAGGTAGAAATGGCATCTTTTGGGTCACAGGGAATGCCATAAAGGCAGATATTCCCAGGCTCACCTCCATCCTAAGGAAGCCTTCCTGATTTCTGGAGAAACAAGGATTTTTCTGCTCAGTGCCTGTCAAGGCTCATTAAATATGACATATGTCAGCTGAAGTGTCCAGTGGTTTTAAACACAGTTTTCTAAACAAATTCCAAAAGAAGCAACTAATTTCAACCAAAATTCTTTGCCTTTAATCATTCAAAGGACTTGCTGGATTATCACTTCAAAAATCAGTGTAGCAGGGCGATTGTGTATTTTTAAATAAATAGCTCCAAGAACCCACTGAAGTGATGCTACTTCTCTAATAATCAATCTGTAATTCTTTCCTGGGTCTTACCAAACACAGAGCTCTCCATAGGAATGGAATTACGAAACTCCATCCTTAAATCCTGCAGTGCTGAGCAGCCAGAAAGCAGATCCATGGCAGAGAGCACAGAGAGGGAATATGCAATAAATAATGGGTAGAGTGATACTGTTGTAGCAAAAGCTTTGTTTATTCCAAGGAAAACAAATCATATAAGCTGTTTTATCTACTTTTTTTTTTTTGGTTGGTTGTTTTGGTTTTTTGGGTTTTTTTAGCAAACCAATTTTTTTGTTGTTTATAAACAGTATAAAGCAATATTGTTTATAAATTCCTCTGAGTTCCTTCTAGATGAAAGGCCCTGTGTAAATGTTATTACTCTCACACTGTCACATACTTTCCAAAACTCTTCTATTGTTCTTGTACTTCCTTCTGTTTAAGTATCACCCATTAAATAGAGTAAAAGAGCAAAGGAGCAGGATGGACCCACTGAGAAATCAGGTTTGCCACCCAGGGCCTTTTTTTCTTACTTATTTATTACTATTATTAAATTATTATTATTGTTCTTATTATTACTACAGAGATCTCCTTCCCTGTCCACTCTACCATGGCAGTTGGAAGCATCTGCACTTTGGTGCCACTGGGTCTCTTCCAACTCAGGAATTCCATTATTTTATGATTTTAATGTTACTCCACAGGTTCAGGCACAATCCCAGAGCTTTTACTAAAAATATCAGTGGCCTTTCATGTTCATTAGGTCTGGCTGTTTAATTTAGCACCAATTTGATTGATTTCAGGGCAATGTTTAATCTCAGGTTTACTTTCTTTTTTTGTCCAGATTTGGACAGTGACAAATAATAGAAGTTGCCACTGAGGTTGTTGTTTCTGCGCAGGACAATGTCAGATGGTTTTGTTTGCCCTTTAACATTAAGGATTTGGGTGCTTTAGATAAAAATAACTTATATAGAAACAAAGGGCACTTCCTGTTTTACATCTAATTTGTAAAACTGTCAGAGCCAGGAGATATGACAGACAGACATCTTGGGGACTGAGGCCTCTGTTGTGGTTTTATGCAGCTTTTCTGTTGTATTTACATTTTCCTGCAGTGGAGCAAAACCTCCTGCAAGCACCAAAGCTGTTTGTTCCCATAAATCCACCACGGTGCCCTAAAGACCTCTCCAAAAAGTGTTTCAGCATTATCCTGGAATGGTGAGACACAGATTCCCACAGCCAGGAAAAAAACACTCTTATAAATAACGCTGTTAAAAAGAAAAAGCAAAATTAAATCAACATTTCTCAGGGAAAAACACCATGAAGGGGTAGGTGCTCATACAGATGTGGGTGTATAAAAATTAAAAGTGCTTATGGCAACCCACAGGGACATACTTGGCTCTTCTTCACTGATCAAGAAAATCCTGTGACTCAGGACTCCCTTCCCACCTGCCCTGAGGACTTTCGATCTGAGCTGATCCCCCACAGACAAAGGAATCCTGTCAATTATTACCCTGTGTGGGATAGCCAGGAGAAATGCCCAGGAGGGAAACACACACAACTTCTTGAAGAATGTGACTCTTCAGGCATTAAACCCCTTCATAAGACACCCAGTGTTTTTACTTCAAAGTTAAGAGCTCAAACTGCTTCCTGTGAGCCTGACAGGGAAAGGAATTCCAACAGAAATGTCCAAAAAAGCCTCCAAGATTTCCAGACCAGCCCTGTGACAAACTGAAACCACCAAATTATTCCTTGTGTGTGAATGTGAGAGCAAACAGCGATCCCAAATCCAAACTGCAGATCAGAGCATCCAACACCATTTGCTTTGGGGTTTTATTTACTTGGAGAGGTGCAGGGAATTTAACATCCACTGACTGATTTTTGGCTTGTGGTGAGGAGAGCCTTTTGAGACTTCCTATACAATAAACTACTCTGACTAAAACCTGCAGAATTACCTCTCAGGGCTCTACAGAACAGCATCAATAGAAATGTGGTGCCAGCTAATGGCTGCAATAACTGTCTCCATCCCTGGGGAATCCTGGATGGAGAATATATCAATATGAGGAGTGGAAGGGCCAGGGAAGCTGAGCAGGCCCTCGTTATCGGACACAGGGATGATGCCACATGCATGATGTTATCTGGGAGGATCTTTACTCAGGGCCCAGGGGTGGGCAGGATATTCTTTATGGAGAAAAAAAGGATCCATCAGGTCATATTCATAATCATCAGTGTTGCACTAAGTAAGCAGTTTTGGGGTGAGGAGCACTGATGGAATAGAAATCAATGGAATTCAGCTTTTCTGCAGCTTTTGTTTAGAGCCAAGTAGAGGCAAAAAAAGCCTGAGCATCACTTTGGTTTCTGTGCATCACTTTAGTTTCTGATCCTTCAGTCCATGCAGAAAAGGCTCTGAAGGAAATCTGAAGTAAACCACAATAAAACTCTGAGCTATTTCAGAATCTATTTAAAATCTACATCTTGACACTCACAATTAGGAAAGTAAACACATTCTTAACATAAGCATCAAATGAATTTTTTTTTCAGTTTAGCCACATGAGCACCTAAACCAGTGCAGGATGTGAAATTCCTGCTGGGCTTTCTCCTCCCCTTGGTGCCTTTTCTTAGGGAAAAGGAGCTGGCTCCAAGCACAAGGAGAGCAGTGATGGATGGAAGTAACTGCCATGAGACTGATGTTCTGCCTTCTCCTAGCAGACATTTAAAAATCAGAACACCCTACAGGGTAGATTAGGGGATATCCTGGTAATTTTTCTACAATAGTTACAGCATGTTTTCCCTCCACGTTTAAGCACCTGTCTTAAATTCCCTCTCCCAGTCTGGAGCACCTGTACGCTGAGGTTTTGTTACAAAAGGCACAAATAAAAGGTGCTGGCTCCCTGCCATCCAAGTAAATCAGCACATTTCCATGTAATCCCATGCAGGGGAAAACAAAGGTTGGTTCTATGTCAAACTTGCTCAGGAAAAATCAGGAAATGCATGAGTTAAAACATTCCAACAGCAGCACGAACTTGACCATCTACATCCTGAATATTTTATGGTATATTTATTGTAACAATATATTAAGCTACACATCCAACCACAAAAACAAAAACAGAAAGACAAATACTCCTCATGTGCACGGCAGCTGCATTAGCATTTCTGAGGAACTTCAGAATTCCTGACACTGCTTTTAATTGGACATTCTGCATTTCATTTCTATGTATAAATAATCAACAAAACAGACCAGAGCTTCTGCTTCATGTTTGTGCTGTCTCAGTGAGGTTCTAAAGCTCCCACACCATTTAGTTGATAGGGATGCAAGAGGTGATTTCCACACCATCACCAAATCTTCTTGAAAAAAAGATTTTCTTTTCCCTGAAAGTAACACAAAAGCCTCCAAAGAGTCAGTGATCCTCAGTAATATTTCTGACCTTTGTGCCCTCCCTTCTGACCAAAACCAGTCAGAGAATTTTTTTCATGCTGTCAAATTCCCTGGGCAGGCAGTGACATCCTCACAGCTGAGGTGCAGCAGCATCAGTCTGGACAAGACACAGGCTGCCCCAATAATGCAAACAAAAAGCCTTCTAAGACCTTTCCCTGAGCTTCCTTTTCAAGGACTTCTATTTTTTTAATTGATACTGGCACTGTCCTTTAATAATTTTTTTCAAAGGCACAGCCAAAGAAGGCAGTGGTGGCCAGTTGGCTGCCTCCCAGAAATCCCTGCAGCTAACGAGGGAGCTCATTTACATCCAATTTCAAACACATCAGAGGAATTTAAGCCTTTAAAGACACGCTCTCAGGTCGAGGAGATTTCAGCACATGAAATGGGAAAGCTGAGACAAAAGCTCTGCTGCAGCCCCGACGTGCCAGGGCACAGCACCCGCCTGGGAGCGGGATCCAGGGAATGCCTGAGCTTGGGATCCTCAGGACAGGTCCCAAAACCCATAAATCCAGGGAAAAAACACAGCTCTGCCCAGGCACACCATGTCACTGCCACCACCCAGCTGCCAGGGCACAGGGAAGGGCTCTGGTGGTTCCAGTTCTGGTGGTTGGGGCATCCAAAATGCCTCAAAAAAGAGTTTGTTCTTAATCAAACCAGAGAAAAGTTTCAGAAGATGTTGAGTTTCTCATACTAAAAAGCAGCACAGCTGGAGAAATACTCCAGCATTAGTGACACTTCAGGAATTTTTGGATTTTTTAAAAATAACTTAGTCATTATCTCCAAAAGTTTTAATTTATCCTCTTTAAATTCCACAGATGTTCCACAAAACACACAGCAAATCAAAGTTATGGTTAAGACTAGGGTATCCCTGTTCATCAAAATTAACTTCAGGGCATTAATTTTTAAAAATAAATTGCAGTATCTTTAAAAAAAAAAAAAAAAACAAACAACAAAATAAGCCCAAAAATTCTCAGAATACACATTTAACTGAGGGGTTTTCTTAACTTTTGGTCTAAAATAAAGCAAGGCTTGTACCCTAATTCTTTTTGATGAAATAAAAGGGAGTGATGAATAGGACATAAATAAGTTCCTTCCCATTTGGATCTTGTCACTGAATCCCAGCAGATTCCCAGTATCTCACATCCATGGATAGGAAAAAACTGACACCTATTGGCAACTTTAATATTACTGCATGAAGCTGCTTTCCCTCAAACCATGTCAAGAAACAGCTTCCCCTAAGGAGATTTTTCTATAAATACAGAGATAAAATAAAGAATAATTTAAATTTTCTAATTGTGACTGAAAATACATCCAAAAAAATGCAGAGTCTTTTTTAATAATGAAACTCTGACCTTTCCAAAGCAAATTATGAACTGTAAAAACACATGAAAATACCCAATGTGCCTAAGGAACGACCGAAAATGAACAGTGGGTAGATCACTGCTGATGTTTAATTGCTGCTAATGTGATAACCTCAGGCTTTTACACATATTTGTGCAAAATGAACAAAAGAATTGTTCAGCTACTGATGGATGGCAGCGTGGATGCCCCTTACAATGATTTACAGCAATAACAAATATAGAAAAGAGTTAAATATTCACAGAGGAGCATTTGAGTTTGGAGGTTTTTTTTTTTGAAGCAAGTTTTCCTGAAGCTCCAAATGATTCACAGAGACCTGCTTTGAGGATTTAGAAATAAAGAAACGAACAAAAAAATCTGTTCTGGGCACCTCTGAGCCCAAAATTGTACGTACTGGTAACGAAGAACTTTTTGGTGAAAGTGCAGCTGTCGAAGGCGGCGATTTTCTCCTGCAGGACCACAACAAGGATCCTGAAAACACAGAAATGGAACATCCACTTTAGGCATTAAATGCATTGGTTTAAAGATTCAATATCTAAATGTAATTATTTCAAAAGCATCAATATAAGCTCCGAGTGATGAAGTGCCAGGTTACCAATCCCTGGCAGTTATTGAGGGTTCTCTCTGCTCCCAACCACATAAACTGCACTTCAGGAAGTGCAGGGCTCTGATCCACAGCAGCACAGCACATTTGTGACCCAGCTCCTGCAGTCAAAGCTCCATTAAAAAGCAAGAATGGAGCTGCAAAGACCTTGAGTTGCTCTCACTGACTCAAACAACAACGGAGTCAACAATCTGCAGAACACAAGCTAAATGTGAAATAATCCCACTGCCCACCTTAGAGCAAATTTAATAAAACATTTCATTTACTAAAAGCAGGGGGGAGTGTAATACCAAGAACATCGACACACAAACAGAGCTGAGAGAAGCAGAATTTGGGTCAATTAGCATATTAAAGATGTATGTTTATGTGTTTGCTTGTACATTACACACTTTTATTGTAAAGGCCAAAAACCACAGGGTAACTATGCAGGAAACATGGTTCTGCCTCAAAAATTAGAGCTCAGAGATGCAAATGTGGAAGCAGAGCAGCATCTTGGAAGTTTTAGAATCAGGGAACACCTTCTCCCACACTCATGACTTCCCAAAATCAAGTTTTTAAAAGCTTGACATGAAAGAAGCACCTGGGAAACCAACACATAAAAGCTACATTTAGCAATATGACATAATTAATAATCTGTTATTCTCTTATTAGGCAGACTGTGAGAAAGTATTTTTTGAATAGCTGTCAATATAGAGCATAATTAAATATTGTTTTAATAGCTTGAATTGTAAAGATACAACGTGGAAAAAAATTAATCACATCTCTCACTGACTAAAACACACACCTAATGCTTCATGTGAACATTATGATTGTGTGTTACAGCCTGGAACAGTCACCTTTAAAAAGGGGATGAATCACCTCAGTCTCAATTCATATCCTTGGGGAAAGGGTGATGATTATCTCCCAGCAGTGTGAAATCAGCCTTTAACCCCTTTTTCCCTGTTTTTATCTGTTTTGCCACAAGAACATTTCCTCCTCTCCCATGAGAGCTCAATACCTGTGAAGGGCTACACTAAAATCAAAATATACACATCCCCTCATGCTTGCTGATGTTTTCAAATATATAAAGAATATAAATTAGTTTCGGACATAGTAGTAGTTTTAGTTAAACAACATCTTCCTATTGCTGAAACTGCAGGAGAGAAAAACAGAAGAAAATATATAAATTCTAACTTTTTCTACATTGCCTAAAATAAAGGAAACCAATGAATAATGGGGAGGGTTTGACTGCAGGTGGAAGTGTAATGTGTATATATAGAAAACCTATGGATATTTGATGAGAATATTTCCCAGTCCTGGAGATCTTTGTTTTCTATTCCCTGAAGACACTCAGTCTTTCTGCAGAAATGAACCCCCCAGATGGATGATTCTAGAGGATTTATTGATCTATTTATTTTTAGTAGCAGTTTACACTTAGTTGCACAAGTTTGATGCACACTCATCTACTTCCCATCTGCAACAAAAACCAAATCACTCTGAATTTTCCAATGATTTGTGCTACTATTTACTGAAGGACCATCCATTCTGGCATGGCAATATGGATTCCCAAAGAAATGCAGTAATTTCTTCATGCAGGGCTCTACCTTCACCCCAGGAACTGGATTGCACCACTCCCCCGTGGCACCTGAGGCCAGGTGACTCACGGCAGTAATGGGAGGGTGAAGGGAGCAGGAATGCCAGCAGGGCTTGGACCAAAGTCACCATCCCAAATTCTCCCATCAGGAGTGCCAAGGGATCAGCAGGATCCTCACACAAGGATCCTGGGATTTCTCTCCTGCCTTGCAAAGATGCGGCAAACTACAAAGCAAACCACAGAACTCCAGTTTTGTGTGTCTGGGAGAGATGGGGATTTCACACTAACTCAGCAGAATTCCATGGACACAACAGATGCTGTTCTCTTGGAACTCTGTGATCCTCAGCCTCCAGAGCCATTTTCTCTCTATCCCAACCAGAGATGCTGCTTTGTTATTTGACTCACTGGAACATTATTCCCTGCAAACCACAGACTGCACACCAGGAATGTTTTGGATGTGCAGGGAGGCAAAATCTGACAGACTAACACAAAGAAGAGAGACATAAACTGCTTAGTTCTCTGTGCTGTTTAAACTCCCTGTGATCCCATTTCCCCAGCTGTAGGTGGATCATCGAGGATTTCAGCGATTCCTGCTCACCCTTTAGCACAACTGAAAGAAGCTTAAGTGATTTTTTTGTTTGAGCTTCTTAAACCAAAGCCATGGGGGAAGCACATTGATGTATTCCAACTGAAATACTCCTTGAGAAATGGAGAACCAGAGCTGTGCTTACAGGAGAGTGAAAAAAAGAAAACCAGGGAGGTCATACACCAGAAATTGTATTTATTACCAAAATCTGGCATGCCCTAAACACACAAGGAACGCAGAGTGAGCACCCTTACCTTTTATTGCAATGCAGGTCATAAATAGGAGTTTTGAACTGGATGGACTTGACCATCTCTCCTGTTCTCAGGGAATACAGATCCACACAGCAGTAGGGTGGGCTGGTGCTGAAAGGAATTTAAAAAAGAAATATTTTAATGGAAATCAGGGCATTTTAAAAAACTGGGGTTTAATTCTTTCAGCCTCCTTATGTTGCTTAGCACGCTGAAGGAAAAGTCACAGAACCACAGAATTATTAAGGTTGGAAAAGACCTCCAAGAACATCAAGTCTTGGACCCAGAATTCCAGCAATCCCAGCAGAATCCTGGAGAACGAAGGGTCAATATAAACCCTCCACATTAGGAAGGAAAACAGAATTATGATCTCCACAACGGCCATCAACCTGCATTGTGCAACTGATTATCAAACACTTGGTTTCTTCTACCACCAGGAAGACTTTGGAAGTTCCAAACCACATCCTAGTACAAAGCTACTCCTCAGAGTAACTGTTTCCTACAGAGAGGAGCTTGCCCAGAGCAGCAGCTGAGCTGCCTGATTGGGGCTGATGGAGACACCTCACCCAAAATTTACATTACATCCCTGATGGACTTTTGTTTGAACCGCACAGATCTTTTCAACTGCTTTGTGTCACTTTTATCATTTTCATATAAATAAAAGCTTTAAGGCCATTTCTTAATAAAAAAGGCTGAGTGGGAAAAGTGCTGAGTGGTCGATAGGGCCGAGGAAGGCAGTGGTGGAAACCCTTTTAGGGGCTGAGGAGAGGCTTTGATGTGGCAGCTCTGTTCCACAACACCTTTCTCCCCCTCCAAGAACGCATTAAAACCTTGGCTATTTCTAGGTCAAGGAATATGAAGGAGCACAAATTGCCAGCTGTACAAACATATCCTGAGCATTGGTGAAACAGGGTGTTCCCCCCTGCCCGTATCTGTTTTATTTTACAGAGTTTCACACAACTCCTGCCCCAGCGCTCGCTTGTCTCTTGGATCTGCTCAAGCTGCTCAAGAATTTTCTGGAAAGCTGGAGGACAAATGCCAACTGTTTACCCCCAATGCCTCAAGATATAGTTTATATAGTTTATATAGTAGTGTAGGTTTATATAGTAATGTATAATATACAGTAATGTATAATATACACTAAATGCACAGCATGACAAGTGTCAGAAATATAATAGAAAAAATAACTTCTGACATTTTTCCCACTGAAATTTTTCCCAAAATATACATTTTTCTAGGCTAATAACTAGAGGGTGCAATTTATTACTTCAAGCACTTCAAAGGCCCTTCAAAAACACCTTTAAACCAGTGAAACTCGAGTCAGTTCCTTCACATTAAAGTTCACTGCTGCTCGAAAACACAGAAAGCCACTGCAAGATCTATGTACAAACTTTTTAAAATTAAGTGATTTATTACCTCCAGCAAATTATAATATTGATAGAAGGGGAATTTCAAAACAGGAATCTCCAAAGTAGATATAACTAAAATTATATCAACACACTTCACAGTGATTACTATTTTCACATCAGCTGTTTTGAACAATTTTTCCAATGTATGGTTAATAATTCTGTCACTCAAATGCATAATTCTTATTATTATGGCTTAATTATTATCATTTCTCAGCTGATCACGGTAAGACCATTCTACCAAAGCTTCTGTCAACCACACTGGGCAAAATCTTGAGTTCAAGTGCTAATAAGCAAGGAATGTGATGGAATCACAGAATTCCAGACTGGGTTGGGTGGGAAGGGACCTTAAAGCTCATCCACTTCACAGGGACACCTTCCACTATCCCAGGTTGCTCCAAGCCTTGTCCCCTGGCCTGGAATATTTTATATGGGTAGGCCAGAAATACTCTGAAATTCTGTCACAAATAAAATTCTTGTGAATTAGTCCCATAAATTATCAACAAATATTCATTATGTATCCTGTTCAAACAGCTGCAGAGATCAACAACTTCTTTAAAGGTAACGGACACAAATCCACCAACAGCTTTAAAATGTGGCAATAATAAATGTATAAATACACTCAGGCCTTCTTTATCTTCTTCTATTTGAGTGCTGCAGTGCAGGGATGGAGGGGAAACAACAGATGCCTCGTCCAGTTGGCACTTGGTGACATCTGTGCTCGTGCCCCTCACAGCATCACCTCCTCCCTGCTCTGCTGGGTCCCACCATGGCAAAAAAGCTCTGTGCAAGATGTTTGCACAGAGACAAACACACCACTCAAAACACACGTGCTTTTTTAATGGAAAAAAACTTTTGAAAAAGGAGAAGAGTGATGGAATCAACATGAGGCCAATTGTCCTGTGCCATGAAGGCTTTGCTTTGTTGTCAAGGGTTGATTTCCTCCACTCTGCCACAAGATAAGCACCCCACTCAAAGGGAGATGGACATCAGTGACAGGTTGGTCTCATGAGTCTAAAAAGGAAAAAAAAAAGAAAAACTTGGAGGTGTAAAACTGAAATAAAACTTTTGCTGGGAAAGCTGCCCTGTACGCAACGTTCTTTACGTCAGGATTTTCCACTCAGTTGTGGCCTTTAGTAAAATCTTTGGCCAATATCACTGCATTTCATACCACCTTCACAAAGTTTCTTTAAAGCCTAGCCTAAAGCACAGACTTATTTTTATTAATTACTTTTGGTGCCTTTAAGAGGAGACAGAAATATTAAAACTTACACTGAAAGCCTATTTAAAGTAACTAATAGTTCAAGATAATCTCTTACTAGGCCCAGTTTTAACAACCTGTAGGATTAACAAAAAAATAGAATTTGCTGTAAATATTAAATTGCTAAGAACCTAAACTAGAATATAATTTCCAAACTTGTAGAGACAACAAGTGTGAGAAAAGTGACAGCAATTCCAAGGAACTGGCTGTTCAAGGTATACCCAAAGGATTTGCACAGCACACTACTCCACAAAGTTGGTTTGTTTTTTTTTTTTTTAATTACTACTCTATAAAGCATCAATGTACCAAGAAGTTGCTGGGAAAAAAGGCTATTTCCATGTGGGAATGAGGAGGATGCTGACAGTGACCCAAGTTTTTAATCAGCAGGGGTGGTTACAATTCTCCTGTTCTACCTCTGGTGCTTCACAGAAGGGGAAGAGAAGCAAAACAAAACCAGAGCACAGAATTAATTAATTGAATATTGGAAAAATTCCTGCCTGAACCTTTACACTGGAAAGTTGAAGCATGAGATTTGATTATGATCTTTGTAGCAATATTAGGAACATGGTGAGACCACAAAGGCAATTCTGTTCTCCTCGAGGGCCCTGAAGAAGGTTTGCTCAGATTAACAGATTTCAATTCTGGAAGGATCATCTTCTCTTTCCAGGCCATGCACAAAATGTCCCAGAAGCTCAAAGAAATTATTTTTTACCAAGCAACCCAATCTTGTCTTAAAAGACTTTGACCAACAATGAGTCCTCTATTTTTATGGAGAGTGGTTCCAACATTTTGATCCTTTTATTTTTATGAAATGACTTCTTAGTGCCTGATAGAATTGGGACATATTCTGCTTTTTGGCTTCTGTGTCTCTGTCAAGGACACAAAAAGGTTCATTGCCTTCAGTTATCTTTTGTCAGTAATCACCCAGAGCAATCCAGGCACCAAAAAAGTGAAAGAAACTTTTAAGCCTTAAGTTGTAAGGTTTGTTTTCCAGGCCTAGCACTAAACTCCTCTAAGCCCTCTCCAGGCAGTTCTCCCCTTCTTTCTGAGGGATGCACACCAGAATGAAAACTTTAAAAATATAATAAATTCAGTTATTTCTTTCTAAACACCAACGCAGAAAGAGCTTTCATTAGGGCTTTCATCATCTAAAGGCTCTCTGCATCCCATCTTTTCACAATAAAAGCTTGAAAACTCCACTCTGTAAGTAATTTTCTAATTCATGGTACTTAACATATTCATTCAAAATCAGGAAAAGCAGCACAAAATTTCTCAGAAAGTGACACTTCCCCCAAAATGTGTGTGCAGCACTGAATTACAAAGCAGCAGAGACATTTTAAGTGCACCACAAATTGCAAAAAGCATGGAAACACTTATTTCTAAATAAGAAAAACCTGTCTCAACCTTAGACACATGTTACTACATCTAATCCTTTAAATACAAGGGAGGGAGTTATTTGATACAGCACTAAAATAGTTGTGTTAAACACCAGGAGATACAAACTTCACTGTTGCATCTTCTTCAAATGTTTTGATCAAGTCTATCAGCTCAGGAAAAAAAGTTCACTTTATCCTTGTACTTCACCACCTTCACTAAAAATATTTTTATTACTAGCCCACAACACAAGAAGTCACCAAATCTGCAGAAATCATTTTGTAACAGGTAAAATGAGTCAGGTTTCAGGCTCAGGAATCCACTTTTTTTGATCACAAGAAGTAATTTTATTTCTGTTAGCTCATCACTAAGGCATTTCTTCACAGGGCAGAGCCTACCTGCACCTGGAATGACCCAGGAAGGACTGGCTGAAGGATTGATTGAAGGATTGGATGAAGGACTGGTTTCTGTCTCCTGAATAACTCTGGCCATGGTCTGTGAGAGAACCTGAGGCTCCACAGAGCTCTCCACAGTGACTTTTCCAGTTCTGAGGACTTTCAACAACCATTAATCCACTGCTGTTCCATGAAACCAGCCCCTTCATCTCCCATCTGTAGTTGAGGTCAGACATCAACTAGAGGGGGAAAAGTTAAGACTGAGTTTGTGCAAATATTGATTATTGCAACAGATACTACGAGAGAAAAGCAAAAAGGGAATCCTTAAAAATATCAGAATAGCAACCTCTGAATTAATTCCTTGTTTTGGCAGCTCTTCCCACATCCAGCAGCACATAACATGTTTTGACTTTTGTGCTCTCTCTGCTATCCCTCACTCTTATCACCAGAAGATTCTTTCTAGGTTTGAGGAGGTTTTATTGGTTTGTTTTTACATTTCGGGATGCGCGGAGCTGCTGAGAGCCCACAGCCACCTCGGTGTCCCCAGCGTGTGGCACTCCCGTTGCTGGAGTGTAAAACACAGCAGGAGCTGCCTCCTCAGCTGTGGCCTTTGCAGGGAGACCCGAGTGTGACACTCTTTCCACTTCACTGAGACGTGCCACATGTTCCAGAGCAGAGCTGTCCCATCATATTTCCAGCTGGTTAATACAGGGAGATCAGCGGCATCTCTGGAGATTTGTTATCTTCCTGACCGTGGCTATCACTGAGGGGAAAGTACAGCTGGAGCTCCAACTGAAGAGCAGAATCGTTTTTTTCTGGTATATTCTGGACTAGATTTTGCTTGTTTGTAGCTAAACAAGCCTTTTATACGCAATTCATGAACCTGCACTGGCTGTCTTTGATCGTTCTATGAACATGCACGAAACTGGAGACATTTCTGTAAATCTTCATGAACACAAGCAAAAATTAAGTTCTGACAGAATACAACTGCATTTATCATACCTCTGTCAACAGCTAATATTTCTGTGATCAGCTGATTAAGCCACAATCTGATGCATTTCCCTCAAAAAATACAAAATTAAAGAGCTGTCTTGCCCTTCCTACTGTCAAATGAAGCAGAACTCACCACTAAAATAAATGCATATAATTTGTATAGCAGTAAGAGCCACACAGATCTCCAAGATCATCCAGGATGGACCAAAATAAAAAATGTAGCAATTTTTGCATATCGAGAGACAGCCACATGTCACAGCTTAAGAGGAAAAGATCACATTTCTGGGAGCACAACTCTGAGGGCAAATTGATGTTGAAATACCTCAGCTCCAGCCAAATTTCTCCAAGCACATGTAGAACCCAAACTGAGCATTTTGTGGAGCCACTTACAGCCTCAGCCAGACCCAGATTTTTGAAAGTGCCAGTATTTCTAACACTCCAAAGCAATATCAGAGCTTTTTCTTCATTCTGAGGCATTTGTATTGACAGTATTTCCTGATTAATGGTGTATCACAAGACAGCACAGTTAACACAGATGGCAGCTGATTATTTCAGCCTATATACAATTATTGTATATATTTAAGTCATGTTCCTCTGCAACCTGTGCGCATTAGGAGCCCCACTGAACATTCAACAACCAGCACTGAAAAAGCTTTACCTGCTACTGCCAAAACCACTACCAAGGACCAAATACTTCATCCTGTTGGTTCTTGTAATCCATTTCTTTACATTTCAGGCTCGGTTTTTGGGTTTTTTTCCCCTTTCTGTGCTCTCCCCTCATGATTCACGAGCCTCACAGGCCCCTTGGCACCCTCTCCCCTCAGAAGCCATCAGCACCAACAAAGGCCGCGTTAAGCCAGCGGCTCCAGGCCCGCCCGCGCCGCCGTCCCAGAGCCCTCAGAACCACTTTGGGCCTTCACTACTAAGCACAAAACTTTGCCCCGACCTGTCTAAACTCAAATTCTTTTGCCCTCGGTGTCATTAACGGCGTAAGAAAGCAGAGGGCTTGTGCAAGACTTCATCACCTCTGTATTAAGCAGGCTCTGCCCGCAGTTGCGTGACGGAGATCATTAGAAGATGTCTGTCAGCTGCACAGGCCTCTGCTAAACCTTAATTGTTCATATGCCAGTTTATGGCTCAAATTACGATTTTTGAGGAGCTTGAAAACAAGCCCGTTTCCAAGAAATAATTAGAGGGTTTTAGAGTGTGTATGACTGAAGCTGAGAGGGAATGAGCTTAGATCTTATGGTTAAAGCACTTGAAAAGTGCTCTGAACAGCAAAGTTGCTCTCAGGTTCTGGTCACATCAGGTAGGCCAGAATTTTCCCAAGTGCCCATTAATTATATGTTCTTAGGTATTTCTTACTCTGTTTTATGACCTGAATCACAGACCATGTTCTACAGATGTGCAGAGTTCTCACCGTAGCTGAACTCACCAAAAGCTGGGTTGAAATGATGAAATAATACCTGAAAATAATTACTTGTGGAGCTGCACAAGCAACAAAAGGAATATTCTGCTTTTCCTTAAATTGGTCTTAATGCTGGAACCCTCTATGAATCACTTAACATCAAAAAAAACCTTCAGTTTACTTTATATCCTTTCTCTCAATGAAGACAACGATGCAGTCACCTGTCTACTGGAGCACCCTTCATTAAATTTGGAGGAATTTCCTAGTTAAAAGTGGTTGATATTCCCAGGAGGAATTGCAGCTGCTAAGGAAAGGCACACAGGAACACAGCATTCCCACCAGAGAGTCACCTGATGCTGAAATGGGAGATGCACTTGCTCAAACTGTGCAGGCAAAATTGATTAAAACATTGTGTTATTTTATTACTGCCTCACTGTAAAATATTATCATTTAAATATTCTATTAATAATTTGAATCACCATTAATTTTAAATATAAGTTTGTGGGCAACCATCCAAAAATGTGTGAGGGGTCTCCTCAGGTGATATTCTAATACATTACCTAGTCAGAATTAGAAGAAAAAAGGCATTAAGGAAGATCTTTTTTTAAGCACATGCCTTACAGTTTTTTCACAAAGTAGGAGCCTTCTAAATCTCTGTTTTGAACTACTGAAGAAATATTTACTGAGTTATAAATTGAAATTTGCAAATTTAAAATTTAAAGCTACTAAGATACATTCATTCTGTTAAAAAACAGAACTAAAGAAAAATAATAATGATATCAGATTTTTTAAATTGCATTTTAATTATCTTTCCCTCTACTTTGGACATTTAAAAGGAGCTCATCCATATATGAACAGTTGAGCTCAGCAATCTCCCATGACATCTTCTCTGTATATTAAATATTTTTGAAGGAAAGGAAAAGCACAGGAAGGACTCGAGAGAGCCCATGGTAAGGGAGAAAATGGCATTTAATAACAGATGCAAAGTTCAAACACTGGCAAGTTGTAGGGAATTACTCGAGTGGCAGGAGTTGTGTAACAACACAGAAACAAGGGCTGGAAGCTGAAGCTGTTTGCAATCAACTGCTCCAGCTACGAGCAAGAAGTGACAGCACTTGTTTAGGAAAATCAGATTAAAGAGCATCCTCTGTGAACCCATTGGGATCTGGTGGCTTTAAGTGTCCTCAGGAAAAGAGAACAACTTCAACCATCCTGAAATTTCTGCTTTCCAACGTCCTTTAAATCCTTCCTACAGTATAGAACACAGGAATAACCCTAAAACATATAAGAAAAAAAAAATATAATCCTCAACTGCTCTCCGGGTCTGTCACATTGATTTATAACAGTTATTTCTAAGACAGACAAAAACACACAGATGCAAACAATTACTCTATTTTTGTAGGCAACAAGTGAGGTGGGTGGTAACTGAGAAATTTTGAAAAATCCTGTCACAATATTCCGTTTTTTCTGAAGTAACCCTCAGCACACAACAAACGCTCGCCACATCAGAGACTTTCCAGGGCCTGAAGGGCCACTTTGATTCCAGACCGCTGCAGGCATTAGTGGGGACGTAATTAGGGTAAAAAGTTCAACCACAGTTCCATGTCTAGAGTGCTGCCAGAAATAAATTTCCTCTCATTCACTGGTTTCTACTGTACCCTCCCTGAGAAACATATTGAAAACACATTTATCTTTGTAGAGTTTGTTCCTCTTCTAATTAACTTTATAGCGTTTACAGTATTTAATAATTTAAAGTGGAATTTAAAGTGGCCCTGGAAGTGGCAGCCCTGCCTGTAATGGTGCTGTGCATTATCTTTTCCCTCTGGTGCTTCTTTTGACAAGTTACTGGGGCAGCTTTGTGCTCCAGCTGGTTTTATCTGGACTTCCTTCCCTCCATCCTTTCCATCCCTCCATCCCCTCCCTGCATCACTACACACAAAAGGGGCTGGAACAGCAGTAAAACAAAACTGTGCCTCAGCTCGGAAATCTGCTCTCCCAAACCTCCACTCCATCCCTAGGATGCCTTGGAAAAGGTTTATCTTTTTACAGCTTCATAAATCAAAGCTTTAGAAGGTCAAAGCTACCCATGCTTCTCACCAGCTGGTCAAGGTTTGACCCCAAATACTCATTTTCTCCCAGTTTTGATCCAAGATTAACAGTTTATTATAGTTCAAAGGTTATTTCTTACTCTAGGTTCACTGAGACAAACATTTGGAGCATCAGAGGAACTCCAGAGCTCTCCTGCCCTTGGTATTTACACATGGAAACACCACCTTATTCCATTAAAGCTCCATCTCCTGGCACTGGAATCCGTGAGAAAATTCACAGAATTACCAGCAAACATCACTTCAACATTACAAAAAGGTACATTTCTTAACCACAGAATCAACTTACAAGAAAAAATGCTGGGATCTGAAGAGCTGTTTGTAAGATGGAGATTCTATCTTTAGCACGTAACAACCCCATCCAGCATCACTAAAAGGAATTTAAACTACTTTATTCCTGCCTCTCTCAGGATCTCAGAAGCCACCACACAACCTGCTAAAGCTAAACTGAATTTTCCTAAAAGAAATCAGAGAGGAAAATGTTTTTCATCTGCTGGAAGGGAAGGAAGTCTTTGCAAGGCAGCTGACACCACACAACTCTGCAGTTAATGAGGCTTTGCAGTTATGCAGCAGCACAAGAACCTTTGGAACTCAAATCCTCAAAGGTAACAGAAATGAAAGAGTTTTGCCCAACTTTAGAGGTCCTACTGTACTACTCAGAACAAAAAAAATAAATTTGCTGTCTAGTCTTGAGAGTCTTCACAAAATCTGAGTTTTGTGCAGTCTTCAATAAAAGCCCACAAATACCTCACAAACTCCATGAAATCCATTACATAGTGCCCAACACAATTGAAAATCACAACCATCTGGCCCAGACCATTTTTCTGTGTGATTTCAGAAAACAAACTGCATTTTCTACCTGCAGTGACCACACTCTTTGCACAGCCCATGGCAGGGCTGAGCCAGGTGAGTCCTCCCTGTCACCACTGCCTTTGCAAGGGCATTCCAGGAAAAACATTCCAGGAAGAGTTCCCCTGAGCAGAGCCAGAACTGAGAACAAAACCTTCATTCACCAGAGCTCGTTTCCTCCTCTTGGGTGACCCTTGCAGGAGCTTTGCTGTTTGTGTCTGACAAATCCTTTCCCAGCCAGCTCCTTCGAAGCGTTAAAAGCTGCGGACACTCGGAGTGGACACTGGACTTTAGCACTTCCAGTGACTCTGCCAGACCCTGACCAGGCTAACACGACCCTGAAACATTAATTGAGAAAATATGAATGCTTTAATTGTGCTGTTACTCATGTGAAGCTGCTTCCTAAACCTGAGCAGTTCCATGAACACATTCCTGAGCTGAAGCTGGGTTAAGGTTAGCAGGATTTCATCTACAGTAGCCATGAGAATAAAGCACAAGCTTCCTGAAAATCTGCTGTCAATTGATTTGCCTTGTAAACAGATCAGCAGGGAAAAAAAAATGCTGGCTAGCCAAAGTTACACATTTTGTTTGTTCCAACTACTCCTCCTTCTTTAATTTACCCTGATTTCCTCTCTCCTCCCATGATTAATAAAGATTACCTCTTGCTTCTCATGCCCTTGAATGACCTCCATCCAATTCTTCAAGTCATCCAAAATTTTTCACCACTCGATACCATTAAATTAATTTACCTTTCTAAAAATATAAGCGGGAAAGCCAACACAAGCTAGAGGCTGCTGAAGGGGCCACTGCCTGAGCTCCTGCACTGTCCCTAAAGGCCTCAAACTCTTATTTTTTAATCATCTATTACTGATTGTTTAATTAGTTACACTGCGTCATTAACTGATTATCACACTTGCCTATGTAAGATTCTGGCATTATCTGCTAATCTTCTAGCAAAATAATTTGGTTATTTAGACACAAGACAAGGGAACCAAAATATCAAATGCTTTTTGTGAGGATGGCTTAGAGCTCCAGTGCCTGGAGAAAGATGGAGAAAGGATTTATAAGAGCATGTAGTGACAGGAAAAGGGCTCTGGCTTCCCTGCCCCCTTCTCCCTGTCCCTACTCCTTTTATTTCCCTCCTGGAATAGTCACTTTTATTATTTTCACCTTTCTTGTTACCAATATCACCGACCAAAAGGCAAATTTGCAATCTCTCCATTTATTCTCAACTGGTTTTTTTAATAATCTGAAATAAAACAAAATTATCCTGCTCAGTTTCCCTTTAAACCTCTCCACTAGTTAAACTGAAGTGTTTATTTAACATTTACATTTGAACAGAACAAAAGTAATGCATTTTGGACCTCTCTGGTGTACTTGAAAGTGTTCTTACAAATCCAGTCTGTTCCAAACTATGGCTTCAATAATCTATGTGGGGAAATCAGGGATATCTTCATGTTTCACCACCTAGGAAATGCATTAATATGCACCAAACCCACCAATTAATTTTGTGTGTGTATAAAGATTTGTTTGTCTCATCATCAGGAACAAGCAGACATGTCTTAACAACCCTCCACAACCCCAACATTTACTCAGATATTCTTTCTTTTTTGGTTTTCCTTTTCATTTGCAAATCTTGTAATCTAAGACTGAAGTTGACTGAACCAACCCCTAAACCAGCAGAGAAATATCAGCCAAAAACCACAATCTGTTTCCCATTTCTGTCTGAGGACTGCATCTTTTTTGGGGCTATGAAAACAATTGTTTTGAAAAGGTTACACAGTGAATCAGAGACTGGTTTGGGTTGGAAGGGGACCCTTAAAGATCATCCAGTCCAACCCCCCTGTGAAACATTTCAGCCAGTTTACTAGCTGGAAAAATGTGACTTTTAAAATACAAAAAATGTGTGTACCAGAAAATCAGATATGAGGTGAAAGTTCCATCTTGTTGATGAGTATAAAATCATCACAAAAATAAAAATCTATTATCAGGAAATTCATCTGGGAATTAATTAATAATGGTAACAACAAAACATTATTTGGAAATGACAATATTATGGTGCTGAAAACACATGAGGGGCTTTTTTTTTTTT
>VWZP01016762.1:324038-345000 GCA_013396995.1 Dicaeum eximium | reverse complement strand
TTTTTTTTTTTTTTTTTTTTTGAGGAAAGCAGAAACTGCCCAGAATCTTTGAATTGTTTTCCATTAACTGAGGAATACAATAACACAGTGAAAATAATTATCTTCAGGGCTTGTTCATTTCTCAGGTATCTCAGCTTCTCAAACAAGACTGTGAAGGAAGATTTTTACTGCACCAACATATCCTTTACATATATAAACACACTGTTTGGGTAAAGACAGAGCATTCTTTGCACCTCTAATTTATAAATAGTTAAACTTACAGGGCAGGGAAGAAAAGGAGAAAAATCACCATAAACTGTTTTTTTGCAAGTTGTAAACACATAAAGAAAAGAAATAATCACTTCTCTGCCTTATGTGGATTCTAATTCAAACATTTAAGGCATGTAACATTAATATTGCAATTTAAAACAGTAATGCCAGAAAGGTAAAGATTTGACAGTTCTTTCTTCACACACAAAGTGATTAAATTCTTAATTGAAAAAGGTGTGGCACAGAATTAGTCTTACAACTGTAAGAAGATTTACTTCAACTGCTCAGCCATTAAATGGCTGTGTAGAGGATTACTCCTGAAAAACAAATATTTTCCTGTAGGTAGAGATATAAATCCTGTGCATTGTCTGAACCGAACATAAAATATCTTAAGGGCCTCTTTTATAAGAGCAGTGATACAACAATTCTGGAGAGAGCACAAAACAAGACTGTAAATTGATTTTTCTAACTCAAGGAAGGAGGTTTAACATGTATTTTGCTAATAAAGAGTGTGTGGCTGCAACAGTGAAATGCTTGGTATTTGTAATTCATTTGCTGCTTGAAAAATTAATTTCAAGACACAGAGATTGCTTTATACACTTCACAATAATAATTCTGACCCAGATTAATATCAGAAAAGGTTAATCACAAAGTTGTGATTCCACTGAGAATAAAATAAACTTTAAATACCTCTTTATTTATTTTATATCAAGAGTCTTTTTTTGATTCCTTTCCAAAAGCTTAATTCATAGGAAAATACACACTGACACACCAAAAAATTAGTTTCAAACCACATTCCAGTGTTATCCCATGAAGAAAAAAGGAGCAAAGCTTTAAAGATGTCATCTGCTGGGCTTTTCAGATGGCAGCACAATTCATATATTCCTTTTATACACAAAAAACATTCTTACCCAGAAGATCCAATGCTTTTGCACACACCAAGCAGAGGCCGCTTCTCAGCAAAATTATCACATTTCTGAGCACCTGATAAGAGGGAAAACATAAGAAAAGAAAAAACAAATCACTGTGTGCTGTCTGTGCAGCTTCCAAGTTCAGGTTGGGGCCCCATATATTGAATAAAACACAAAACTCACAGCTTGTGCAAGATGAGGGACAGAAATTCAAATTACAGGCAGAGCTGTGACAGAGATGAAAATGAGAAACAACACACACAGCAAAACGTGGCCAGGCTTTGGGAGTGATTTTCTGCTCATCCCACTTGGGGTTGGGATTCTGTGACTGTAACAAGCGGCTCCTGCTCACTTTTCATTGTTTTTTATTAATTTGTCTGCACTAAAGCCCTCAGCAGCTCTGCCTGGGGTTCACACCTTGGTTTCCAGTTTGTAGAAATGGAACTCAGGAGTGCCAACCTCAGAGCAGCCCCTGCCCAAGAAAACAGGAGATGATATTCAACCAGAACAATCTGTCCCACCACCAGGAGATTTAAACCTTTAAGAAAACAACCTCCAAGCGGAAACAACTCCTACACCACATCCCATCCACTTTTAGGGGTGCTGAGGATGCCTCAGGTTTTAACTTTTAGATTTTTCAGATTCTGTGCTGCTCTAGAGTGTGGGTCTGGGCTTCATATCAGGGCATGGTGAGCTCTGTGCACAGAGCAGGGAGACAAAACAATTCCTCCTCCAGCTGGGGACCAAGGACAAATGATCCAAATCTCAGGCTCAAGAGCATATTATGGATATAGTCTGCTCAAAATTTGCATCTTAAATACTGCTGTACAAAGCTAAACCATTTATTCAGAAAGACACAACAATTAACAATATACATTTTGACATAGCAGACTGTTAATTATTAATAACTCAGGTACATGCATTTAATTTGTAACAAACCCTGTTGAGTCCTCTCATCTGCACAAGGAAAAATCTTCCCTCCTACACCTTTGGGTATTTATAAAGTCAAATGGGTCACATCAATAACTCCACCATCAACAATAGCTTTACAAGTAACCTCAACCAGCCTGATGTATTTTCCTTTTATTCCTATTATTTCAAGCTCTTTGGTGAGTCAAACCTGTACTGTATGTACTGACTTGTAAATTGATAAATGAAACATAAAAGTCTTCCTAAGAGTCTGGTAACCAATTTGTTTCCTTCAATGCAGGTAACAGATAAATTCCATTTGTTGTGTTCCCAGCACTGAGGGTGAAATGCTGACTACCAGCAGTTCTGACACTGATTTAAGTGCTGACAGGATTTTACCTGAAGTATTTAACTCTACTTTTTTTCTTTTTTTTTTTTTTTTCACTAGGATATATTAGAGACACTAATTCAGATGTTTCTTTATGGTCTAGTTTAATGACAAGGAAGGGGAAAGAAGGAGGAAAAACGTAGAGGGGATTCCAGGGAAATCAAGTGCTCAAAATCAAAATGCCAGATTTAATACCCACAGCACAGATTTGCAAAATTTCTGCAATAGGTGCTTAAACTTCTGATTTCTCTCTATAATGACTCGAGTCCCTCAATTTTAAAAAATTCATTTTCTACTTCAATACTTTCTGAATGTAAATATTAATAGTGCAGGAAAGGATCATTACTGGGAGGCCTCTGAGGGCATTAAATCAGGTTAATAGCTGTCCCATCCATGAGATTGCACAGAGTGACATGTGTTGGGCTCTAATGGAGGCAGGAGCCTCTCCCAGGTCTGGGGTGGGATTTAATCTCCCAAGTTCTGCTGGATTAATTTTCATTTGTAAAATTGTGTTTATTTGCATGTGCGAGGCGCTGACGTTGCACACACCTGCTGCACACAGTGTTTAACAAAATTGAAATGAAAAACAGCTCTCTAAATCCCCCCAAATACAAAAAGTATTGAAATCCTGTTGCAAAGTCTTTTTCTTAACCTCCTTTTTATTCTAAATCCTTTTAACTCTGTCATATAACACTACAGCATTTATAAAATGCTGGAAATCCTGACAAATCACACAATTAAAGTAATGAAAACTGCCCTTCCTGCCAACAAGGCACCACCTTATCTACAGCTCCATTTAGCTAAATGATAGGTTTGGTTTTTTAAAAACCTAACTTCAGTTAGTGTGCTTAAAATTGAGAAAAAAAAAAGGGAATAAAAATCTCTCTGTGGCTAAATGCAATTTCATACAAATCAACATTTAGAAGTTTATGGAGTCAAAAGGTTACCCACATGTCAGCTCAAAGCAGCTTAGAGCCTGTCCTGCTGATGAAACTGTGAACAGAGACCTGGAGGCCTCCTAAGGCCTCCCAATAATGCCAATAAAAAAAGTAACACCACCACCAGAACCAGCACATCTTTGTGCAGAATAAAAATGAAACCCAGTGGATGTCCCAGGAACTCCAAGGCTGCTCAGAACTCTGCAAATCCCCCTGGTTTCCCATGAGGAATGGGAATGAATGATGAATGCTGGATGAATTTCACACTCTGACCTATTTAGCAGCGGTCAGAGGCACCATGGAGTGGATTTTCCTGGTGTGTAATTCCACTGATCAGTCCCATTTAATAATGCAGGGCTGTTCCTGCTCCACTAAACCCCTCTCATTGCCATCTTTTCCTTGGAAATCTTGTGGAATTCTTGTGGTCCTGCCCCACAGCAGTGCAGCAGCCCAGCGGCCCCTGGGAATGCCCCAGGCTGGAATTCCCTCTCAGCCCAGCTGGGTGAAAGTTTCAGGTGCACTGGTCTAAAGCACCAGAAAATAATGAAATAATTATTTCATTTCATTTGTGATGATGGAACACAGATCAGGCAAAAGCTACGAAGAAATTGGGATTTTACAGTGTTGCACCCCAAAATTCTCCCCTGTAATCTCTCTAAAAGCCTTACTTGGAGAATTCCAGTCTGTAATTTCTATAATCCACAGACATTACCATTCATTATCCCAAAAAACCCCACAGAACAGTGGGAGAACAGCAAAACCCAGACACACACCTGCACAACCACCCCAAACCTTGCTTGTCCATGCCAGCCCCTCCACCACACAAACCTGGGATTATTTTGGCCCTTGGGGACTTCAAACCACTGAACCACCCAAGTGGCTGAACAAACACAAAACTCACATCTGCCTTCCTTTAGAGAGCAACCAAAATATTAGAGCTCTTGAAGTGTACCTGCACATAAACCTGAGTCAGCTTTTGAGGTTCAAATCTTAATTTTACCAACATCAAAGATGGGAGCAGTGGAGAACAGGGATAAATCTGCTGCAATATTTCAACTCTCAATGGTTTTAGTACCTCTAAAATATTTTTATTTCCTTTTTTTCCCCCTTATAATTCAATTTGAGTGAACAGTCAAATTCACTGAGAGATGTAGGGCTATTATACCATCTTTCTGCAAGCAGCATAATCTAGAAAATGGCAATAAATTAATTCAGCTCACTGGAGGAATTTATTTTCATAATGCTGAAACATGGAAATAGGTTTTACAGACAACCACTGATCTAAACTTCACCACACCAGCCTGTCACCCCTTAGAGCAGGAATTGCCACACACAGAGCTGCTCCTCTGGCTTTCTGAGTTTCTTGATTGATTTTTAAACTACACAGCTCTACAAATGGGAGAGCACAAGGCAAAGCAGGTCTTTGGCCAGGGGCTTGTAAAATAACCTGGGATAAGTAATAAAAAATGGGGAGATTGTAGCACTGACTTCCTTCAGAAAGTATCAATATTCTGATTTTGTAGGTGAAAGAACAACAAAGGTAACTGAAATAAATGTATCACTGCCTCAGCACTGACAGAAAATCCAGCCCCCAGCAGACCTGGACACATGGAAAGAACCTTAAACCCAGACCAGCACCCAGATCTGGAAGTGGAGAAGAGCCAAGGATGGCTCAGAGGTATCACAGCTCAGAATTCCTGTCCCTAAGACTGCCAGAATCCAGACTGAGATGTTCTCATAGTCTAAATATGAGCTTTGCAAGCCCAAAACTTGGTCACAGTGCAAACCCTCAGTCTCCAAAAAGGCCATGTATATTGTAAACTGCACAGAATAATTAAAGCTCTGCCTGCTGAAGGCAGTGGTAGGTATGACCTGACCACAGAGAAGAATTGGAATATCTGAATATCTGGAGGGTTTAGCATTATTTACAGAAATCCCTCCATTTTTCATGGCCATCTCCTCCAGGCTGCAGAGCAGGACACCAAAGTGATGCTGCAGAGCTGGCCCAGCTCAGGTTGGTGGCTCAGAGCAGAGCTGGCCCAGCTCAGGCTGGTGGCTCAGAGCAGAGCAGAGCTGGCCCAGCTCAGGTTGGTGGCTCAGAGCAGAGCTGGCCCAGCTCAGGCTGGTGGCTCAGAGCAGAGCAGAGCTGGCCCAGCTCAGGTTGGTGGCTCAGAGCAGAGCTGGCCCAGCTCAGGCTGGTGGCTCAGAGCAGAGCAGAGCTGGCCCAGCTCAGGTTGGTGGCTCAGAGCAGAACTGGCCCAGCTCAGGTTGGTGGCTCAGAGCAGAGCTGGCCCAGCTCAGGTTGGTGGCTCAGAGCAGAACTGGCCCAGCTCAGGTTGGTGGCTCAGAGCAGAGCTGGCCCAGCTCAGGCTGGTGGCTCAGAGCAGAGCAGAGCTGGCCCAGCTCAGGTTGGTGGCTCAGAGCAGAGCAGAGCTGCCAGTCCCAGCAGTTCCAGGAGCTGGCCCAGCTCCTGAGCTTACAAACCTGCCCAGGCTCCTGCTGCCAGCAGCACCCAGGACCTGCTGGAGGAGGTCCCCTGCATGAAATAATCCCTCTGAAACAAGGCTTCATTATGCCACGAGGCACACCACGAGGCAGAGGATCTAACATCAAAGGGCTGCAGTTTTTTAACGAAATAGTTGACAAACTATTAAGTTCTGCTGCTGTAAAGTCACCAAGTCAAAGGCATGAGCTTTCCTTTCACACCTGGGAATGAGCTGCTTATCACCAGCTCAGATCTGTTTCTAGGAACGTACCAAATCCATCCACCAAGAGACTCCTATTTTCAATAATTCCCTTTTTACAGCTTTACAGTAAAACAGTGTTTGAGCCTGCTGATGGTAATCAGCTTCTCCTTTACAAATTCCTTTTATTTCGTTCAGAATCATTAAAGCTCATGAGTTAGTTATCTCAGGCCTCTTATTACAGCTTTACTTTTATCTGATTCCAGATACTGGTCAATGATACATTCATGTACTTTTAATCAAAGATTTATTTAAAGCAAGCCATGTAAAAAGAGACCAAAACATGTTTTTAAAAGGTTTGGTTTAATTTAATATGAGCTAATTTGAATAGTTTTCTAATGTAACAACTATCATTGTTAGATGCTAAATATATGGAATTTAGGGGCAGAAAGACAATAACTGCTTGAAGGAGTTCATGAGTGTGACTTACTCGATTGAAAAATCAAAAACCTGTTTTAATACCAGAAAAAAACAGAACTCCCAGGTTCTTCAATTAATTTACTTCATTTTCATTTCCATTTCCACTTCTCTCTCTTTTTTTTTTTCCTTTTAAAGAAGAAGGGGCACAGACATCCATTACTCAATGACACACATGATAGCAAAAGAGCAGCTCGTTGGGAATTGTGCAGGGTTCCAGTAAATGGAATAAAGGAACAGCAGGCTTGGGAAGTATTTTACTCCAAGTTAGTTTAACCTGTAATAGTTACACAGCCATATATATTTTGTATATTCCTCTGCTCAGAAAATCACCAAAACAATATATAATATATCCATTAAACATTCTTCATTTACTTTCTTTGAAACACACAAAATCAGTACAATATACTATGAATTACTTAAATAATAAGATGTTTTGAGTTCATTAATTAATTCATAAAATATTATTAGAAATTCTAACCCAGCATAATCCCCAAACACTTTGGTCATACTATAAATAGATTCTTTTCATCCACAAGGTAAAACAACCAATTTAATTTAGACCCAAACAGTTTTTTCAGAAGTCACCATTTAGATTGGGTTTGGATGGAACAGAACCATTTTTTAGAGGAATTTGCTTGTTTATGCACAATTGCTCAGATTTTGCAGCAAGTTCTTCTCAGGGTTAACTCAAATTCTGGAAGAATCCTGCTAAATTAAGCAGCTTGGTTTAGAATTTGATAAAACTGTACTTAAACATTGCAGAGAGGAGCTGCACTCAAGGAATGATAAAATTTTAACCACTGAAAGGCTCAAAATGAGTAAAGTCAGGGTAAAATAAAGAGAAATCGAACTAATCAGAAGCCAGTGCCACCCCAAGAAAAACAAATCGTGTTGTCTTGTTAGTTTTACTGGGGTGGAAATGCAGCCTTTTTGCTAAGTTGGGGTGACTGGTGATGGATTTCAGTGACTGGTGATGTATTTCAGTGGCTGGGGATGGATTTCAGGGACTGGGGATGGATTTCAGTGGCTGGGGATGGATTTCAGGGACTGGGGATGGATTTCAGGGACTGGGATGATTTCAGAGGGTACTCACTGATCTGAGGAGCCGGGAGGATCCGAGCGGCCCGAACCGGCCCGTGGCGCCCCGAGAACAGCTCCTGGGCTTCCCCACTGATCTGCAAATGCCAACAGCAAGGCAAAAAACAGATTTACACTTGCAGAAATACAGTTATTTAATAGCTAAGAAGGTAGGTAGAACAGCTTTGTAGGGAAGTACATAGGTAAGACTCTGCCAAAGAAACCGCTGCCGTTTCTCTAATTGAAAATACATTTTAGAAGTCTTGAATTAATTGTTCACAACCACACAGGTTTTGGAAGATGCAAGACTCGAAGCTGACTAAAATTCACAAAAATTTATCCCACATTTCACATGGTTCTAAAGCAAAATGCCAACTCAACAGAAATTAATCAAGAGTGACAAACATGGGTGGAGAAAATGGGAGAATTTCAAATATTGGTTCATTTCAAACTCACCAGGTGTGAAAACCATGTTTAAAAATAGGTGGTCAAGCTACTTAAGCCTGTCACTGATGGCAATGTTGAAAGGATTAAACCAGAAGCAGTTAAGATGAATTTCCAGACTTCCTGCAATGGTCACTCAATGTGTTTTCCTAACTGCCTGGAAATGGATCCGATATGGAACGTCAAACTCCAGGAAAATGGCAAGCATTATGAAGCTCATTTCCAACTAACCAACAACTTAAAACAGATGTAATGAGCCTCAGAACACAGCCAAGCCTGGCCTAAAGTTTTGCCAAACAAGCAGCTTACAATATCAGTAGAGAACATGATTTGGAATAAGGTTCTTAGGAATCAATAAACTATAAATTCAAGTGAACTTTTGGAAATGTCATTTTATGGTTGTTTCCATTTCTTTCTGCACTTCAGCTCACACGTCCAAAAAGTTAAAATACTCCTACTGTTTGACCAGCAAATCCCAAGTACAGTACTCCAGGCTCTCAGCTTACATCCACTCTTGCCTGGTTATTTATTATCACTGCTCTAGGTCATGGGGGAGAATGAAACCCACCCCATGAAACACAATTATAAATAAAATTACTTTGAAAGTACCATTTACTACAGAGCTAAGCTACCATTCTGCACACAATACAGAGAACTACTGCTTTTCCCTGTTAAGCCTGGAATTACACACAAGCTACACAAATGTGGGGAAATAACATTTCAACCCATTTTAGCCCTGCAGTTTATCAATTAAAATCACTGTTAATGACACCAACTCACTAAAGGTTTCCTGATGGCTTTTAACTCATCATGAGCTTGGAGTGCAGTTGGAGAAAAAAAAAAGCCTCTGGATGAAAACATCTGTATCCAGAAAAAACAGCTCAGGAAAATGTAGAGCACAGCTAAGCAGAAAATGAGGAAAATTATAGAGGGACAGAGTAATAAAGAGATTTAAAAAATTAAGACAGCAGCACGTTTTCTATCCACTGGAACACAGCAGCTTTATGAAAAGGGAAAGGAGGAAATGGAAAAGAAGAAAAATAGAAGGTTTGGGAACTATTATTATTGGCAATTAAAGATTTTTCCCCCAAATCATGAAAATGCTGTTTCACACGTGTATGCACATCTCTGGCTAGGAATGAAAACAAGAGGGAAAGGAACCAGCACAACAAAGGTAGGGAAGGAGTAATTCCCATAAAATATCCCAACCAGCTCAGACACCTCCTTCTCCTTTTTAACCCTGCCAGCACATCAGCCCCAGCTCCAATCTACTTCAAACAAAGTTCCAGTCCCCAAAGGAAGATACACTGAGAGGGCCAAACCTTCTTAACTCAGGTTCTGCTCTTAAATATCCTCAACTCCAGGAGAATGTTTATCCAGCCTGGGGTGCCAAGACCTGGTAGAGCTTAAACGTGAGACTTGCAAAGAAAAGCTTGAAATGTCCAAATACAAATGAAGTTTATTTGTACTGAAGCATTTAACATGGAAATCCCAGCCCAGCTCTTCTCATGCATATAATGCAGTAACTTTTGAATAATTAATATTCATTATTTAAAGATAATTCATTATTTTGTACTGGAGGGAAATTGCAGAAAATAAGGATAAATGGAGTAACAAAAGGCATGGGATCCAACAGTGACTAAGATGAGATTACAGGTGTTTAGTCACTGTTTTGAGGCCCCTGTAGGTTAACAGGTCCTTTGCTCAGTCCCTGTAGCGTTCTAAACCATGGAATGGTTTGGGTTCAGCCTCTACAGCTCAAGTGCTCAGCATTTGCTGACTCCTGGGAGCTAAAAAGGAGCAAATTTTAAGATACACCCCCACTGGAGACTTTGTAATGAAAATAAAAGATGCCACACAACCGCCAGCATCTCGTTTGTAAAGAAAATTCAAATTCTCTAACAGGCACAAAGTTTCCAAAATATCTGGATGTGACACTACAACACTGATCACATTAAAACACTAATATTGAATCTAGCAGCGATTCAGAGAGTACCAGCCTTTTCAGGGGGTTGAAGTTTTCAAGTTGTGTGTCCTTAACTGTTCTGTTGAGACAGGGACTCATGGAAGGCATGATGAGTTGTGTCTGCCATGAATTAGTAAGAGCCTGGTTGTTCCTTGGTTTGCTTGGCACTGAAAAATGCATTAGGGCTTCGAGTTCAAGATTTTCTTTGAATTCCAATTAACTTCTTTCAAACACCACCACCAGCAGCAGCAGCTTCTGCTGTTTGCAGCCTTACAAAAGCCTGAATTAACTGCGGTTAATGCTAATGCCCTTCATTTCTCTGTGGATAAAACTTTATTGCTGAGGTCACACAGATCCAATCTGCCTGCAGGCACCTCCTTCAGGGGACAGAGATTGTGTGGCCTGATCTTGCTGCCAGTGCAGCCCTTATCTCACTGCTCCTTCCTGTGAGTGGGACACTCACCCACCAGGAGCTCAGGTGGGACAAGGGATCAGCTGTGGGCTGGCAGCTCTCAGCCAAAGGCTCCACATCCCATCCCCACTCCCTGGAGTTCCACAGTCTCACATGCACAGACAAAATATAAATAGAGCTCATGAATTGAAAACAGAGCTCTAAATTCTTCAAAAAGCACCTGTGAGAAACGAGGCTGTGGCTGCCATTTTGGATTGCATCCAGCTAAGTAGCAAGTCCCCGTGGCAGCTCTCAGAGCTCTTAAAAGTTTTTCTTTCCCATTCCAAAAGCCAAGAATATTTCCAAGCAGGTTTCAAGAATTGGATATTAAGCTGTAAAAGCAGCTTCAGGTACTCCTTGCAGGGAAGAGGGAATCCAAAATGATGGCTCCAAGCTGGTCTGGTAGAACATCTCAGCTTTCCCAAAACCTGGGATCAACCACAACTCCCAGACCTACAGGGAAGGCTGGAAGCAAAGGATTCAAATCCCCCCAAAAAATCTTCATTAAAGGAGGAGGAAGAAGAATCTTCTCCTCTACTTTAGACATCTTGAGCTACTGCTTAAAACATGACAGCCCAGGAATCTGCAGCACTGGGTAATTTTTGATGGCATAGCTGAATTGTTTGGAGCACACCAATTTGCAACTATGAAAAAAAAGCTCAACAAAGGAAGTTTTGTTCACACTAAGGATAAGTAATAGTTTCCAACCAGAAAAAATGGTTTTCATGTGGTAAAAAAACAACTTAAAAAAAAAAAAAGCCAAACATACACCAAAGTGAAATGAAATTGAGTTTGCAACTCAATGCTTGAACTACTGTGCAAATCTAGAAATGGAAACTGGGGAATGTGTAGCAGGTAAAGGGAATGCTCAGGTTGTTTTTAAATATTCTGATGTATGTTTCCAACATGAAGATATCATGATATGATGTTATAATATGATAATAAGCAATTAATAGATACCACCACCAAATATTGCTGCATGTGGTTAAAGGCAACTTCCAGTCATGCTGCTGCTGAGAAAGTAAGGAAGGACTGGAAGAAAATGAACACATTTTATCACTGTAGCTTAGAAATTCACTCAGCTTTTCCATTCAAACCAGATCTCTGTAATTATCTAAAGATTGTAAGAATTGAGTTGCTCAAGGAACGTTACTGTAGTGACTGGATTGAGGATGAAGTATCCAGTACTTTAAATTATGGCAATGCTAATGGAATCACAAGTTTTATAAAACCACATTTCTTGCACACCAGTGCCTCTTCAGTGTATAAAAAACCCAAAGCTTCAGCAAATGATTTGCATAGATGCTTTGCAAAGTCCTCAGGCATTTTGCAAGGTCACTAGGTCAGGTCATTACTCCATTTTTCTGAGTGGTACATGCAAGTGGCTCCCTCCAGAAAGAGGTCTGGACAGAGGAAGGATTGCAGCTTGAGATGTGATAAGTTTCTTTCTTAATTGTCACAAGAACCATCACATTAAGATGATTTTTCTACTTCTGAAACTCCCAGCCTACAATGAAAAACAAAACCAAAAAGCAGCCAACGTGCATTCCCTGACCAGGAACATCTAGAACAGACACTTGGAAACCAGATCAGGCAAAAACCAGATCCAGTTGTCTCTGAAACACGAAACTGGGAGCAAGGCAAAAAACAAACTCCAAACAAAACACAGAACTGCACTGCACCATTATCAAACAGGAACTCCTGGTGTATTCCCAGATTCCTCCCCACTTAGCCAGGAGTATTTTAAGCCCACTTTTAACCTTCCCACCCCCGTTGGAGAGCAAAGATCAAAGGCAAGGCCTTTGCATAGACACCTTGTGCCTCACTTCCCAAGCCAGGCTCCCCCAAACACCACCCCAAGGCCTTTGAAGCCTCCCTAATGGTATCTCCCATTTTGCAAATCACACTTTTGGAGTCCAAAGTTCTTCCTCCGAGGAGATGTTAATGTGAAAGCTCTCAGCCTGAGAGAGCCACAGCAGCGAGGTGTGGGCAAGGCCATGAACACCATTAGCAGGAGTGTGGGCTTAGGAGCTGTCATAAACACTTCATAATCACTCACACACAACCCCTGCTGCCTGCAACACGTTATTAAGTGCTGAATAGAGGGCCAATTGTAGGAATAAAAAAGCACAATGCTACAGATAATGACTTTCCTGAGGAGATTTGCACGTAAATGTCAGATTGTTGCTTTTGCAGATTAAGCTGGAGAATGCAGAGTTGGGTGTTTTGGGGTTTTTTTTTGGTTTTTTTTTTTTTCCTAGCTGGAATAATATTGCTTAATTACAAGCTAAATAGTCAGTGGGGCCAAGAAGGAAGGTTTGTGTAATAGCAAAGGACACAAAAAAGTGTTGCCAAGTAAGCTCTTAAATATTAAGTCAATCACATAACTGCCAGGTTTTACTGTGCTCAGGCTAAGCAAGGGAGAAATACGAAAAGGAGAAGCAACAATGTGAAATTCCCCCTCCAGTTGGTGTAAAACTCCCTCCAGTTTATGTAAAACCCCTTCCAGTTGGTGTAAAACCCCCTCCAGTTTATGTTCCCTCCGAATTTGTTGGATATACAACTCCTGCTCTGCAAAGATATTTAAAACTGATGTTAAAGATCATTATCCTGTCAAAATCTGCACTAACAGAAGAGCCATTCCAACACTGACTCTGGACTAACACAAAGTGTCCAGGTCCAAGCTGCACCTCCCTGGCTGTGCTCTCAGAATTTCACAGAATATACAAATAAAGGGCTGGCAAAATGATGCAATATCCCCACAGCTGACATTCTGAAGGTGGGAAAATATTTCCACATTTGGCATTTTCTTCATTTCACTGAACTTACCCCCTGCTCATACTTCTGCAAAAGTTGAACAACACTAAGAGAAGCTGTCCTGCAACTTCATTTTTGTTATTTTTCCTGAAATAGCAAACACTATCAAAAGCGAGGAATTATGAAGTGAAATACATTGGGAAAAAAAAAAAAAGACGGCCTGGCTGTACAGTCCTACTAGAAAGACTGAAAAATCAGGTTTTCCATGACCTAACCTGTGGCTCATTTGGACAGAAGGAAGGAAAAAGAAAAAATAAAAGAGAGAAACAAAAAGGAAAACATCCATTCGTGGCAGCACACCTCCCTTTTTCAGCAGAAAACACAGGTTCATTCGGATAATAACATTTCACCTGGATAAAATAGGGTGTTTTGTGAGGATTCTTGAGCTGAAGCCGGTGTGATACTCAGGGTATGTTAATTAATTAATTAATTCTTGATGAGGCGGTGCTGCCGCTCTTAGCTCGGTGTCCCAGCGTCCCCGTGTGGGCGCTTTGTGTAACGCACCGCGAGAGAAAACCCCCTCGGTTTTGGCTGAAATGTTCCCAAGTTCAGTTAAAGTTCCTAAATTTTAATAAACACTTACAAAATACTGAAATCTACCGAAGTATGTTAGGCCTCATTCCATTTCTATTAAGCATTTCTTCAAACGCAAAACCTCATCAGCTTTTTTATTTCCTCATTCCTGCTAACGAGATGCAATCAAGAGGATAATAACATGCAATAAAGAGGGGGAAAGCTCTACCACGCCCATAAAACTCAATTTAACTGAACTTTTGCTGTAGAAATTAACATTATTTTCTAAGCTACTGGTATATAAATACATGTCCTACATAGCTAACCAGAAAGTTGTAAAATATACACATTTCCTTTAAAAAACAGTGTATTTTCCAAAGGGAAAGAACTCCATCCTCTCTGCTTTATTCTGAAGGACAAGGTGCTGTGAGCAATTTTGCATTTTTAAGTTCAGAATTTTATGACCTACTGTATTCAACTTGATTCTCTCATTTTGAGAAATTTGGGGGAAATTCCCCAAATGAAGACCACGTGTCCATAAACCACTCTGCAACACAAACCAGGGGATGGGGATGACAGCACAAAATCAAACCCATATGCACACACAGGCCTTCAAAAATTAAAATTGCAAATCATGTCCATGACAAACATGTGATTGTAAAATACTATTAATGCTGTCATACTTGAGTTCCTGGGACAAACAAATCCTGTTGGTGTTTTTAAACCCTTATTCTTTTCTGCTAAAAAACAAAATCCAGTTTTGTTTTGGGGCTACAGACCATTCCAGAATGGCAAACACTGCTCCCAGTTTGAGTCTGGAAATGGACTTAGCAGGAATAATGTGTAAAAAGCCCTCCAGAATCTGCAGGTACATGAACTGAAGTGCTTGAGCTGTGCTCAGGATTATCTGAAGATAAGCACATTACACACAATCCATATGACATTGATGGGAGGTGTTGGCTCTTTCCCCTCCAGTGGGAGAAATTCAAGGTAAAACATTAAAGCTGTAACAAAACATTGCCAAAGAAAAGGAGGAGGAAGGAGGGGGGTGAGCTCTGTACTCACAGGTATGCTCCAGACTTGCATCCCATCACTGTATCCAATCAGCAGCAGCAGTGGGGGCTCATTCCCAGTGCTGTGGATCTCATGGAATTCCATATTCCTGGAGGTATCTGAGGGAGATTTCAATAGCAAAGCCATTATTGGAAGCCAGGCTCAAGCTCTCAGCAACATTAGATGGTGTTCCCTCAATTGTTAGAACTAAAAGCAACCAAAGTGCTTCACAGCCTCATGCTGGAGCAATGCTGGAAGAGATTCTTTCATGCCAACACCACTGGGAAAGTTTCACAAAGAGAAAGCTTTGAAATTTAAAATTAATGAGAAAAATTCTCTGGATAACACCATGGTCTAAGAGAAAATGGTGATTGATTCCCCATTCAGACCTGAGCTCTTCCACCTGTTTATCCCTGTTGCTGTTTTTTAAAGGAAGGTTAGGGATTGGGTGAGAGAGAACCTAAATCAGGGTTGTTAGAAATAGAAATTATTTATAATCTCTATGTGCCTTTATGGCCATCTTTGGCCAGTTAAGGTTTGCTTGCTTGTGGGTTTGTTTTCCCTTTATTTTTTAAAAAATCTCAGGCATTCCCTTTTTAGGTTCATATAACAAAACTGCTGAGAATATTTTTCAGAATCCTTCATGTTGTGTTTATTTTATGCAGCCTGTTCTGACTGGGCCTGGAAACATCCTCTTTCACCACCCCAAATAAATCTTCTGTCTCTGATGCTTTCAGGAGCTTTGTTCATTTTCTCATGGTTGAAAATGTCATTTAAGCGGGGTTTTACTCAAGAAAATCATCGTGTTGATGATTACTCTATTACAGAAAAAGCTGACTGCAATTATTGCACATGGACCCAAAACTCACAAGAACAAGTGAGAGAAAATGAAGCCATACCATTTAAATCTGCATTTTCAAATCTGACCCAGACTATTTTCTCTTTTTCTTCTGGTGGGGTACCACTGTAGGCCTGGACAAAAAAAGCAAAAGGGTTGAAACAAGGAAGATTAGTAGTGGTTTTTTCTCCCCCTGTAACAAGGAATTTATTAAAAACCATTAACCATTAACCATTATGATTCATGGAGCTTATTGTCACCAGTATTCACACAACAAAACCATGCTGAACATCACTCACTGATGTAGGAATGACAAAATCTTATAACAATAAATCTTCTGGGGCAGGTAAGAAATGCCACGTGGCTTAGAGTGAGTTAATAAAATTAAACACAGTGGCTTCTACAGCCTTTAACTTCAGCAGTGCTGGAGGCTCTCACATGAGGTGTTTTATCATTAAAATTCTCTTTAATTCACTTAAAAGCTTTGCAAGCAGACTGAGGAAAGAAAGAGACCTTTACTACACAGTTTATATTACTGACACCTTCCAGTTCTGTTTGTGACAACTTTAATGCAGCCATTTAAAAGAGAATAAACTGCAATTCCAAGAGAACAGATCCATGTTTCACTCCTGTGTTCTACAGATTCCCATAAAAAGATGAGATACAAAAAGAAATTGTGGAGTGAGACTTGCAATGTTTCCAAACTGGAGGTTTTACAGTCCTCAGGAGAAGCTGTGGTAGCAGGAACGTGAGCACCAGCAGGAATACCATCACTTCCAAATGAATTACAACAAAATACTGAGCACTGCTTGGGATTAAATATGAACACATCTTGTATAATCACTTTATACATGCCAGAAAAGCAATAACATGAACTAAAAACACAAATGTGAAAAATAAGCGTGGGGTTTACTTTTCAAAACAAATCACATTCCACACTTGCAAGGCAAGCTGAGTTGGGAAATAAAACACAGACTGTATCCTTTAACCAGAGAGGGGGAATGGGAGGATGTGGAATGCAGCAATCTCTTAATTGAAACTTTAAATATGTTTAATTTTAACCCTGAGTGCAAAATGCATTTCACCAATTAATATTACTGAAGGCATTGGTTTTGTGTTATTATGGAATAAATGCACTGGGAAATTCCTAAGAGAAAAACCATGAGGAAACAAGACACTAAATAATTCCTTGGATTTAGAATCAGGATCATTTCCTGAAGCTCCTCCACCATGGACTACAACTTTCCCAAAGAATAAAACAAAATCAGCTCCCTTCTGCTACTGGAAAGGAGCCATTCCAGTGCCATATTTATTATATATAAATACATGAAAATATATAAACATACGTATAAAAGTTATTTATTTATTTATTAGGTGAAATAATAAATTTACAAAGCAAAGTGAGGACTCCTGACACTGCTTTTTGTGCACTGAAAAAAAGTAGTTTTAAAGATCCACACTCTACCTGTGGCACAACATCTTGGAGGAAGGTAACAACACTTTCCATGTACGACTGTTCCCTGGAAAACAGAAGGAGAATTTCAGCCAAAGGAGTCCAGACATGGTCATGAATATATTAAATTAAATCAGCAAAAGGAAGCATGAGCAACCTTTAGCACACAGGAGAATACTAAGCATGCAATGCAGGCACTTAATTTCACTGCCAAATTCTGATAATATAAATTGTGGCCTGTAAGCAATGAAAGGACTAAGTAAGAGTAATAAAAGTCTGTAAAAAAGCCAAGTGATACCTGCTGATGGAATAACTGCTTGAGGGGAAAGTACAAAATCTAAATCCAAGGAATAAGCCATGACCTCCACATCAGAGGGACCTGGAGTGGTACAGGGATTTGGAAATGATTCCTCAGGATTTCTCTACTTGATTTGGTTCTTACAACATGAAAATGAGGATTTAAACAACAGCTGGAGCTCTCATGGTGGCACAAACAAACTTGCAGAGCTCCTGTCCATGATGGGCAATGCTGGAGCACGTGGCAGTGCTCGGGGCAGGGGATGCAGCAAAACCTTCCTTAAGAACAGCAAGGAGAGAAGATTCAGAGCTTGGGAAGCTCATTCCTTGCTGGAAGCTCAGCAGCAGCGTGGCCTGGGGATGGTTTGCAGTGCAAGACAGATTTGTTGGGGCAGATTGAAAGCAATGCTTTGAGCAGTGAGTTCCCTGTGGAAGTGCTGAGTAACCACAGCGTGGGCTGAGTGCAGCTCACAGCTGGGGCTCAAACCCTGCACAAAGTTGGTGCTTTGTGCCACAAGGAACACTTGAGACACGCTGGCAACAAGAGCTGCCTTCAGAAAGCCTGAGATTATCTAAGAAAAGCCTTCAGGTTTTCTTTAGGCAACAGTTTTGGCAGCTCTGAAATTAACTTTTATGCTGTCGTAATTCTTCCTGTGCTAACTCAAGATTTCTCATAGCAACAAAGGAGAAGTGTAAATTAGGAACTCTGGAGGGCCAAAGGTGCTTTTCTCTGAAGTTGTGCAAGACTGTTTTAATAACAACAGGAGTGCTAAGCCCTGAAAAAATGAAGCACTGTGGAGAATTTAGGACTACACACAACTATACAGAAGATACTTGAACCCAAATGCTGCAACACCTCTTTGAAAACAGACACCAATCTAAAATATGAAGTTTTACATTCCAGAAAGCCTATTCCCAGCCCATGACCAAACCAGCAATCCCAGGATTTCTGCATCCCAGACTGTCCCACTCAGCTTTAGGCTGAGGCCTTACAAAGCAGTTGTGGTTTCTTCTGTGCTGATTCTTCTCTGATTTATGTAGGTCACCCAAGCTGCCCCTGCACACCTTTATTAAAATGCCTGGCCACAGGTAGAATATTAAATAAATACAGTGTCTGAAGCTGTCCTGGGAATTCCAACCAGCCAGAGTCATGCTGCCTTCATGGCTCAGCTCATGGGATGCTCTTTTTTCCCCTCTCCCCAAGCACATCTGGAACCCAAGTTGATGTTTGGGAGGTGTTTTATTCAGTGTGTGTGCTCTACATCTCTCCTGAAGCTGAAAAAATTCCAGGGAGATGTCTTTAAAGTGGTTAAAAACAACATAATCCACAAAAAAGCCCAATCTTCCTTTAATAATGATGTGGAAATTTAACATGAGCAGCAGAATGCTGCTGAGTGCTCAGCACACACAGATTGATCAAAAAGGCTGACATTTCTGAGGCACAAACAGGTACCTCAAGAACAAAACATGTTTAAAAAAAAAAGATAATATAATCATCTTCAGAACACATAATCAACTTTTTACAGTGTTTTTCTATTACAATACTTTTCAAGCATGTTTTGAAGAAAATGTTACAGAGAGGAAATGCATTTGTTGAGGAATTCTGCCACATTAAAAAAAATGGCTGCAAGACAAAGCTCTAACACAACTTTTGGGGTACAACAATCAGTCTCTTGCATTCTTCAATAAAAATGCAGTGAATCTTGTTTCTGGAAATACAGAATTATGTCCAAGGGCACAGTAACACCCCCTGAAGTGGACATTTCCACACTGTGCCATTTTATAGCAGCATAAACATCCCAAGGAAGAAAGAAAAATTGCTAGAAAATTCCTTTAACAGACAAAGACCATAAATCTTCCATGCTGTCTTACAGCCCAAAAGCTCTTTTGCCAGGAAAGCATTCCCATGTGCACACAGTGAAAATCAGAATGCCCAGACACAAAAAGTGCCTGTCAGGTGCTCTGACCAGAAGGATGGAACTTCCTTTTTTCTTGGTTTTGTTCTTTTAAGTAAATTTTTTTTTTTAAAATCCACAATTCTTCTTCCTGGAGGACTTCAATGACAAGTTTTGTATGTTTTAATATATCCACTCCTGGGATAAGGTGTTGTTTGAAAGAACAGCAAGAAAGGATCACATGTGGCACATCCCTCTGGCCTAAGGAAGAAGTTGGCTTCACTTTTTTACACTGCAGTGTTTGTACAGCAAAATGGTGCAAACAACAACAAAACTTGGCAGTAATTAGCTTTTAAATATACAGCTTTGGTGTGCAATTGCAAAGGCAGGATCCCATTTAGGGAGACACAAATGCCATGTGTTGGCTTTATTGGACAACGCTCAACGCGGCAAAACTGCAGTGCCAACACAAGCTGGTTTTGGGGGGAAAAAACCCAAACCAGCTCAGGCTGGGCTCTTCCACATGAAAATCAAAGCCTTTTCAGTAAGGGCTGCTCTTCTAGAAGGTTCTTACGTGGCAGCTTGAGGGCGAACCACCACTCCTCCAGTGCAGCGGCTGGGGCGGCGCGGGGACTCGGTCGCCATCGCTCCTGGCACACACCTGCAACAAACACAACACCTGCACTGAAACTTCCACAGGATTATTTATCACACAGGTTCTTGGTGCATCTTCAAGGTGGTAAGAGAGGAGTTTCACCTACACAGACCTGTAGGCCTCTTTACAGCACTTTTTTTTAGTGAGAAAAAGGGAAATCGCGCACCAAGAGGGCGACTTGTTCAATCGCTGCAGCTCCTGGAATGTTTGTGAAAATTAAAAAACAAACCCTACAGACCTGCATGATAAAGTGGAAAATTATCTCAAACTGTACTAGATGATCTTTAAGGAGCCCTCCAACACAAACCACTCTATGATTCCATGATTAAAGATAGTGGTGTGGGTACACAGTTGTCATCACCATTACACAAACCCACTATTTGCTAATGGGCTGCTGTCTCAGAAAACTATTACATAAAAATAATGTGCAATCACAATTGCAGCATACTGTACTCCTGGAAATATGGGTTACATTGCAGCTCACACATTCTACTGCTTTATGTCAGCTTTTTGTGCCATCTTTCCTTCACACTTCTGTTCTTCAGGGGAAAATTCTGCGTAAAGGCAGAAAGCTCTTGAGGAGCAGCACAGATCCCAGCCAGCTCCTCAGGGAACCCCCTCAGCTGCTCTGATATGTCCCCTCACCTCAAACCTGTTCATAAAGCAAAAGAAAAATCCAAATCCCCAAGGTGGTATCAGCTATCAGCATCATTTCACATCAGGCCAGACTTTGCAAGGGCCAGCCCATTAAGGCAGCCAGGATAACCACTCAGAAGTTACCAGCAAAATAATAATTAATAACAAAACGTTCAGCAGCACAACAGTAGCCTGACACACACGCCGAGGAACTTTGAAAGGCGAAATGTCACGGAAATAATTAAATCACCCCACGGACACCTGCGCCTGCCGTGCCCTGAGTGCCAACACCCTGTGCCACCCCTCCC
>VWZP01016762.1:302579-316429 GCA_013396995.1 Dicaeum eximium | reverse complement strand
AGGGACACTGTCACACACAGCCACCAGCACTGGGGACACAGGGACATGGTCACACAGAGCCACCAGCATCAGGGCACAAGGACACTGTCACACAGAGCCACGAGCACTGGGGACACACAGGGGACACGGGGTGTCACAGAGGGCATCACACAGAGCCACCATCACACAGAGCCACCACAAGGCACCTCGTGCCTCACACNGGATCACACAGAGCCACCAGCATCACACAAATTCCTACAAACCATGTCCCAAAGCACCTCCAGAAATACTCATTAAAACACATCTTCTTTCTTAGAGCCACCTTTAAATCAGTTTGTGGTACATTCCATATATACACAGTGCTTTAAACACATAAATAACTTTTACCACAGCAGTGGCTTGTAACAGGGTGGAACACAACCTACAGCCTTTCCAAAGCCCCTCATGGGGTTTGCAGAGTGTTTACTCTCTGATGCTCCAATGTAAATTCTCAACTGTTTTGTAAAATAAATCAGAGAGTAATTTAATTCAGTCTAAACAGTCTGCATTATAACATGCACCTTAATGTGAAATAAATTTAATGTTCAGACAGCATTTTGTGTAACTTCCTTAGAGAAGAAACTAATCATATCCTTTATTACTCACAGACAACACCCTGCTAGTCAAATTTCCCCAAAACATAAAGCAAATAATTTAAACTATGTTAACACCCATGGTATTTAACATGAGGCACATTGTAACAACTTTTATGTTGTGGCAAAACCATCCATCTGCCTAAACCCCACCAGCTCTGCGGGGTCTTTTTCATCCCTAGCAGATTGAACCATTTTGAGAGGTAACAAGGCACTGCTCTCACCATGAAATACTTCTTCTCCTCGTGATCCTGGCACATGGAGATGGCATCCTGAGGTGGGATCATGTTCCAGAGCCCGTCACTGCCAAGGATGATGTACTTGTGCTTCTGCGGATCAATCGTGTGCACGCTGGTGTCGGGCTCGGGGGACACAACAAATTCCCCACTGTAGAAGTCATAGCTCCAGAGATCACCTGGCAAAGAGAAAATGACCTGGGATTGTTACATAACACGTGAGAAATCTCACTCTTGGAAAAGAGAGAAAAATGTTCCTTCCCAGGTGAATGATCACCATAAATTCCAGTCACTGCTCAGCTGCTGCCACTTCCTAATCAAATTTAAACTAAACCAAGCTGTAATCAGGAGTCTTCTACTCTCTTAAAACAAATATTTGTGGAAAAAGGAGAAATTAAACAGATTAATACCTATAAAATGGTGAAACCTCAACCACTCTCCAAACTAAAACCTATCTGAATTAACTGAGCTCTCATTAAACAGAAGTAAAACCTTGTTTTGTTGATCCCACACCAAATGTGCAAATATTTGTGTGTGCAGGTGCCAAAGGGAAGAGAAAGGAAAAAGCAAAGGAGGAGACTGAAGCCTTTTCCCTGTTAAATTCCCTGTGCCATTCCTTTTCCTCCCACAGCTCGAGCATCACTTGCAAAGCCACCAGGGGCTCTCTGCAGCTGAACACCACGAGCCAAGGCTGGAGCTGGAGAGAAGCCACAGGGACACGGGCACTGCCTGACCTCCAGCAGGAAAGCAGCAAATAACAGCCCAAGCCTCTCCTTAGGATGGCCTCATGCAGGGAACATTTCTATTTTTAAATCTCTCTCACTGTGTGAATGAGTTTGGGGTCACCTCACCAGAAACAAAGCTGAATAATGCATCTGAGTCAAATCATCTCCTGGTTCAAGAGTTCCCTCCAAACCATGCTCAAATAAAAGCTACTCCAGTAGAAAAATGCATTTCCATATCAATTTATTTCAATTCTATTTATCAAGTATACTTGAAAAAATAAAAACCTTTTCTAAGGCAAGGTCTTCAAATCAAGAATAATAATAATTTGCCTTAACACCTCTTTTTAAAATTTCCATGTTCACAAACAGCTTCCTGTAGTGATTATCAGCAAAAAGTAACACTGTTATTACTTACAAGCACTGGCTACATTTTTCTGTGCAGAACACACAACTTTAAAAGCAGAAATGAATTAAACTGTCAGAGCTGAGCAGCAAACAGAAGCTCAACAGCTCAAGAGTAAGGTTTTGTCAAGCTCTTCCTTTGCTTTTTGCCGGACAAAGCCTGGAGCTTCTTCCACATCCATCAGCACCCTTTTAAAGACAATAAATCAGCTTTTTGTCTTCCTCCTTGCCTCCATTAGCTTTGCCCTAAGCTATCAAGCAGTTGAAAAGACTTTTCCAGAAGCAGGAAAGGGAATTCTTCAATTCAATGACCCCACTCCAGCGCAGCCCGTGCTCATTAGAGCCCCACAAGCACACGCTGCTAATGAGCGCTAATTAAAAGCCAGACCCGCTCCTACAGAGGTGCACTCGGCTGCCACAGGCTCCCGACAAAGCCAGCTGGCAGCGATTTCAAAATAAATACTGTAACACGAGAGCTGAGCAATTATTGGATGTGAATTGCCACGGAAAGTCCTCCTGCACTCAGAGTTTCTCACATCGCTCTGGCACGGCCACAGCAGGTAAAACAAACGAGAACAGCATCAGTTTCCAATATTTATAATATCTGTACACATCCATTTGCCAGTTTGTTCATACTCACGTAGGAGAAATGACAAGATGTTATTAGCTGAGTCGGTTTGTTAATTAAAAATGCTGTGCTGGGTGATAAAAATAACCTGATGTCCATGAATTTGGGTTCTTTAACACACGTGTCATCGTGTCCATCTGCTGCCCTTCCCCAGGAAACAGCCAAGCAACCATCACACTGCTTCCAGGGATCTGCTCCAAGAGGAAGGAGGCTCCTCACAGGGATAACTGGGAATATCACAGTGCCCACAAGGCCAGCTCCAAGGACTATGAACTTGTGAAGGGCACAGAGTGCCTCTCCCAGACCCTTCCAACTCTGAGCCCACCAAGGCCAACCCATCTCATGGGGAGGGGGACATTTCTGTTTTCATTTTGGTTTTTTCCCTCAAGTTTTTCCCCCCCAGCCTGAGCAAAACTGCCCAGCTGTGCCCCCCTCCCTGCCCAGCTGTGCCCCCTCTCCCCTGCCCAGCTGCAGAGCTCAGCATCCCAAGCCTGCAGAGGAACTTTCTGTGGCAGGCTCTGTCACAGCCCTGGGAAGGGAAAAGGGAGAGGAGAGCAGCCAGAAAGCAGAGAAGATGTTTCCCTGAGCATTTCCAAGTGCTCTGAAGTCTTTAATTGTGTTCCAAAGGCAGCAGACAGAGCAGTGACCCTCTGGCAAGCTGGGCTGTAATGCCAGCCTCTCAGGCTTCCATTTGTGAGCCAGCCTATTTTTGTTCTGAATTAAAACCCAAACGTTTACAAAACTCTTGACAATCTTGTTCTTTAAAAACTTACACACTGGGAGTATCTCTTTCAATGAGAGGTTTGCATATTTCTCTTCCAAATAAAAAAAAAAGTTATTAATGTAGTTCTTTCCATATCTTCCAGAAAAACCTGTTTCTTAGTCTTCACTCAAACCAGAATAATATACAGAGATCTACACTGCACCTTACAAAATGAAAGATGTTTGAAATCAGATACTAAAGGAGCAGGAAACTAATTTAGCTGCCTGCAAGAGTATATCAAACTACGCAGTCTCTCTTATTTGCTTACTTTTACCTTATAAAATAAAACAACAAACTGACTTCTAAGTCAAGTGCTGCCAGGGAAGTCATGGAAGTTACAAACAAAAACACCCATCATGTAAGTGGGCTGGATTGGATTAAGCCCAAAGCTGCCTTAGAGCAAAAGCATATCCAGAATCACATAAATCAAGTCTTTCATTTCAGTTTCTGGAGATGCTGTTTTGCATATAAAAAGAGCTTTTGATTTTAACTAAGGAAAGAAAACTTCACTTTTGTAACTCAGTCCAAAATAAAACCCCAGTTTGATTAATCCCAGAACTTTTTAAATCAAAGTTTTTTCTCCACAAGGAGCCACAGGTGCCCTCACATGATGTGTGTAACACACAGATCCCAGAGCAAAGCACACACTGCATTTGGCACAGCACATTTATTATTTTATCTCAGGGCTGAAAAAAATTGTACAAGCTACAGCAAGATATCCTGAGGACAAGAAAAGAATCCCAAACACACCCCAAGTTTGTCTGGTTTTGTAGAGATAAAACAGAAGAGCAATTACCAATAGAAGATGGAAATAGCTGTAAATACAATTTATACAATTCCATGTGATTCAGGTTCATGGCCTACAATGGAGCAGGAAGGAAAAACTGAGTGGCAGCTGTGCCCACCCACTCTGATAATTTAATTTGAAAAACAGTTAAATGCATGTAAAGAGCCCTAAAATCTTACACAGCAATTCCCTCAGATCATTTGAGGTCAGCCATAGCCTCCTCTCCAGGATTTCATGGGATGTGCATTCAGAGAGCCTCACAAAACAGCTCTTGGATCCAGTCAGTGGCTCTGGAGCAGCTCCCCTACCCCTGTCAGACTCCTGCAGCAGCTCCACGTGGGCTCCTGCTCTGCTACACAACTGCTCCTAGAGGGCAGCAGGAAATTCCTGCTCTGGAGGCTGCCTCACCTGAAATGCAGGGGTGAATCTATTATATTCCCAAATCAAAAACCCAGGGAAAGCAGAGTTCATGTTCCCACAGGAGGGAGTGGTTGAACTAACGGGCTCCTGGCTCAGGTTTCATCATTCATTGATTCAAACACCTCCCAAACAGCTCCAGCAGTGCCAGGCAATCCCTCACCACACATTCTTGAGTATCTATTACAAGGCAAATTAGTATTAAAAAAAAAATGTTCTCATTGCTCAGAAAAGGTCAGCAGGAGTAGCTGTGAGAACACAGAACTCTGCTACAGCTTCAAATGGTTTATTGGAAGACACAGAGCTGCTGTGTGCATTAAAGCACCTTACAGATGCTTTACAGGGACAACACAAAGCCCAAATATTCCTGACTTGTTATGGGGCTATAAATAAATCAAGCATTATTTAAACACTTGAATACAGGCACTGTGCATACCACAAATGCTCATTTTAGGGCAGAAGGGCACTTCTGACAATCACAATGGGAAAGGGTATGTCAACAGAATTCATCTGGCCACAAGGATTTCTTCTGCACCAGGATTTTCTGCTGGCTGAGTGCAACTTTTCCACAGTGCTTTATTCCTTCTATTTCCAAAACCTTTTCTGAACTCCTTAAGAGAGCACTAGACTTAAAAGACTGGGGGATGAGACTACATGAAAATATTTTTCAAGTGTTGTAAGAGAGAGACACTTAAAACGCCATCTATAATCTAAATTTTAGGGATTTTAATCAGATAATCTCCTCCATTCTAAATATAATAAATTCCCAACTCTAAGTTTCTCTGTTGAGAGATTCTTCTTGTCCTGCTAAAAATTTTTATCCAGGTTGGGAGCAGGCAGGAGGGGAGGCTGATCCCAGCATGAGGTTTGAGCTTCCAAACCCAAGAATTGGTAAGAGATAGGTGTTCCCATTTTTTGGACCCGAAAACTCTCCAGTAATCCTCTGCCCATGCACTTGCTGGGAAAGAATGCACTGGGGGTTAACAAATGCATGGTTCCTTGAATTCCCATCTGCACACAAACCCCAGCCAAATCCTTTTGTTCAGCTTGCTGGGAGCAATCAGATCAAAAGCCAGAGAGCTCTTGAAACAGGGAACAAACTTGCAATCACAGGAAGAAGTAATGCATCAAAATTAATTGTCCACATTTTGCAGTGCAGGAGGGAACAACAGGGATGTGCTGCTCAGGGGATGAAGGATTTTTTTGCTATTTATCTATTAACTCCAAAGGATTTACTCATATTCTCAAGTCAGTTTTTCTAGCCACAAAATTAACTCTATCCTACCTGAAATATGACACAAAGACTTTCAGATACTGAGAAAAAGTCCTTAAAATTAAAAATTTTACTCTTCAGGCACCTGTGACTCCTTGCTTGACACACAGCTGACTTTTCCACGTTCCTTATCACTGTAAAATTCTCCTTAACTCTGGCCAAACCCCTGTGGCACAGCTATTCCTGCCTGTGAAACAAGACACAGCAAGGCTCTGGAATGATGCAGAGCCTGGTGCCAGAACAGCCTGTCCCCATGGGCACTGCCAGCTGACCCAGGAGCACTGACAGCTCTGCCATGGGCCTGCCAAGCTGCCAGCAGGAATCACAGCACAGCCCTTACAGGTAAAAAACACAATCCCATCAAACCAAACCTATTCTGGTTATCTGCAGAGAAGATTCTTCACTGCACAAAGGGAAAAAAAAACCATGAACAGCCAAAGATTGGCATTAAGGAGAAAAATGACCAGAAACACTAATACTCATGGGGGGTAAGAGATACCCAATAATTCAGTTAAGAAGTACTTCCCAAAAAAACCATTCATCACAAGTTTTCTAGTCCTGCAATATCCCTTCCTGTCCTTGGAATGAGGTGTTCCACAGAGTTTCTCATTGCTAGTGCTCCCACAAAGGCAAGTTAAACAGATTTGACTTTCATCCCATTCTATGCCAAGTTAAAAAGAAAAAAAAGATAGTCCACAAAAAGACTGAAGCAGTTCTTACACCATCCAGCAAAATTTCATTTCTGGTGCAAATGAAAATGTACAAGCCCTGTGTGTCTCCAGGAGGGAGAGCACTTTTGTCTCTTTCTCACTGAGATAATAGGACTGTAATTTTCACTAGTTGGTGATAAAATTAAATCCCACCCTTGTAGGGCTGACACTGAAAACCCTCCAAGTTACATCACATTCTTCTCTCCCCAATTACAGCATTACTCAAAAAATGCAGCATTATTCATTAAAAACACACCTTAAAGCCCTAGACTTTGAGCAGGCAGGTGAGGAGAGCCCTGTAAACGCTGTGTTTTGGCAAAGGCAGGGGAGGGACTGATGGGGCACTCACCCAGGGCTCTGGCCACGGCCAGGAAGGGGATCTGGTCGATGACGGTGCTGCGGCGCACGGGGCCGTTGTGGCTCAGCCGGGGCCTCTTCCACACCACACGGTTCACACCAGACTTATTGATCACACTGAAAGCACAGACAGGGCACAGCTCAGCAACAGCAATGAGGAGGTTGGTGTCAGTGAGGCAAAACCAGTTAAATATGCAAGTGTGGGGGTAATAATGATGGCACAATGAAGTATTTCGAGACACACAACAACACTTCCATAGTTCCATACAAAGCCAAGGGGAAAAGTGAGAGATGAAGGGCAGAAGAAAATAAAAAGCAAGGTAATGAAGACCTGGAAGAAATTCAGGCTGTTTACAATATATGCAATAGTGTATTTTTAATCTGTCAGAGACACAGCAGAACTGGATTTGCCTCCCTCACATAAGGGCCATCAACATCAGCTCACTCAGGTGTAAATTCCACACAGTTTCTCCTTCAGTCTTCCCCATCTCCCAAAGTTTGGCTGTACAGAACAGCATGGCATAGTTGAAACAACAGAAAAGAAAGGAGCAGCCTCCTGAAAGGATTTGCTTAATGGAAGAACAGCAACAGGAGGCAGACACAAAAGAGGAATTGTCCCGGGCTGGAGTCTGCAGGAAGCAGGAGATCGGGAGAACAGCTCTGCATTTGCATGTGAACACCTGCTCTGAGGCACTGAGCACTGGTTCAGCTCTCCCAGGTGGCACTGGAGGGTCAAAGGAGCTACAGAGCAAATAACTGGGGCAGCTGTGTCAGGCAGGGAAGAAAGAACCATAAGGAATAAGAGCTAATGAAACCAGGAACTAGCAAAGCTTGGTCCCAACTGAGTTAGGAACTGGATACTTGAAAGTTCCTTTCATCCAAGGAACAGCCATTGGTAATTAGAAACTGAGCAGCTCTGGAACAGCCTCAGGATTCCTCATGCTGAAGCCATTCAAGATGCACTTCCTGACACTTCAAAGGCCTTAACAACAAGGGCATGTTCAGCTCCATCCAGAGTCACAAACACCCCATCCCAAAACTTGATCTCATCCACTTGTACAGCTAATGACCACACAGAGCTCACTTCAGTCACTCTTGGAAAGGAAACCTCATCCCACACTCAGACTGTTACAGGGAAAATAGCATTTTAATGGAAGATTTCCTCATGCTCTCTCATTAACTGTTCCCAGTTTGCTCTCATGAAAGACAAGGCATTCCCAAGCACAGCTGCACAGTCCCACCTCACTCCCACCACATGCCTCACAGCCAGCCTGGGAAAAACAGGAGGAGCGCCAGTAAAAATTAAAAAAATAAATGAAATTAACCATTTGTGCCAATACTAATTTTCAGGGAATGCTTCTTTGAACCTTTAGAGTCTTCCAATTTCTGAGTAACACCTTGGAAACAGCAAGACTGCAGGGTGTCCCTCCTGCAAAACAGCCCCTGATCAACTCCCACCTGCCAGAGACACAAATATCTGAAGGTTAATGGGCTGACAGGGCTCCCAGATGAATGATGTCAGCAGGAAAACCTTCAGTGATCCCTGCTCCGAGGAGGAAACTGTGCCCATCCATCTGCTGCAGCACTGGGAGAACAGAGAGCTCCCAGATCCCAGCCCTGGGGGTTGTCTCCAAACATTCGTGCCACCTGACAGAGCCCTGCCTGCTCGCAGGGAACACACACCCACCCCAGCTCGGGTGTGCCAACATCTGCCAGCTTCTGCCAGGGAAGGACAGGTGCTGAATTGTGGTGTTAAAACAGCAAAGGCAGGGTTCTGTTTCAAATCCAGGATTTTTCTCATGTTCCTTAAGCAGAAGCTTTGAGGAGCCCATTCAACAGCTGCCATTGTTATCTCAGGGACAATGCAGAATGCCTGGGAAATTAGAGTGTTGTGAAAAACTGGATATTCCAGACCTTGTATCATTTTACTTATTTGAAAAGGCAATTTGCACAACCTGCAGGTTCCTCAGAATTTAAAGGCAAACAGGCCAAAGTTAACATCTCTGCTTGCAAAAAGTTGTTGGTGAACATTTAGAACTGTAAGCACCCCTCAGCTGCATGATCCACCAGGAAATTAAAATTCTGGCTACACCATAAACCACTAGCAAAAAACCTACAACCATGTAACAATGGATCCCTGTAATTTATTCCCCACCAAGCTGTAAGAAAAATGAAGAGGACAAAAGAGGAATAGCTGAGATCCAGCTCCTCGTGTGCCCTCCCACAACAAGCTCAGCGAAAGCAGACAAACCTACCTGCCCCCAAGGCCTTCAATTCTCTCCCTTTCTTTGGGAAGCTCTGGCTTGTGGTCCTGTGTCACCTCCACAGCTCTCACAAAGTCATCCTTGGGGTCATCCTGGACCCCCAGCACCACTCCTGAGTCCCCCACGTGGGCCACGTACATCTTGGAGCCGCGGATGATCACCACGCTGGCCGTGGTCCCCGACGTGCTGGGCAGGCCTGTCATGGTCTTGGGCCACTCTGCTGCAAGGGAAACGAGGCAAAAACCAGACAGAAGGCATAGCTTTAGTTCTGGGGAACTGGGAATGTCCTGAAGGGTGTCTCAGAGCCTTGTGGGATGTCACAACAACAGCCAGGCCAGGCGGTGTCCCCAGGTCCCCCCACTCCTGTGACATCCCCCCCAAGGCTCAGCTTAAACTGACACAGGATCAAAGCACCACGACAGGGTTCTACAAACTGTCTCCTCTGGTTTGATATTCCAAGTATCATGAGAAGAACACAGGGGAAGATGTGCTCCTTGAGGTTTAACAGGATCAATCAAGTGTTTCATTGAGATTTACTCTTCACTTCCCTGTCTGAAGTAGTAGAAATGTCCTAAATTCAGTTATTTTGCCTGGGTATTTGATTGGCAATCAGGATTTGTGGACATTCCTAATCCCCTTGGAAGGGAGAAGAACTGCTATTTTACCTTCATAGGCTGAACAGCAAGATTTTGTGTTGAATGACATCTCAAATGTTTTACTCACATTTCCCTCTGGAGGACCGAATAATTCGGACTATCTCAGTATGCTCTCCTTAAATTCTACAGGAGATATCCCTGGAATTCAGAGTAGTAACACAACTACACCTGGATGGGGAAGTCTTCTTGAACTGCTTTGCCCTCAAACCATTTCTATGAACTTGCTGTTACACTGCTCACTCCAGTTACATCCCATCCAAATTCCTCTCTTCTATTTTGGTGTCTACACACACGAGTTCATCTTTTCCCCAAAGTGCACAAACTGACTGAGGCAACACCCCCCTGGAGCCAGCCCAGCCACACCACCCTCCTGCCCAGCCCAGCAGCCCCAGAGCAGGCTCAGCTCCCAGTTATCACTTGATTCCAACTGTCAACAGCGACCTCATGTTTCTCCTTCACTGCACCCACTCACATCTCCCTACAAACTCCAAAGGGAGCCTCATCTCCCTGTCACATTGTATCTCCTGCACTTCACAAGGCAGGCTCACACAGCACAACACAAAAATTCCACTGTGACACAAGCTGTTTGCAGGAAATACCCAGCTCAGGCTGCCAAAACACTGCATTCTCTGTGCCTGTGGCACAACAAACACATGGCAAATAAACACAAGAGGAAAGAAAAGGAAAACACAGTTATACCTTACCCTCTGTGAAAACAGATATTTTCATCTTCTAAAGCTTTAAACAGAATACAAAAAAAAAGGAACTTAAGTTCTAGTGCCACTGAATTATGTTCATGTGCCTGAGGGAAGAAGACATGGAAGAGAGCTGATGGAGAAGGAGAATTTGGAGAAGTAGAAATCACAGGCAGTATGAAGATAAAAGTTGCATTTCCTCAGTGTGAGCTACCAAGACATCCAGCACAATTTAAACATTTAAGTACCAACAGTTCCAGCTTTGTGCTCTAAATACTACAACACACTTTCTCCCCAGGAGCAGCTTTATTTCAAGAACACAAACATTCAATCAGCTTATTGGAAGTACTTTGTCTGGCAGTTTTAACTGTGGATATTAAATCTAACACATTCCAAATGGAAAGCAAACAAGGGAGGGAGCCAAGCGGTAATGAGGACTTCAACCATGCACTTAACAGAAAACAAGCTGCAACTAATGAGTTTGTGTCAGTGTAACAACCCCTGAACAGCAATAAAATGTATTAGAGAGTCAAATCAGTCTTTATGGGGATGGGGAGCAGAGAGAAGGAAATCACCCACTTGTGGGAGAAAGAATCATGCAGCAGCCTCAGATTTTAGGCTCAAAAAAATCAGGAATTATCTGCCTGTCATCCAGAGACTGTAGCTCATGCCTTATTCCTGTTCAGAGACGAATATTAGATACAGCCCAGTTCTCTCTGTAGAGATTATGTCTCACCAGGAACCAGCAAAAGTGTCAGAACTGCTGGGCTTTCTTCTGAGCTCAAGTATTAAAATCAAATCCATGGACCCAACTCCTCCACGGATCAGGAGCATTAGGAGCACATCTTTCTAAAACATTTCTCCTCCCTCTACTTGAAAACCACTGCCTTTCACACTCAGCTTTGTAACTTTGAACTCATAAACTCAATTCATTCTGTAGCTTTCAAAATGAATCTTAATCCAGAAGACCTTTGGAATTCAGAGAATTTTATTACTACAGAATTAACACCAAAAAGGATCACCAGCAACAAATGGGCATTTTCCTGGTTTAGTTTTTCTGGTAGTGTCATGATCAGTGTGGTTTGTGTCTATCAGGGGATGACTCTAGAACTTCCAACAACCAAGAGAGCAGCTGAGTACAAGCTTCCCTTCCAAGAGCCAACTGGAAGCAATAAAGACTCCATCCTCCACCCCAAAACTCCAAACCATTCTCCCACACACTTCAGGATACCAGCATACCCAGTCTCCATTTCGTGTCCACAGTGTCACCAACACACAGTTTAAAAGCTGCTTTACACGTGATAATATGGAAAATTATTGCCTGCCAGTAGAATTTACACTGGGACTCCATAACAGGATGAAATCATAAAGCAGAGATAATGATGGGCTTGTCTCACTGAACTCGGGCTGTTCAGCACGTGCAGCAGGAATCAGGAGGAGCCAACATGCTCTGGAGTTTACCAAACAGCCCACCTCGAAATGCCACCAAAGCTCCCAGGCCAGAGCTGTGCTGTTTCTCACAACAATTTAAATTGCTTCCACAACCCCGCCGCTGTTTGCTAAACACGCATTACTAAACAGTTTCCTGCACTCTTCTCCCTGCCTTCGGTGCTCACACAGAGTTTCAGTGACAAATAACACACCAGGGACACAGCAGCCAGAAAACTGAGCTGTTTATCTTCCCCCCACCCCGTGCCATCTCCCCCGGTCACACGTTTTGCTCCTTATCACCCAGCCCTGCAGCCCAGGAGGCTGCACACCCCATTGCCAAGGCTGTGGTCAAGTTCTGGTGTTTCTAAAATTCACACTCTTCCCTCTGTGCCCGCAAACTCACTGTTCCTTCCCCCGTTATCTCCTCAAGTACCTGACTTTTGCACAACTTCTCTATTTTGCTATTCAAGACAAAGGAAAGTGAAACTGTTTTGATACGGTCATTCCCTCCCCCCACCGAATCACTTCATTGAAAGCTCGGGGTGCTCTGAGTGCAATTCTTGCTTTTCAGGTTTCCCTCCCAAGCCCAGCTGTCACTGTCGCTATTTTGGACCCAGTTTTACCGTGTTCCACACCTCCCTTCACACGCTGTACGCTGTTCTTGCTTTTTCTCTGAGGCTTTTGAATGCCTAAATTCATAAACAACACACACACATTCTACACGTTTTATATAAACAACCACGCTCTAAGTCAGAACCTTCATCTCCCAAAGAAAAAAAGCATTTCAGAAACTCAAAGTGCAGCCTCACAAGAGCTGGGGAGCAGGATGAGCACAGGAATGATGATTGTCACTTGTCTGGGCATGCTCCTCTCCTTAACACTGACTTATTTACAGCTTCTGCGCTACTGCGACTAAACAACTAATACATAGATAAATACATCATGAGGACGTCTATCAAAATCCTCCTCAGGATACTCAGGTGTTTTCTGTTTTGTCAGGGACATCGCATATTCCCCTACGCTCGCACATGAGCGAGTTATAAACCAGCCGCATTTCAATCCTTCCATCAGGACTCACAAAAACAGTCGGAAGCCCCGGTAGGGAAAAAACACCGTTCCCAGCCCATCTCAGTTTCTTAATATTACTTTTTTTTTCTCTCCTTTTCATGACGCAAGGAAAATCTAAGGGGGAGTTCAGTTGGATTACCCAAGGCAAAAAGATTAAGACCTTCCCAATGAATCGAATTTGGAAATCGACGCCTAACACGCTGAAAACAAACTGCAGCCCTACCATCGCACCATTCCCAGCTACGTAACACAACCGCGTACCCTCGCCCCGTGTTTACATCTTTCTTCTCCCGGCGTGCCCGCCAGTTTTTCTTGTTTTCCCGAATTACTGGGCTCAGCGGCCGGGATGTCCTCCCGCGCTCTGCCGCGATTCCCGGCGCGGGGACAGCAGCGATGGAAGGAGGGAAAGGAGGGAGGGAAGGAGGGAGGGAGGCACTCACAATAGTGCGGGCGAGGGGGAGGAAAAGGCGCCCGGGAAGCGGCGCAGCGCGGGCGGAGCGGGCCCGGGCAGGGCAGCGGAACCCGCGGGCACTTACGCAGCTTTTTCCACATGGCGCGGTGGCAGGCGATGAATCCCTTGCGCAGGGCCGCGCACACCTCGGCCGGCTCCGCCGAGCAGAAACCCTTCTGCTTCTTGATGAAGCCCCACAGGTTCTCCCGGGCGAACTGGGCCGCCTCCCGCCCGCCGTGCCCGTCGCACACGGCGAAGAAAGCGACGGAGCGGCGCGGCCGCCGCCCGGGGCCGGTGCCGGTGCCGGGGGGCTGCGCCCCGTCCTCGGCCGCCCGCGGGGTCCCCCCCCGCCGCCGCCCGCTCTCGGCCGGGGGCT
>VWZP01016762.1:161378-294245 GCA_013396995.1 Dicaeum eximium | reverse complement strand
GGCGGCTCCGGGCTCGGGCCGTGCCGGGGCCTTGTGGCTGCCCCCGGGAGCCGCCCCGAGGCCGCCGTGAGGGGCTGGGAGCGCTCGGGGGACGCGGAGACGGGGCCTGGCCTCGGGGGTCGTGGGGGGAAGGTGCCGCTCGCCTCTGGGGAGCGGTGTGGGCACGATGAGGCCAAGCTGGCTGTGCTGGAATATATTTTTATCTTCTCACCTTTTTTTGGTGATAATGAATTGGACACGGTGATGTCAGTGGTTGAGGGAGCAGTTTGCTGTGGTCTACTATAAATGAGCTGGTAGGAACCAGATGGAAAGAACTGACAGTTGTTTAATGCTGTAGTTTATTAGCATTAAATTATTCCTTGGTGAAGGGGCTGTTCCTCGTTCAGCTGCCCCTGCAATATACGGGTTTGGTGTAAAAGGTGCACTGAGATGGTCCATTAATTTCTTATTGTCCACTAAACAGGCATTTCATTCATGTGCAGGAACAGCTGGAAATGAGCATTCATCAGGGGAGAAACAATGTCTCTAAAAACCCCCAAAAACCGAAGATGAGGAATAACCCTCCTTTCCTCTGCCAGCAATTTTCTAAAAATTTAGGAGTTTTTAAATGAAGTAATTCTTTAAGTTAATCTTTATGAACCAGGGGTAATGACCCATCATATACATGGAGAGCAGTAGTATTTACTGGAGACGGGGAAATTGCTTTTCTAGCCTTGAAACAGGCACGTACATTTTCTGTGTCCTGGTTATTTCATGTCTGCCTTAGGTGCTCAGAAGGATGGAAACCTATTTTTATGACATATGAGCATGCTCACAGATAATGATGTGATTGACACATCAGCTAAAGGCTAAAGATATAAAAATCACAACGTGGAAGAATATTTTGGGGGTTACTTTCAACTATTAATAAGCATGACTGTTGACAAATAAATTTCCTGGCCATTGCTTGTTCTCACGCTCATTCAGGTGAGAGGATGGTGCTCTGTGGCTTTTAAAAGCATGAAACAAAACCTCCTTCTGATGATAGAAATGTGCAAGGATGTGTTATTCCCAGCTGTTTAAAAACTTATCTGTAGGTGAGCCTAACAGATCACTGACTTTTTGTGCTTTTGTTAGTGTTCTTGGGTGGTTGCTTTGAATCAGGTTCACGTGGAGTTGTTCCATGCTGAAGAAGATCCAGCAGCACATCTGGTTTCTGAGGACACTCTAGCATGTTTCTTCTGCTTGGGTACCTGGGTTTGTCATCTTGCTGGGCAGATGTTAATGAAGGTGATAAGTGCCTGTCCCCAGAACAGTGTTGGTGTTGTACAGGCAGTGCAGCTGTTGTTAATGACAGTGGTTGCATGGAATCACAGGCTGGTTTGGCTTGGAAGGGACCTTAAAGGACATCTCATTCCATTCTCACCTCCCACTGTCCCAGGCTGCTCCCAGCCCTGTCCAGCCTGGCCTGGGACACTGCCAGGGATCCAGGGGCAGCCACAGCTGCTCTGGGCACCTGTGCCAGGGCCTCACCCACCCTAGACATCTCTTTCTAACCTCTAATCTAAACCTGTTCTCTGTCAGTTTGAAGCCATTCCCCCTTGCTTTTCCTGTAATTTCTGTGCTTCACAACAGGAGTTCCTGAGCTGTGTAAGGTGCACTGATATTCCTCTTACCAACCCACATCTATGGGATGTCCTCATACAGAATGAACCAAGCTGGGCCATGCCTGCAGTGAGTGTTCCCTGGCTGCAAGAGCAGGCTGGGCTTCCATGGCCTCAGTGTCATCTTTTCTGTGTAGGACAAGCAGCTTGGATGGGGCCTGGAGTGACCTGCTCTAGAGAATGGCACCGCTGCCCTCGGCAGGGCTTGGATCTACTTCAGTGTCCCTTCCCTCCCAAACCATCCTGTGATTGTCTGTGCACCTACACGACACTTGGTACCTGGTTCTTGAGTCTCTGTTTGGATGACAACAGCATCAAAAGTATCATTCGGGGGTAGCTGAATGAGGTTAGGCTGGGGACAGCATCCCTCCCGTGGTATGTGTAGTGCTTGTTTTGCTGCTTTGGTGCTGGGTTAGTTTGAGTATCAGGTGGGTATTCAATCCCAGCTCATCATGGTGACCCATATTCCTTGTGTCCTGACTGTTGAGTTCCTTAAGGCAAAAGTAGAATTTTCAAAGCTATTAACAGTTTTTGGAGTAAGACAGACTAGAAGACCTCTAAATGTTTGACTACATGGTGTTTGTTGCTGCTGTGTTGGAGGGTGTCAGTTGTTTGTTAGTATCCTGTATTTCATTCTCTGGTGATGAAAAGGAATAAAAATGTTTCCAATCTTTCACATATAACTTGTAATTAATAGTTTTTTATCTAGATATTAGTCATGGCTTGTGGTATTTGAGAAACTGCCACTGATTTTTGCAAAAAAATAAGGTGGTACCAGTCAGATTTTGTTTGGATCTGTGGATGTTAATTGTCTGTGACCATTAAAAATGTTTTTCTCATATTCATTGGTATTAACACTCAACATTTGCCGGGTTTGTCCAGGTTTGCCAATGTGTCTAGGTTGATTCAGAAGCTGGAGGTGAGATACAGCAGAGGCAGTCACTGTGCTGCTATTTGAAAGGAAGAAAATGCCAGCAGTGTCTTGGTGCTGTTCCCAGGGCACCCTCTAGTCCAGGGTTTGGCTCTATTGTCATAACTTACTGCCTTTAGTTCCCACTCCTTAACAAATCAAATTTGTTTTACCTCTGCATCTCCCAGAATTGTGAACTTCTGGGGCATGCCTCACAAACCTGAGTGGGGAATGGATCTGAGATAGCTGCAGGATGTTCTTGTGGGTTCTGCTGCAAGGTGACAGGAACAGGCAGGTTCCTCATACTGAGCATATTTATCTTTCTGGAGCATTCTCAAACAGTGACTAAAGCTCAAAACAAGGCACTATCAAATAATCATGATTGTGGTAAAACAACAAACCTGCTCTGCTTCAGCAGGGTATCACTGCATATCTCTTTTTTCAAGCACTGTTTGACTTTTCCTTGTAACCATTAGAAAAAGAAGAGGCAGAGCAGGATGCTTGTGAGGATATCCTGGAAATTTGTGAGCCTACATTTGAGCTACAAAATACTTAAATGTCTTATTAATCACAGCTGTATTTTGAGGATTTTCATAACTAGTATTGTTACAAGTAACACCTGCCTCTGGGGGGGAAAAATAAAAATGTGCACATGTATACTTTGTTTCCTTTGGGTGTTTGCCAGGTTTGTGTGTATCCTGGTTGGGGTTTTTCCTAGTTAAACTAGTTAGGTTCTCTTGCTTGTTTTTTTGGGGGGGAGGATGAGAGAAAGGGTGTGTAGGTTTTAGAAGCCAAAGAAAGAAATATGCTGGATCTCATAAGTGATATTCAGCATGTGAGCAAAATGGCAAAATTCTATATTAAAAAGTAGTGACAGCTGGAGTAAGCTGCGAGTCAAAAAAAAAAAACCCAACAAACAAACCAAAACAACCCAACCGATCAAAGAAAAAACCCCAACCCTGAAAAAATCAACTTATTATATTCTGCAGTTTGTTGGGGTGAGGATAATGTTTTGAGGGAGGGTGTTCCTGTAAAGAATCAAGTTTGTTGGCAGAAGTCAGGTTTTGAACTCTCTAGTCAGTGTCTTGTACAGATTTCAGTTCTTTCCCCTTGTGCCTCTGCTTTATACTCTATTTTGCATAATTATCTCATGACTTTGGTTCTCAAGGTGCTTTGTGCTTTAGTGTTCTCTGTCCCAGGTGTTTGTTGCAGTTACACAGTGCCAGCCTCATCCTGGACTTGTATTGGTTAACAAGGAGTTTCATCCCATGCTCATTTTCCTTTTGGAATGTCTTTTCTGGATTGTGTGTTTCTCTTTTCTTACAATTGATTTTCCTTGAAAATAATTCATTCTTGGATCCTTTTCTGGTGAGATCATTAACCACAGGAGCAGTTGGAGATGACATTAATTTGGTTTCTGTCAGGTTTAGGTATTCTTTGAATCAAAGAAAATGAACAAACAGGAATCTGCTGACTGTTGACAACAAGCAGCAGAACGTCCGTTCTCTGCATTGCAGCAGAGGTCGAGTTTAGTGGTGGAGAATCATTACAAGCATCATTTCTGTCCATTAGAATATCACAAGCTTGTCCCAAGGCTTTGGTCTCCAGGGGATTTGATGTGAGAAGGATGAACTCTCCCTGAAATGAAGTGTGGCTGTGCTGCTGCTTCAGTTCTGAGCTTCCCTGCCTGGGGAAATACAGCCAAGGTCACAAACATAGTGTGAGGGAGGCAGAGCATCCCAGAGCTTCCTGAGGGGCTTCTGCTGTGAACCCCAGGGTGAGCTCACAGACCCTGAGCTCCCCTTTTCTGCTGTGGTTCTGGGGTCAGAAAGGAAATGTGTGTGGGAAGCAGTGATGATTTCACACACGGGTACAACCTCTCTGTCACCTGGCAGGAGCAGAGTGTGCACTGAATGCTGCTGGGCTTAAATCAGATCCTTCTAGCACTTCTTCAAATTAAAGCCTCACAGTGAAGGAGAAGCATTACCTCATGAGTTTTTGCCAGTTATTATTATTAACACATGCCTTATTTCTACAGTCTAAATTTAGATGTGAACTGAACCGTCTTTCCTTATGTCTTTGATTTGAAACTTCTTGTCTTCTAACTTGTACTACTCAGACTGCTTTTTTTTTTAACCTCTAACGATGGGACAGATTTCCTCATGCTGATATCTTCCAGCTTCCCTACCTTTTCAGTATCCTTGTTGAGTGTGAGACACCAGAGCTCATCATAATTGAGATAATGAAGTCACATCATGAACAGAGGTGTTGAGCTCCTGCTGAACAATAATTCCTATTTCCACTTCATTTCCTCTGGGCTGATTGAGCTGCAAGCAGGCTGGGTTCTCCCAGTTCCTGAGCAGAATCCCACACGTGTGAGGCTCAGACTTGGTATCCCTTGTGCTGGACTCTGTGGAGCACAAACTCTGCTGCTCTGGCCTGGAGATCATAGCAGGTGGGATCATTTGGGGTGTGCAAGCATTGGGCACTAGAAGTTGTCTCTGAATTCATGCTAGTTCAGTAACATTGGTTTCTTTTTCTTGGTTATTTATTTGATTGAGGTTTGTACAGATCAGCCTGGTAGCTGGCATTGTACTTTCCAAGGAGGCCTGGAATTTTCTCTTTTTTCTATGCCTTGAACAATATCCAGTGGGAGCAGTGCTTGTCCAGAGGGTTTGTAGATGATTTTGAAATTGGTTTAGAGCATGGAATGTACCTAAATTTTGACCTGATTATTTTTGGTAATGAGTCATTTGTCAACAGATTGATTCAGTGAACTGTTGACTCAGGAAAACTTTTTCCTTCCTTGTTGAGTGGGGAAGGAAGATGGTGGTTTCAGCCCAACTTTTTTCCCAATTCTGCTGTCACTGTCCTTCCCCAGTCTGACCTGATACTCCATATTACATTATTAGGCATTACAAAACATGCTGGGGAGCTTCTTGGATTTTCTCTGCGATTCTTACTGAAATATCCATGTTTTTCAATCCTCTTCCAAACTGGAGCAACAGGAGCATATTTTTCAAATTGCGTCTTCTTCAGTTCTTCTTCTAGAGGATCCTTGTACAGCTGGCTGGAATCAACCCCCATCTGATTTAAAAAAATGATTTAAAAAATATTTTTATTATGTTTAGAGAAAGGTTGGTTGAGGTTTTTTTTTTTTAGCTTAATCTACCCAGGGAGAGAAAGACAAGAACTTTAATAAAATGAGGATATAATAATAAAGTTACAAGTTAATGTCATTAGTATGTTTAATTGGGGACACCACAATGTGCAGCTTTTGTAACACACCCACCTGGACATGCAATTCAACGTTCAGCCTTAGATCCTAGGAGGGGTCATGGTGGGTTTCTCACAGCTGTGCACAACAGCTGGATTGGGCATGAGTGTAACAGTCCACCTGGATATTAAATTTATACCTGTCCTCAGTGCCAGAACTCACGTGTGAGCTGATGAAGTTGGGAGTCATCTTGCAGGCTTTGAGTCATTAAAGAAAACGAAATCCTTGGTGGGTTCCAAATAGGTTAAGCTGGTGTCTAAAAGACATTTCTCTCTTCAGAGCAGAATGGTTCTTTAGGGAAGTCCAGAGCTCTGTGTTCGTGTCAGGGCATGTTTTTCTTCAATCACTGTTTTGTTTTGTTTTCGTGTTATGTAGCAAGGCTGTGGTCAGGAATTCTGTCTCTCTGGAGCTTTAACAAGACAATCATTTCTTCAGTCCTCCCAACTGCTTCTCAATGAGTGTTACTGCATCTCCTGGAATTACTTCACAGTTTGACGTATACTCACTATTTCCATGTCAGATTTTGTTTGAAAATATTGCTGTAACAGCCACAACAGTTCCAAGAGGCTTCCAGCTGAGTTAATTCCTCAAAATGTTTGCCAGTATGTCGAGGGAAGGGGTTACAGGGATAGTAAAAGTCCCAAAGATGTGTTGTATTTCCAGCTAGAGCAGTGAAAAATTGCAGTTTGGACTTTGGGGCCTGAGCCAAACTTGACATGTGCCTGAAATCATTGATGTTCCAAAACTGAGGGTCCTGTGGGACTTCCCCTCCCTCCCACCCCACCAGGCCATTTACTCCTTGGCAGTTTCAGAATCTCTTGTAAGAGGCATTCTCTCCTTACAAGAAGTGTTTATGTAACCTCATAAATATATAAAATTTAAAGTCTTACTATGGTTAGTTTTTGATAAACCAGGCTTCTCTGGGATTTTGGGTTGGTACTGAAGGTGATAGGAGGAAGTGATAGTGTACTTGGGAAAACGTGACAGTATTTTTGGTTGTCTTAAATCCTGCTGCAGTGCTTTGGGGATGTGTCTAAGCTTCCTCCAGGAACCATCTCATCAATTATTGATGGATGCCCACCTTCACTTTGGGCATGGAATACCAGGCAATTTCAACAGCTGCTTTTTTTTTTTTTTAACTGCAGAAAATACGTTTTAGGTTTTATAGAACATTCACTATGAGACAGCTGTGCTGAAGGAATGAGAACATTTAACCATGACTGTAGCTTTTAAATACAGCAGACTGGCTGTTCCTTCAGTGCCAGAGAGAATCCAGCTCCAGCAGGAGCTCTGATCCCTTTGAAGTGCAGGGACATGCTGCTTTATCTGAGCAGTAACTTTGCATGCAAACTTGCTCTGCTTTTTAAAAGACTTCCCTTTTTTTTTTTTTTTTTATGTTCCCTCAGCAAAATAGATAACGAAAAGGAAAACATTCATTTCTGGCAATTGACATTATTAGGTCAGGGTATTTTTGAAGTTTTTTTTTGTAGGTTGTGTTGTTAAAATAACAAATTTGCTGTGCTCTAGAGCCAGTGTCGTGTGCCTTTATAAAAAGAGTTGACTAGAACTAAATTTCTGGCTAGAGATGTTCTCACATGCTGTGTTTGGAATATTAATTCATCAGCTCCCAGTGTTTGTGGAGAAAAAGGTGAACCAGGCACCAGATGCTTATCACTGGAAGCATTTTAAGGCATTATTAAAACTGGGAGGAATATTAATGTTTTCATTTAAGCACTGCTGGTGCCTGTGGCAGGTGTGGAGTGGTGCTTGCTTAGGTCATGTACCCTCCTGTGCTCATCTGTGGGTCAGGGCCTTTAAGATAATGGGAATTAACAGTTCACAGTGATTTTTCTGACATTTATCTGCACAGTCCCTTTGTACCTGTGTAAATCCATAGCATTTATAGCCTGATGTGGCAGAACTTAACCATGCACTGCATGGACAACTGTCTGTGGTTTGTTGTGAGTAACTCAGCTGATAAATTTGCTTATCTGCAGGCACAAATCACTGTGGGTATAAAACAATCCAGTGCTTTTAATAAATGCGTGAACAGGCTCCAGTTTTCCCATTTACTGCTGGGGAATCACCTGTGGAAGCTCAGGTGGGGCTGGGGCTGGTGCCTGTCTGTAGTGCTGGTACTGGTGAGTGACCCCTTGCAGACCTTGTGGGTTCAGGTTTATTTACAGCTGATCTATCTGCATTGCTGCATCCTGGATTGTGTCATTTAAACATGTTTTGAAAGCATTTGGGATCAAAACTATCAATTGTATTTTTTGTTGACTTCAGTTGTTTCTTGGTTTTGTCTTGGATTTTTAGCTTACGTGTGGCAGTGTTTTGCTGCTGCAGGAGGGCACAAACACCTGGAAATGCATCCATTGATTTAAAAAAAAAAACCCTAAAAAACCTTGAAGCTGCTTACGGACCTCCCATAGCTCAGTTTTTAACACTGAAATGAAATTGTGCTCCTGAGGTGAAATCTTCTGATACAGAAGCTTACTTTTTAGCCTGCTGAATTTCAAAGCTTTAAAGTCTAGATTTCATCATAAGTTATCTCTGCTAGTAAGCTGAATTTCCCAGAAAAACTCAATCTTACATTTTAAGATGAATTGACCTGGTTTTTTTTTCAGCTTTACCAACAGGGCCGCTTGTGCCAGCTGGGTAGTGAATTTTGTGAACTAGAAGTTTTTGCAAAGGTGCTACGAGCTTTAGATAAAAGGTGAGTATCTTAATAGATCAGTAATTCTCATTTCAACTCTTCATCTCTCCATCTAGGAAGAGATGTTAAAAAAAGGCACAAACAAGAAAAACAAATGATGCAAACCCCTCCAGTTGCTCAACACGGGAGGTCGGTGCCCAGACTCCCTGGGAGAGGCAGTCACAGCCCCCATTTCCTGCTGATTTAGCAAATCCTGAGGGAACCTGGTAGGATTGCCTCAGTTTGAAGAGTTTTCCAGTCATTAAATATTCTGGTTTGTGGTGTTACAGAACTTGGCTGTTTCAGGTCAGGTTCTTTGTAACCTCTGACTCTTCAGACCCTGCCCGTGGAGTGTGATGTTAATGGAGCCATCAGTGCTCGTTTGGCTGGGAGGGTTGGGGGGATTTGGGGCTGCTCCCTGGTGGGCTGGAGCTGCTGTGTGAGTGCTGTGAGCAGCTTGAGTTTGGCTTGCACTGAGGGTGTCTGTGAAGAGCTGTGTGCCCTCTCTTTGTGTTGGATCACCCAGCCTGAGATCCATCGGCTGCAGCCTCGCAGGGGCTTGAGGGAGGCTTGGCCTTGATTTGTGTCCTTGGAATCCAGGGGAGCCAACTGACTGCCTTCAGACCTTTGGGTGTAACCCAGTTCTGCTTCTCTCTTGCAGACATCTGCTCCATCACTGTTTCCAGGCTCTGATGGACCATGGAGTCAAGGTTGCTTCTGTCCTGGCCTATTCTTTCAGCAGAAGGTGCTCCTACATTGCAGAGTCAGATGCTGCTGTGAAAGAAAAAGCAATCCAGATTGGCTTTGTTTTAGGTAACTGCTGCTCGTGGGCTCTTTGCTTTCTCTCTTGCAAGCTTCAGTTAAGCTAACATTTTCCTGTTAGGCCTTTTAAAAAACTGTATGTTTTGGGATGGAATTTCTAGAAAGCTACTTGGTGTCTTAAAAGAAATATATTGGATTTTAATATCTAAGAAGGTATAGACTTTTTAGTTTAAACATTTTAGGTTTAAAATTAGTTTGCAGATGTGATGAGTTTGCATGATTTTAGTGTAGGTAAGTTTTGGGGTTTTTTGACAGAAATCTGTAGGGAAACCTCTGTAATACCAAAAACCATCCTAAACCAAAGTATTATTTCCTTCAGCTGCAGGAGAATTCTCTTCTTACATTTCATGCTTTCCAGGTCAGGAGGGTTTGACCTTGACAGGATTTCTGTCTGTAGAAGCAGGTCTGTGAAATAAGTGATCATCTTGCAAGACCTGAGCAAACCCTTTTTCTCTTGAAAACGTGTTTTGCTCTTCAAATTGCTGTTTGTTGCTGACTTTTGCAGGGGGGTTCCTGTCAGATGCAGGCTGGTACAGTGATGCTGAGAAGGTTTTCCTTTCCTGCCTTCAGCTGTGCACCCTCCACGATGAAATCCTTCACTGGTTCCGTGCTGTGGAGTGTTGTGTGAGGTGAGCTCACCTTGAATTCCCAGGAAACCTTGGAGCATCCAGCTCCAGATGCTGCTTTAGTGTTCTGCTGCACCAAAACACTTTCCTGGCTAGAGCTGGAGATCAGGAGGTGCTTGTTTTACACTAATCCCTGGATTTTCAGCTTCTAAGTTGGCAGCACAGTACAATGGATTAAAAAACCCAATGTTTTGCTGTCCTGTGTAATCTCTCATGGGTAACACTGCTGGATAATAAGAGTGGCTCAGCAGTTCTTGTTTTCCCAAGGATTTTTGCACATGAAGGAATGTTCTGTGTTTGACTTTGCTATTTGCCAAGTTCTATTTACTACAAAGAGAATTTGCCAAATCCAAATGCAAACAATATAGATACAATTGAGCAGAAATAAAGGCAAAACTTACCTTTCCTGATTCCAGATCCAGCGAGTTCTCTTGCTCCATGCTGAGTGCTGAGCTCTGGGCTGGGTAAAGATCTGGATGTCCAATTCTTGTGGGCACCTCCAGCCACAGCTGAAAACATTTGGAAAAGGGGTTTTTTTGCAGTTAGAATTTTGAAGCTGCCTTCTTCCTCAGGGCCTGCAGAGGTTCACACTTCATTGACAGAGGCCTCTGTTGCTCTTCCCCCTGTGTGTTGAGGTGTGATGAACTGTAGGCAGGAGCTGGCTGGGTTTTGTTGCTCTCACCATGACCAACCTGTTTTTGCACACTCCAGATGTGCCTATGGGCAACTGGAGGCTGCTGGGCAGAGTTAAAGTAGGATTTAAAATTTTTTTTTAAGCTATTGTAACAAAGAACAAAGCATGTGCTGTATTTATCTGAATGTAGAGCAAAACTTGTTTGGAAAGCTGCTCCAAAAAAAGCCCTGCATCTTGTTCATGGTTGGGCAAACACGAAGAGTAAAGAGGCTTTGCCAAGAGCTGCTGATGTCCTGTGCCAGCCCCAGGGCCATGGCAACACTGCTCTGCCTGGTTCTGCTGGCTGGCATTCCAGAAAGGATGCCAGGAGCCTGGGCACACGTATCCAGCTTCCTAGAACTGGGGAGTGATGGACATAGAGCCACAGTTACTGCTTGGTCCTTTGCCTTCTAATTAATCTAAAAAAAGTTTTCTCGTTGTGTCAGGCTCTTTGGCAAGCTGGAGAAGTTGCTTAAAAATAACTGTCACCTTCTCCAAATAGGAATGAAAAGAGGGGAAAGAAAGGGAGGGGGAAAAATGGGAACTGTCTCTGCTGGACAATGGTGTGGAAAGCAGATTTTCATTCTGTGCTAGAAGAAAGCATCCTGTGTTAGGAGGAGCCCTTCTGACCTGGAGTGTTGGCTCTGCTCAGTAGAGACATCCATTGTCCCCAGGGAGCTCTGCTGGGACATGTCCCTCTGAGCAGCAGGAGGAGTGGGGAATGTTCTGGCATCTCCCAAACACTCAGCATCGCTGCTTTGGAGTTGTATCAACATGGAAGAATGTCAAAGGGCTAAACCTGTAAAATCTAAACACCTTTGTGTGGCAGAGAGCAGTTGTTATACTCAGTTTACTGCCCTTCAGCTTGAGAATAAGCTGTTGTTACCACCTGATCCCACTGCAGGAGGCTCTCTGGGTTTGCCATGGAGTTGGGGGGAGTTGTAAGGAAACAAAATTCAAGTCCAGCTTTTGAAAGTATGACACTTCTAAAAAGTGCCAGCCCTTGCTGTAAAGCTAACAAGTCAAATCTCTGGGAGTTGAATTAATATATTGCAGTATTAATAGAGCACAGTTTGAAAACGAGTGAAGTTTTGTGTTATTTAAGCACAACTTGGTGTTTCCTTGTCCTGGCAGTAGTAAACTCTGCAGAGAAGCTGGGAAGGTGTGAGGTTTCTCTGAGCTTGCACCCTGCTTTCCAGGGAGTGTGGTGCTCCTTTTGGTTTGCCTTCTCTCATTATTCTGTGTTAAACAATAAGGTACAAATGCATAACACAAATACGTGGTTCTCCCACTTCATTGTTGCACATTTGGCTGATTCTTGGGTTGTTTTCTTCTGGTGGTTTTAGACTTCCTAAGCTGCTCTGTTGGCTCTGAGAGACTGAGTTTATTGGGGGAGGTTAGTCCCCAAAAGCTGTTATTGCAGACATCAAAGGAGGTTCAGAGCCATTAGCATAAACGTCCTGAGGCCTTTTCTCTTCCTCTTGGCTTTATCTCCTAAGATTCCTTTGGATTAATAAAGGATTTTTTGTTACTCAGAACTGGATCACATAAACTGTGCTTATCCTAGAGGATTGGCTTAGGTTTAGCTTGGGTTTTGGGGAGATTTCTTTGTTTCTAGACACTATCACTGAAGCATCCAGGCACTGGATATGATCTTTCCCAGGAGCTTATCTAAATTGCAGTGCTATCCCCACTGGCTTATTCCATTACATGGGATTTGGGCTCTGTGGTTTTGATGTTGCAGAGCAGCTCCCAACTGAATGGTGTTGGCAAAATGTATTTTTTTCTCTTTAGGAAAATTGTTTACTTAATTCTTCTCTTGTTTCTTTATAATTCTGTCTCTTATTGCTGGAATGTTCCTGTGACCAGGCACACAGTGCACTTGTACATAGTGTTTGGTTCTGAGCCTTTATTTAAGGAAAAATGTGGGTGTTGCTTTTTGCTGTCTGTTGTTGAGCCATGATGCTGTTTCCCACTGGAGTTTGTGTAGCTTTTGCAAGGTTTTGAAGGGCTTTTCTTTTGATGTTCTCTTTGTGCAGCAAATCTGTCACGTGCCTTCACTCCCTGCTTAGGAAAATGGAAACTTTATTTCCTTTCTTGTTACTGTTTGAGTTTAGTGATGCATTTGGGTGGGAAACAGAGGGACAATGTTGAACAGGCTGAGTTTTCAGGGTGAACTGGGCTGTATTACTGTGGGAATGGCTGCAGTAGCTTAAATCTCTACTTGGAGCAAGTAGAAACTGGCTTAGAAAATAAACTGGGCAAAAATTTCACTGTTCACTCCCTTTAACAACTGATTGGAAATTTTATCCTAATATCAGGATCCTATCAGGACTAAAATGCTGTTCCTGTACCTTAACCCACATAGTCAGAGTTTGAGCCTCTCGCCAATGCAGCTTCACACTGCTTCCCTCCCCTCTGTGCAGTTCTCTCCCTGTGCTGTGCTGCCCTGATTTCCCAATTTTGCCTGGTGATTTCAGTCTCTGTTACTCACTGTCTAATGACACATCTCCAGCAGGGACAGTGGAGGTTAATTCACCAGGATTCCATGTCTACTCACTGGCAGGTGTTTGCCATGGAGCAGGAGCAGCTGCCCTGGCTGGGAATCCAGCTCTGCCCTTGGGGCTTGGGATATCAAAACACACCCATTCCAAATGCACCTCCTTAAAGCCAGTGAGCCTCAGCCTGCACTAATGCACAAATCCTTTCATTTCTACTAAGTGCCACAAGCTGGAAGTGTTACTTCTCTGGAGAAGCAGGAGTAGCTTTCTCCAGTGCTGGGTGTTACTGGCTGTGTTTGGGTGTTGATCCTTCAGATGGGAGAGGCAGCAGGATAGGGGAAGAGCAGGGGATGTTTGAGTTGTCATCAATTAAATGGTCTCTCCTGAGGGATCTGGATCTCATGTGGAATGGATGTGACTAAATCTTCTGTGAAGACCTCCCCAAAGCCCCAAAGCACAAAAATACCCACTTGGTGTTTGGGGGAAAAGCATAAGGGTGCAGGAAAATGAGCTGTGTTGTACTTACAGTGGCTGCTTGAGGTTCCACCCTTTGGGAAGGAGGTGGAAGGGATTTCAGACTGTGTAGGGCAGGGCTTGGGAGAGGAATTGCATCAGTGTTGGGAAGAATGGATTTTATTGAAAATAACATACAAAGGCACCAAACCAGAGTGGTTCAGTGCAAAACTGTTATCAATAGGTAAAATCCAGTGACATCTCCAGCAGGAGAAATTGCTGCCCTGTGCCCCTGTGTGTGACTGACCCCAGGCAGGGCAGCTCTGCTGGGCTGGCAGAGCTCCACCCTGGAGCTGCTGCAGGCAGAGTTTCTGCAGCTCCTTCAGCAGCTCTCTCTGCATCCCCCAAGGTTGCTGCACGTCCGGAACGGGAACTGCAAGTACCACCTGGGAGAGGAGACGTTCAAGCTGGCGCAGTCCTACACGGACAAGCTGGCCAAGCACGGGCAGCAGGCCAACAAGGCGGCGCTCTATGGCGAGCTCTGCGCGCTGCTCTTCGCCAAGAGCCACTACGACGAGGTGAGCCTTGGGGGCTCTCCTGGCACTGCCACCCCCTGGCTGTGCCTCACTGCTCCTGGTCCTGCTCTCCTTGGGACCTGTGTGCCACTGCCAGAGCCGTGGTTCATTTACCCACTCGTGTTTCTGTGTATGCTTCTCTGTTGGTCTATAAGCTCTTCACAGCGCTTGGACCAACATGGAGATACATGTGCTACCTTGCCCATATGTGTTGGTCACCTGTAATTGGAATATTATAAAAGCTTATTTTAATAATTGAAAATGAATAGCAGAACAAAGTCTTTGCACCTGGCTTGTTACACTCTGTCTGAAGTGTTACTACTCCATAAACTGGTTTTCCTTTAGCCCCTAAGTTCACTGACAGGGTGCTGTCCTGCACAGTGGGAATTGTGAGGATTGCTTAAAGATTATAAAATACCCTGTTTTGTCTGTAAAAGTAATTGTAGTAGTATAAACCCTAGATTAATATAAAATACTTACATATTCACTATTAACCTTAAAAGTGTTGTTTTAAGTCTGTCTTTTAAGACATAACTGGGCAATTCATTACACATAAACAATCAAACTGTGTACTTTAAATTTTGGAATGTAAGTGACCAGCTTTTCAGAGGCAGGTAATATTTTTCCCTAGTGTTACAATGTTGTGATGTTCACCTTCCATGGTGTTGGTGCCTCTCTGTCCCACAGGCCTATAGGTGGTGCATAGAAGCCATGAAGGAGATCACAGTTGGGCTGCCTGTAAAAGTAGTGGTGGATGTGCTACGACAAGCGTCAAAGGTGAATCTAAAATCTCCCTGCTGCTTTGGGTACTAAATTGTTGCCAAGAATGGCTGAGGAGAGGTTGTACCTCCAGAATTCTCCTCAGGGGCCCTAAGAATTGTTGTTTGTGTTTGTCTCAGAGTGGGTGGGGGGGTTTGTTTCTATTTGTGTCTTTCTGAAACTGAAGTAGAGCTGCACAAGTGACCATTGTGACAATGTTAACTGTGAACTTCCCTGGAAGAGCTCTGACCCTCTTGGATCTGGACTAGGTACAGCACAATCCCTTCAGTCAGGCAGGATAAAATAAGTTTATTAATGCTGTGCTCCTTTTTGTAAATAAGCAAAAAAAGTCCTTTAATAACCACAAGACATTTGAAATGAAAAACAACAGTAAGTGTGGCAGTGTCTGGAGGGCCTGAGCTGAGAGTGCACAGCTGCTCACATGTTTCCCTTCCCCTGCCCAGGCCTGTGTGGTGAAACGGGAGTTCAAGAAGGCTGAGCAGCTCATAAAGCACGCTGTGTACCTTGCCAGGTAAGGGCCAGCCCAGAAAAAACCCTTCTAAAATGATACTCAGCTTGCCTCAGTGTGTAATGGAAGTGTGTTTGTGCAGGGAGCATTTTGGAGCCAAGCACCCCAAGTACTCTGACACGCTCCTTGACTACGGATTTTATTTGCTCAACGTAGACAATATCTGCCAATCTGTTGCCATCTATCAGGTAGGCAGCAAGACTTGTTTCTCTTGATGTTTTTCATCTCTCAGATGTTGTAGTTAATTCATGGAGATAGAGAATAGTTGATTTAATTACTGCAATGATGATGTTTAAAAAAACCCCAAACACCACCAGCTATGGGGTTTTGTTTTCTTTGTCTTCCTCTGACTCGTGTCTTTTCTATAATTAGTGTCTCAAATATATAGAAAATTTCAGAGCCAGTAGATTCATTATAGAGATGAATTTGGGGTTTCTTTCTGTGTTAACTGATGAAATTGTATATTTGGAACCCTTGCAGACAGCGCTCGATATCCGGCAGTCAGTATTTGGAGGTAAAAACATCCACGTAGCTACAGCTCATGAAGACTTGGCTTATTCCTCATATGTTCACCAGTACAGCTCTGGGAAATTTGACAATGCACTGTGAGTACAACACACAGCAGCACAGTCAGTGCTGTAAATGAAGAAAAATGTTCGTTGCATTAATATTTCTAACTTATTATCAATCAGCTGCTGATGTACATAAACATATCCTGAATTTATTTCAACTCTCAGATTCCATGCTGAACGTGCTATTGGCATTATCACTCACATTCTCCCAGAAGACCATCTCCTCTTGGCCTCTTCGAAGAGAGTTAAAGGTAGTTCCCTTTGCTGTTTGAATCATTTGGATGTGCTCATCCTGGTCCCTCCCAGGCAATGTAGCTTGAGTTGCCTTTTCAATGGAGGTGTTTGTAGTCCTTGGTGTTTACAGAACACTTGTAAAATAGAAAAAAACCCCTTAGCCAGATGAGTTGGAGTGGAGGGATGAAATTACAGAATATAAAAATGTGTTGGGAGCTTGACACAGCAGTGTGACAGCACTTTGTGGCAGACACAAAGCCTGGGGAGCTCTGTCCCAGGTGTCTGGGGTCCCTGGCTCTGAGCTGGGTGTGGGCTCAGTAACAGTTCCTGTCTCCTGCCCCCAGCACTTATCCTGGAGGAGATTGCCATAGACTGTCACAACAAGGAGACAGAGCAGAGGCTGCTCCAGGAGGCTCATGACCTGCACCTCTCCTCGCTCCAGTTGGCTAAAAAAGCCTTTGGAGAGTTCAACGTGCAAACAGCCAAACACTATGGCAACCTGGGCAGACTGTATCAGTCCATGAGGAAGTTCAAGGTAAGGCTTTACTCCTGACCTAAAATCTGCAGGACAGCTGAAATCTGTCACTACAAATGAGGGGTTTCAATGCCCACAATTCCTAACTTCAGTTGGTAGTTGGAAAACTTGGGCTTTATCATTCACCCCAAAAGCTTTGTGCAAAAATAATCCATGGAGAGGGATGGTGCCCTCAGAGGGTGACAGAAAGCTTGGTGCTGCAATCTGCTGATCCACGTCGCTAAAGAACTTGGAGAACTTGGTTTATGTTTGGCTTTGTTACTTTTTGCCTGTTACAAAATGCTACTGTTTGAGCTGCTACATAGTTGAGTTTCTTAAACTTTCCCCTCTTTTTCTGGGGTGATGAGTGGTGTGTGACTGACCTGTGTCAATCTGGCCCTGACAGGAAGCAGAGGAGATGCACATCAAGGCCATCCAGATCAAGGAGCAGCTCCTAGGGCAGGAGGATTATGAAGTTGCACTCTCTGTGGGCCATCTCGCCTCCCTCTACAACTATGACATGAACCAGTATGAAAATGCTGAAAAGCTTTATCTGAGATCCATAGCAATTGGTAAGTGACTACAGGAAACTTAACTTCAAGTTTTTAGAGAATGACTTGACTGTTAGTCTCTACACAACTTTCTGTGGCTAGAACATAAGTGGAGAATGTGGGTAAATTTTGTTGGTAAAAATAACTTCAGAGCTCACATGCAGTAGTGGATATTTTACCTCTCAATTTGGTTTTTCTCTTGGGTTTCTCTAGGAAAGAAGCTTTTTGGTGAAGGATACAGTGGACTTGAATATGATTACAGAGGTCTCATTAAACTGTACAATTCCATTGGCAATTATGAGAAGGTGTTTGAGTACCACAACATTTTGGCCAATTGGAACCGGTTGCGGGACCGGCAGTTCTCGGTCACGGATGCGCTGGAGGACGTCAGCACCAGCCCCCAGTCCACGGAAGAAGTGGTCCAGTCTTTTCTGATGTCTCAGAACCTCGACGGACAGAGCAGCTAAGAACTTGGTCAATTAACCAGTTAAGGTTTTTTCCCCCAGCTTACAGGGGGAAAAGTCATACTGTGAAATCTAAACCATGTAGTTCTCTGGGGGCTGGAATTTGCGTTGAAACACTGGTCCAGTCTACTGAAGAGTGCCCATACGGATGAATGTGTGTTAAATTCCTCTCAGCATGTGTATGGCATGTTTAGTTCGGCTCACATTTTTAACTTGGTATTCCCAAAACAAAACCCCTTCTTTCTCTCTTCTTTCAAAAGAAGCTACTTTGCAGAAAGTCTGCGAGAAAACATTAAATAAAACTGTTTGAGTTCAAAAGAGTTGCATTCTTATTATGGATGGAAGGTTTCATCGAGAGCTTTCTGCTGATTCACAGAGAGAACAAAAGCTGTACTCTGAGGAGCTGTAGGAGAAAGGTCTTGCTGCTGTATCATTGTAGCAAAGTTCATGGTAAATAGCCAGCAAAGGGAGGATGTGCTGGCCTTGGCTGCTGCCTTACCAAGAAAAGTGGCAAAGACCCACTCTGGAGAGCACCATCTGCTCATTGAGTGCCACCTGTGCTGTTGTGGATGCCCTGAACTGGACCAGTACAGATCCCATAGACCAGCAACCACAGTGTCCTCAGTGCCACCACCTGTGCTCCCCCTGAGCAGGACCAGGACACCACAGTGGACCAGCCTGCTAGAAACCGGTTTTGGACCAGTGGCTTTAATTTAATATTTCTGCCCCTGTATTCACTCTGACAGTAGAACTCTCTCATTTAGGTGTCTGATCTGTGCAATGATCTCCGTGTGATAGATCCAGAGCTAGGAAGTGAATTGATGGTTTGTCTGTACCCAGTGAGCTTCTGCAGACATTCCTGGCAGTGCCACAGCTCCACTCTGCTGCAGCCACTCCTCCTTTCCTCTCTCATGGGCTCTTTCTCTGCTAACAGAGGCCATACCTTGTTTATACCAGTGAAGAGTTTTGTATTCCAATCCAGTTCCATTTTCTGTTTCTGGAGAACACAACTTACTGTACAGTTCGCAGGGGTCAGTGGAAAATGCCAAAAAGCACAACAGGTTTTTTTTTTGTGATGCTTCATTTCTACATTAAACAAGAGTACAACCAGAAACCGATTCCTTACGTTAATTTACGAAGCAGAGCTCAGCTGTACAGACCCTCTGAGAATGCCTCTCTCACAAGCTTGTCTTAATTCTTCTTCTGTTGGGGTCCGTGTGCTTGTGTGGGTCTGGGTGTTGTTTTGGGGTTCGTTTTGTTTCCTAATGTTGGGTAATGTTTGAAAGTCTGTGTGACACAAACTAGAACCGACTCGCTGCTGTTACCTCAGCTCTGCCATGGCACCAGCAGTGCCCTGGGTCTGGGATTCTGTGTATTCTGTCAGTTTGGGGGTTTCTCTCCCTCTCTTTTCAGGGTTTGTACCTTGGCCAGTCACAGCCAGGGCTCAGCAGACTCTTCCCATGGGACTGTGATTGGATGTTCTGTTTGGGGTCTGGGTTTTCATTGGTTTATGGGGTTTGTGGCAGGGAATGGTGCTGGATCATCTTCAGGGAAGAAATAGAGGTTTTGGACTGACTTGGAGCTTAATGGCTCTTTTAAGAAGTGAGATTTTACAGGCCAATAGTTCATATTCTGGTGCCTTCAAGTGTTTTTTTTTTTTTTGGGGGGGAAAGGCTGGGTTAATATCAACTTTAAAATGCAATGACATAATTAGTGAATGCAGATTAATGGTTGCATACTTAGAATATCTTCACTGAGGTAAAAAGAAATATTTGCATAAAACCCCATGTGGTATTAGGACTTAACTGCAGTATGTCTGCAACAGCTGCTCAGTGAAAATCCAACTTAGTTATGTGTGGATTTAAAATGTGATTTATTTGTAGCAGTTTTTGTTTATGACTGTGTAGGAGCTACAGACAAATTCAGCTATACAAGGCAAAACCTTTTCCCTGAATGCCCATGGCACTGACAAGTTATAAAGTTCTTATGAATTCTTAATTCCTATTAAAAGTTATTTATAGTTAAACAAAGTATGTAACAGTGTCAGAGCTTGGGCAGGAAAGTGGCTTAAAGCTGTCCTAGAGAACCTGAGTGATTCTGTACTGCAGAAGTGTTAGAGCTCCCAGCTGGGTTTACACTGACATGGGCCAGAGATCCTTTATCCACTCCGTGTTCCCAGTCTTGGGGTCTGCAGCTTTTGGCTCGGGAATCCCAAAGGTGTTTGGGATGAGGAGCAGGATTTGACTGACACCAGTCAGGGGCCTGCTGAACCAGTGCTCTTGTTCCAGCCCTGCTTGTGTCCCTGTTCATGGTTTGCTTCAGGTCAGGGCAGCCTGGGGAGGAGCCCAGGGAACCAAACGCATCCCTGCAGGTGCTTTGGTAGTGGCTCCAGTCTCAGCTCTGCTGGCTGCTCCTCCTTGTCCTTCCCTGAGCTGCTGCCTGCCCCCTGCATTAGCTGGGCTGGGAGAAGGAAGGTCCTGAAGCTCCCTGGGAGAATCCCTGGGCAGAGCACTTGGCCAAGGGCTGTTGTGGTGCTCCTTGGGGGCTGTGGTGTGTTCCTCCTGTGCCTGCAGGGCATCCTGCCTGGGGCTGAGCTGCTCCTGCAGCATCCCTGCAGCTCCATGGGGCCAGGGCAGGTCCCTTCTGGAGCAGGGTGTCTGCAGCTGATTGCTGACACTGCTGGGCATGGGGGGTTGGCAGGATGATGCTGCAGCTGCCAGGGACAGCTCTGCTGGCCCTGCTCAGGACCTGCATTCATGGCTGGGACAGCACAGAACTGAGCCCACGGCTGTTTGGTTCTGTGTCTCCCAAATGGAGCTGTTGGAAGGTTCTGTCTTGGCACCTGGAGCCTGTCTGGGATGCTGCTGCTGTTTCTGTTGCTGTCTCTGCTCTCCCAGTTTGTTTGATGCTTTTGAGTTGTGGAGCTGCCATGTGATGGTAGGTAGGTACCTTTACCTACCAGAGGCAGGTAAAGGACTCGCTGGGATGGATCTTGTAGCATGATTCCAGTCCTGCCCCACTCTGCCCCAGACAGGGCTGAGAGCAGGGGCTGCAGTCCCCTCTGTTCTCCTCCTGTGAGGTTTTCCAGCACCCCATGGCTCCTCTCTCCCCTCCTGCCATAGCCCAGGTTGGGTTTTCCATGCACAGCTGGGTCAGTACTGGGGTGGGGGCCTGGCAGGGTGGAACATGGACCCAGGAGTGAACAATTGGCATTTCTAGACCTGTGCCCACGCAGGGGCTGTTTGGTGCTGGCAGTGAGAGGGCAGACCTGGGAGTGGAAATCCTGTGAAATGCATCTTTTCCTTGAAGGTGAGTAAAGGAATCACCCCAGAGTAACTGGGTGCAAGTGGTGAGCACGGGTGTCACCTTAAGGTAAATGATTTTCACTGTTGATGAAGTTAAACCCTCAATATTTTACTTTGTGTGAGGTTGTTTGGATCAGTGAGGGGGGAGTTTGCTTGAGGTGCCATTGCTGCTTCTCATGGTACAAAATGCACATTGAAGTTCATTCCCTTTTTCAGCCCTAAGTGTGGGAGAGCACAGGAAGGAGAAGTCCCCGTGCCTCAAACAGGGGGGCAGCTGTTGGCAAAACCTCCCTGGGGTGATGGGGATGGGCTGGACTCGGGCAGGGCAGGTGCTGCTGGTACCAGTATTCAGCAGATCCTTCCTTCTGCTGCCTCTGCAGAACCTGGTTTTACCTGGAAGTCCTCGTTCCCTTACAGAAAATTCCTGGCCAGTGTCAGTTCAAAGCTGCCTCTGCACTGTGGGGTGTGTTTGACACTCCTGGCCTGGGGCCCCGGGAGGGCTTTGGGGAGAAGTGGGCAAAATTTCCTTTATGTAGAAATAAACTCCAATCCCTACAAAGAATTGGCAGCACTGGGAATGCTTTTGTCCCTAAATCTCAGGAACGTTTTGGGCAGTGACACAGGTGTCCCTGGGTGGTGTGAAGTGTGTGCTCTGGGGTCTTGTATTCCACTACTCCTTGCAATCCTCGGTATCTATAGCATGAGTGGCCTTAGTGAGTTCGTTGAAGTGCACATTTTTTTTTTTCTTTTCAAAAGTAAATTTTAAGATGAAAAAGATATATACTATATAAATATATAGAGATATTTAGAAACTTGGTTTGTGGTGCACAAGTTTGGTGTTGGATCGCTAAATACTCGTCGCAGGTACCATATGTGTAACTTTTCTTTTCTGTATATTCCTTTCTGGAAAGCAATGTTGCCATGGTAACTACAACTTTACAATTTCTTTACTACTTAATGATGTGAATGAATTCTACATTTTATTGAATATTACCAGGTTCAGTACTATTTTTATACTTTATTGAACTACAGGGGATTTTAATTTAATAGCATTAAAAAAAAAAAAAAAGAAAAAGATGTTGCTTGAACTGTATAACTGTATAAATTGAATTACTTACACAAACCCACCTCTAAACCAGAATCTCCACCTGTAGTGCCACGTTCATTTATATAAAAGTATCTTGCTCATTACTAGCCCTTGCAGCCCCCTCCCTGTGGTGTCAGGACGAAGGTTTCGTACCCCACTTGTCCCTGCCATCCTTTGTGCCCACGGAGCCATCCTATGTTTGTAACCAGCATTGTGATATTCTGTATCTGTATTGCTCAAATGAAATATTGACCTAATAAATAGAGTGTTCCCGCAGCCTGGAGTATCTGCAGTGAATTGGTTACACCTTCCCTTCCCACAGTGCCTGTCCTTGGCAGGAGAAGGTGAAATCCCTGCCTTTGGGGTAAATGCTCGTGGATGGGGTTTGTGTTGGTACCTGTGCAATGGGAGGGGGGACTCTGTGGTACTTCAAAGATGTGGATCCTTCCTGGATCCTTCCCTGCCTCTTGGTCATTTTTGCCCCTGAAGTAGCCAGTGCCAGCTCTGCTCCTGTAGCCTGAATTCCATCCATGAAAGTGGATATCCCTGGGTGTGTGCTCCTGCAGCTTTCTCAATTCTTCCCCTTTTCCTCAGGGAAATGCCAATTGGGGAGTGCTGGATCCAGACTGCCAAGAATAAGCCAACAACAGGAGGCTCCAAAATAATTCTGTTTGCTGGTGTGAAGGAAGAATTAGCAGCAGCAACTCAGAAACTTCTGCCCAGGTGAAGGGAAAACTGAGGTATGAATGAGGCTGTTCTGCTGATTTTTGGGGAGAGCAAGTCCAGCTGCCTCTGCCATCTTCTAAAACCCAGGATCAGGAAAGGCAATCCCTGTAACATTGCATCTTGTAGTTTATTCCAAAGATTTTCTGATCCTACTTGGAGCAGGAACCTTCGAAGGTGAAATCTTTTCTCTTTGCCTACGTCACCTGGTCAGGAAATTGAGGTTATTTCTGGCAGAGCTCAGTTTTCCTTGAGAGCTTTCCTGTCACTTCTAAGTCATCTCAAGTCCTACTGGAAAAATTGTGGGATAATCCAAGTCCTGAGCAGCCTTTAATCTTGCTCAGTTCCCTGTTAAACCAGTGAGACACTTTGAGGGCAGACAGGGTTCTCCTAAAGCAGCCACAGGCACTCCTACATTGGCTTTTCCTTTAGCTGGAGGAATTCTCTGTTATCCAGAGGAAATTCCTCATGATCCAGGTCTGCAGCACACAAGTGTCTGCTCTGCTGCCCTGGCAGGGTGAGACACAACATCCTCCCACAGCCTCTCAAGGACAGGGCTTGTGCAGGGCCAGCACAGCCAGGAATGACAGGCCCTGCCCAGGTTTGGGCATGGGATCCACATTCAAAAAGGAAATCTGTTGTCCTGATTCTGAGAATAGCCCCCCAAAGGGGTCTAGGAGGGTTTTTTCTTGCTTGGGTTCAGAGCTGAAGGCAGTAACTGAGCCCCAACCCAGCTGTTCCATTCCAGCATGTGGGAGTGAAAGATCTTTGGGGTTTTGCTGGTCAGACTGAAAGATTTCTGGGCCACATTATTGATATTTCTAATGTTTCCTTAAAGCCTGGATTGAACCATAAATCAAATATGGCCAACCCCAAAGCTCAGCCAGGGTCATTCAGGATCCCAGAACCATTCAGGTTGGAAAAAACCTTTGGGACCATCAAGCCCAATGATGATCCAGCCCTGCCAACTCCCTGGAAGAGAAGTTTCTGCCCAGCAAGGAAAGGAGCAGCTGCTGCTTCCTCCAAAAGCTGCTCTTCCATGATTGGGGTTTATACAAGAGGAATGATGTATTGAAGATGGGTCTGGTACTTCCACAGCCTTAATCCAGTCTTGGTGTTGATGCACAACTCTTAGGGATCTCCAGGATCATCATAAATATGATCCCGTGGTTTAAAATAACAGAAATTTCGTTTGGCTGGGCTGGAGCTTGTTGCTATGACACTGCAAGTATTGCAGGACTTTGTGGTTCCGGGAAACCATGGAGACAGTCTGGATTCCCTGCTTTTATTCGGCTGAGGATGCGGCACTGATCGATTTCCATTGACCCCTGATTGTGTCTGGAAACCTGAAAAACCCCTTAAAGTAACTGGAATGCAGAACCGATCCCGGTGAGCCCAGTCTGTCCCCTGGGAGTTTGACTGGGTGCCTTCTGAACGTGGCTGCATCCCACAGCCCCCTTGTCACTGGGGGAACTGCAGGAACTGCAGGCTGCTCTGGGCAGCGAGCAATCCCAACCCCTTGGGATGTTCCTTGCATTTCAATTGCACTGATTTGGGGCGTTTCACACGTTCTGTGTCTCTGGTGCCTTTCTCTCGGTAGGAACTGGGGGCTGGTGCTGTCCTGGTGCTGTCCCGGTGCTGTCCCCAGCCCTGCGGGGAGGATGGCCCGGGGCCGGGCAGGGCACTGCGGGACTCCTGCTCAGCCTCCCGGGTCACATCGTCCGGCAGCTCTTGGGTTTTGACTTTTACTTTACCGATTTAAATTTAAAGCACTCACTCCGAGCTGTTAAAGACCAGATTGGACATTTCAGAGGTAAAGAGAGAGAGACTGGGGAGAAAAGAGTGAGAAAAGAGCTGGTTCTGAGTGCCTGAGGACTCCCCCAGGACATGTGGCTGTGTTTTAGCAGCTTGAAAATAGTCTGTGTGGGACAAATCCTCCTTCCCGGGCAGGCTGTGGCACCTGTTGGTGGCAGGGGCGGTGCTGTCAGCAGTTGCCTCTCCCGTCCCTGTCCCATTCCACCTTTGGGGCGTGCAGGTGCTGGAGTAACCAGTGCAGGGACTGGGAGGCACAAACACCCTGCTACAGGTCGGGCTGCATTTTTGCTGGAGAAGACAAACGTGTGGCTGGGCTGGGGTGGGCCCAGAGCAAACCACAACTATGTTGGAGCATGCAGATTGCAAGGTAGGGACATCCTAATTACCAGCAGCTGACAACAAAGCGATGGCTCAGTCCTCACTCCCTCCCCGGCTGGAGGAGCTGCTCCAGCTGCTGATTTCCCTGCTCCCATGTCTGGGACAGCAGCTCAACCTGCCCAGCTCCTCCAGCACTGATCACATCTGCACCTGCTCATCCTTCTGTCAAAATTCCAGGTGTAAAGGCTCTGTGTGAGCAGGAAGGTGTTCTCCCTGCTCGGTGGCAGTGTGACAGAGGCTGTGGCTGTGTGAGTGCCTCACCTGTCCCTGAGCAGGAAAATGTTCTCCCTGCTCGGTGGCAGTGTGACAGTGGTGTGTGAGTGCCTCACCTGTCCCTGAGCAGGAAGGTGCTCTCCCTGCTCGGTGGCAGTGTGACAGTGGCTGTGTGAGTGCCTCACCTGTCACTGCTGGTGCTGACCTTGCAGGTGTTGGAGGTGACAGTCTCTTTGACCCGGCTGTTCCTGAAGGTACAACTGATTTAAAGGTGCTTCGGAGTCTTTCCTCTTCTGGAACCAACTGGGTTTTCTGAAGTTCAGCAGAATTGCTTAAACGAAAAAAAAGGAACATAAACCCACTTTTAGAGGTGTTTATGTGAACGAGCACCACAGGTTGACTCATGCTTGGGCAACAGCTCTTGCTTAACCTCGGCCCTGTGGGGTGGCAGCAGCAATGAACTGAGGGATGACTGCTCCCGTCCTGGCGCTGGGTTTGTCCCTGCAGGGGACCCGGGGCTCCATCCCAGTGCCAGCCGTGTGGCCGTGCTGTCCCTGCTCCCGGTGCCACCCAGCCCGCTCTGCCCACGCACCTCCCCCGGGGTTAAACCCCGAGCTGTCCCGGCACGGGGAATTGGCACTTCCCGGGCTCTGCGGGAGCTGCTCGGGGCCTGCTTTGGGCGAGGGGTGCGGGTGGGTTAGGGTTAGGATGTCACCGTGGGTGTCACCCTGTGAGCGGGGGTGCCCATGGGTGCGCTGCCGCTGGGTGTCACTGTCGCCGTGTGGCGCTGGGTCCCTGCGCTGCGCATCCCTTGGGCAATCCCTTGGGAAAAAGAACCTTCCTGCTGCCAGAGGTCACGCTGCTTGGATTTTTTATCTTTTGAACCAAACGCTTGCAGGGTCTCAGCCCTGGAGCCTGATTTCTTTCCCAGAACGAGACATGAGGCGGATTTCTGCAGCTTTCAGCACGTACAGGAGCCGGGAGAGGGCAGAGGATTCTCTGTTCTAGCTCGAAACTGAGAATTGGATCGGGGATTTTCACGGAGTGTAAAAACAGAGCTGGGACCAGTGCTTAAATTCAGATATGTGTGGCTTTTTGGTTTATTGGTTTTATTATGAAATTATATTAATACCGATTTAAATGTTTAATTTAAAAAAGCCTAGAACCCCAAATGCTGAGCAAAGGGGGATGTAGATCCCTCATTTTAGATGACTGATGAGCAAGGCAGGTGGATGGCTGCCCACTGGCCTCTCTCCTTAACTAAACTCCCAAAATTACCAAATGACAGTGCTGACAACCTCAATCCCCTAAAATTAAATATTGATTCTGTATTTTTCTGTTGACTCATCCGAATCAGGAGGCGTTTCCAAGGCATCTATTTCTGCTGCTCGGAGCGTGCCGCTGCCCCCCGGAGCCGTAGCCTGTTGTTTGTGCTCGAGCAGGGAATCGCAAAATGCTGGTTTTTCTCCCACTTGTCTTGCATAACAAAAGGCATTTGTCACCCGTTACATAACGGCGGGGTTTGTCACTTCTCCCGCTGGCCATGCCCGGCCCAGCACAGCCTCGCTGGGTGCTCCTCAGCACCCAAATGTCCCCACGGGACTGATCCTGCACCCAGCACCTGGCCTGGCCTTTTCCCTCCCTGTACAGGAAGATGGGGAGCTTTGCAGTTTGCTGGTGGTTTTTTAGGAGAGCAAAAGGACGGGAGGGTGTTTGGGGGTTTTTTTGCCTTTTAATACCTGTTTGAGGGGGCAGTGGGGTTTGTCCTTAGCTGAGGTCGTGCCCAGGCCTGCAGGAAGAGCTGTGCTGGAAATGGAGCTGAATTTCCTCTCTGCAGCCCTCCCAAGTTTCAGGGAGCACCTGTCACCACCTGCCTCCCTGGGCTGCCAGCTGCCTTTTTAATGCCTCTCCTTCAATCTCGGGTGTCTCTGCTACCAGCAGGAATTTGGCTTTGGGTTTTTCTTTACAGCAGGTTTGATTCTCTCCTGGGTGGAATATCTTCTTGAAGCCTTAAAAAGAAAAAAATGGTTTTGTTTCCCCAGGAACTAAAAGCAAAAGCTGGCTGGTTTCCCCTTTCTTTCTAACTGGAGGAGAGAGCTGTTCACCTGTGGCCTCACACTTATTTGTGGCCTTACCAGTGCCAGCTATCAAATGACCACAGCTCCCTTCTAAACATGAAGCAGGCAAATGTCCCAGTAACCCAACAAAGTTGTCTCTGTTTTCTGGTTTCCTCAAAACTATTTCTTCATTAACACATTTTTTGGGGCGGGTTTTTTTTTGGGTTGGATCTGATTCTAATTATTTTTAATAAACTCCCTAAAGTCCATGTTTCTTGTGGACCTTTGAACTTCCAGGTGCACCCAGCCTTTGCTCAGGAGATGTTTATGGCTGGCTCTGAGTTAACCCTTTGGAGTTTGTGTTCTCAAGGAACTTGATGCACTTTCCTTCAGGTATGCTCAAGCACAGAGATCACTGCTGGCAAACCCAGGCTGTACCTGATCTTGGGCCTGTTTCAAAGTTTAATTCCTATAGAATCAGATAAAGCTCTGGATCAGATTGGATCTGTAAAGAATGACAGGAAGCATGGGATGAGCAAACAGCACTCAGCCACCCAGAGCAGCAGGGAAAGTACTGCTGATAAACAGATTTCTCAGTAACAGGCTTCTCCTTTGACATGGATCAAGCCACAGATGCTGCAGGGTATGGTCATCCCCTAAAATCAGTACAGCAGGGACACTTCTTGGGGATTAAATGTCCCATTTTCTCACCAGGCACTTATCTATTTGCTTGTTCTTTATGTGCTTTTCCAGATTGTGCAGTTGCTTTGTGTCCATCCTGGGAAGAGGGAGACAAACTTCCCCCAAAGAGCAGAAGGCAAGATGTGGATTGTGCACGTGAGTACAAACTCCATCCTCCTCCTCATTCCCTCAGCCAGGGAGCTGGCTGGAGCTGAGAGCTCAATTCCATCCCAGTATAATGGCAATTCAGGGTTAGCTCCTTCACAGGTGATGGTGAAAGCCAGCAGCAGTGAGAGTTCTCTCTCCTGCATGACATCTCTCAGTAAACTGCCCTTGCCAGGAAGAAGCCTGGAAAGGCTTGGAGTTAAAGGGATCTTGTTTTGGAAATTCACTTGCAGGCGAAATGTTTTCACAAAGAGAACTGCACTGTGCTGCCATCGTGGCCTGATCAGTCAGACAAGTGCAATTGTTGTGTCCCTGGGACAATTGGTGCAATTGCTGCAGCTGTGACTCAGCTGTGCTCCTGTGCCAGGTGGCCTCTGGCACCGCAGTCCTGCCCAGGGCTGCACAAAGGCCCCTCTCTCTCCCTGAGGTCTCTCTGGGCCCGGCTGTGCAGAGGGCCCAGTGCTGCTCTGGGCAGAAGTTGGGATGATCTTGGCCAGGAATTCCTCGTGCAGCCAGTGGTGCTGAGCTCCTGCTGAGCCAAATGCCCAGAGCAGGTATCAGCTTGGGAAGGCACCTATGGGTGGATCTTGAAACAGAGGCAGGTCCTTGTTCTCAGGCTGTCTTAAGGAAGTTTAGCTTCTACCCATGGCTGAATTAAATAATGACAAAAATCCATTAAGACAAGCTCTCCCCTTAAGATGTCTGTGGCATTTTCCCTCCTGTGTCTGCTTTCTTCCTCCCCCTTGTCTGAATTTGCTGTCAGCTCTGTGTGCAGGAGCCTTTCACAGGCAGGTGCTGAGGGGATGCAAAGGCAATTTCTGGCTAACTTTGCAGTGAGTTAAACAATTGTTTAACCCACACTAGGATTTTACAGTGTTAGCTGTTACTTTACACAAGATAAGCTCTGCAGAGGGAAGCAGAGGAGATAGCTGTGAGTGTAGCTGTGCTGCCTCAGCCTGGTTATTGTGAGGACTCTGTTAGAAGTGGTTTGGTTGAAGGGGCTGTTGAAAATGCAGCTGGTTTCTCAATGCCTGTTCCCAACCCCCCTCTCATTGTGCCTGCTGACTGCAGCCATGTCACCTGTCCCCACTGTGACAGGCAGCTCTTCTCCTCCCCGGCAAAGACTGAAACCAAGGAGCAGCCAGCTGATGTCCTCACCTCTCCAGTCAAGGTGCCAAAGGGTAGCATGCTCTGGCTGATCAGAGCCAGGAGACATGAAGCTTCTCCAGCACAAACTCTCACCTGCATTAGCAGCCAGATTAAAGCCATTTAGGAGCTCCAGAGACATGAGCTGGTTGTTAGCACAGGCATAACCCATATTTGCATGGCCATATCTTGTGTCCTTGTGAGATTACAGCTTCCACATGGCATGTGACTGCAGCATGGAATGGCTCTCCTGGCTTATCATGTGTGCACTTTGCTTTGCAGAGGATTGAGAGGGCCTTGAGTTCCCCTTGCAAATCCAAGCCTTTGTTCTCCCTTTCAGTGTTGGCTGCATTCGGAGCTCAGCCAAAGCCAAGGATATGCAAGTGGGAGGCACAGATGGACTTCTCTGGCCAGCCTTCATCTGAGGACCTTGCTGTATTTAGAAGTTGTCCATCAACCTGGTTCACTCCTGTGAGATCAGGCATGAGAGAAGCTGTGGCTGTATCCTTCCCCCTCCTCTGGGAAACAACATTGCTTTCTCCTTGGAAGCCTCTCCTGCTGGAAGGTGGCATAAGACAGACCACATCTCTGGAAATCTATCAGATTATCCTGCCTACCTACAACAGGAATGCTTTGAAAGGATGTTCTAATTGGATGGGGAAAATCAGAGTACAAACAGATTATGCCTCTCCTGTTTCTCCCCATGAAGGAAAGGAGCCCAAGAGCCAGTCAAACACACTGTATTGAAACAGTGCACCTCAGGGAAAACTCTTCCCCTGACAGCTCTCCTGTGAATATTAATTTCTCTATTTGAGTGCCTTCATCTTCCAGGAGCTGTGCAAGTGCAAACATTAACCAACTCCTCTGGTGAAGCAGCTCTTGCAGTGCAGAGTAGGCATGGAGCCAAAAAGGAAGCAGTTGTGAAGATGTTCTGTGTCTACTGCTGATTATTTGCTGCTTTGGGCAGATTTACCATGATTACCAGGTGTAATGTGATGAATCTGGTGTTTATAATATATGCAGGCATCTGATATGGTATTTATGTACTGATAAGTCACAGGAAGGAGAGCTGATAAACACAGATAAATGTACAGGTATTCTGCATTGTACTTAAACCAACTGCCTGTACATGTGGTTTAGTTAAACATCAACCCCCAACACTGCTGCCAGATGTATTGTAGTGTAATGCCAAACAGGAATTGTAATGAGGAATGTTTTCCAGCAACCTGTTCTTACCAGGAGGGTGATGGATGCTCCATTTGATGGAATGATTAATGATATTCAGCAACTGCTCGGACTGTAGGGGTGGAGGCTTTGCTAATTCCATCTGGAAATTCCTTTCCTGGTGCTTAAGGGTGATGAAGATGATCTCCCTGCAGCTAGGTGCCTATTGGCTCCAGTTAACAAATCTTGTGTCAGGGGAAGGGATCTGAAAGAGAATTTGGCCAGTTATTGCTTCTGTGTGGCATCATTAGAGGCATCTGAACCACCAGAGGAGTTCCTTTCTGGGACCTGTAGGGAGCTGCTCATTTAACCACTTGTTTGCAATTAATGTGGTCTAAACACAAGTGTGATTGGTGACCAGTGGAGTGGGAAAGCCATAAACACATCTGCATCTCTTTTATCCACCTCTGGCAAAATCAGGTGTGTTCCAAATGCTCCCAAACTGGGAGACACAGGCAGCCAAACCTTCCAGAGTGCCCAAAGGTACCAGTAACCAACCTCTGGTGTTGGTGTTCCTTCTCAGTAGTTGTATTTTCAGGTGTTCCTGCACTATTTTATGCTTCAACAGTTCTGTAGGTGTTTGTCTTGAGCTTCTCAGCCAGCTGTTTGTGAGCTGATTGTTGGTGTTTGCCAGTGTCCTAGAACTTTTATAGCTGCTTGAAGTCCTCAGGAACTGAAAGAGCATTATCAGCTTCCTCCACACTTCTGCAACTTGCAGCCTGTAAGAAACAGGATAGTTTAAGGCTTTTCTTTTTTTTGTGCTTCATAAGTTTTTAGGGGTTTATGCAAATTAAAATAGGCATTATTAATGAGCCCATCCCTTAGGTGCTAGTTATCAAATCTGTAACAAGCTGGGTATATTTTTGTATTGAAAAGAATTTGACTTCTTTTGTTAATCTTTTGGATGATGAAATATGAACTCTCCAGGTGATAGCAGCCTTGGTCACTTCCTCTCCCCAATGAATCAGAGAAGCCTGGAAAATGGTGAGCCTGGTACACGTTTCCCAGTTGGTGCTGCCTGGGGAATGGGGCAGGGGATGGCATCTCCCCTCTCTGAGCCATGGCACCCCCAATTTCACAGCCCCCCTTGGTGGCAGAGGCTCTCAGTTCTGTATCTCCTTTCCCTGCTCCTTTAGAAGATTTTGGTGTCTGTCCCCAGCAATGTTCTTTGCACAGGAGTGTCCAGCTGGCTGCAATTCCAGGGAGCACATAGTGGGATGAGGCTTCTGGGCAGTGATGTGTCCTGGGGTTGCACAGGGCAGTGAAGTTCAGGCTCGTGGCAGCGTTCAGGTCTTGTCCCTGTGCTGTCACTGCTGCCCTTTGCGTGCTCATCCTGCCTCTCCCCTCTCATACCTGTGCTCCCACCACACTGCCCTGTGCCTCACCCTGGCTGCACAGAGGGTGCCTTCTGCTTGGAGTGCTTCTAAATTCCCACTTGACACTGACTTCAGTTCATGGGTTTTCTAGAGGAAGTCGAGTTTTGGTTTTTGTTGTATTTTGGTTTTATTCAAAGGAAAAAACCAGCAAGTTCCCCTCCAGCCTGCAGAATGTAACTGTCAAGAGAAGTGGCTTAATTTCTCTTTCTTAAAGCCTTGAGTAGGCTGTTATTCTTAAAATAAGCCCAGAAAAGGGCAGCCTTCTTTATGTCATGCTTTGGGTCTCTTGTATGGTGGTGCAGGGGAGTAGCTGTAGTGAAATGTAGGCTCTGCTGAGATTGGCAAGAGGAAAAAAAGCAGAGCATGGATTTAATTTCTGTGATGTTCTGATTCCCTCCCACCAGCCTGGAAACGCTGAACGTGAGCCTTTGTCTGACATATGGGGATTTGGAGAACTGTTGCTAATTACAGCAGTTGTGCTATCTTGCTTAAATGGCTTAAATAATATATTAAGTGCCTTTATGATCTCCCACAACACGCTGGAATGCAAAGAAGTGCATTTTCTGCTGTTTATAGTTTATGGCAGGAGTAATTTAGAGAATATTAATCTGCACAAAAAATGGGGTTTGATAATTTATTGCTTGTGAAACTCCCAGTGGGGTCTCTAGATGCTCAGATCCTGTTGTGCAGGGTGTTATCCTGAGACAGGGCATGAATTTCCATCTTGGAAGGTGAAGTTTAGTCAAAAGGAAAGACACTGTGGATGGCTGTAGGGATGACAGGGAAGGGCCATGGCCCACTGCTAGTCAAGCATTGTGGAGTTAATCTCAGTCTCATGGCAAAGGTAAAAAGTGTGGGACCTGGAGGAGGACCACAGGAAGGCACATTCTAACTTCTTTAAGGAGTATTCCCATTATTTTCAATAAAATTTAATTTGAAGTTAGAAGCAGGTTACTAAGCATCATATCTAGAAGTGGGAGTGTTCCAGGGACTTCATTAGTGCTTATCCAGAAAAAAAAAAAAAGGTATTATGTCTGCTCAGGAACCTTTTTCTTAACCATTTTCATGTCTTTATTTAGCAAAAATTGTGTTAGTCATCTGTTTCCACCCAGATTCCTGTGTCTCTTGCTTCTAAGTCTCCAGTTTCTATTTCTGCTACTGTACCTAATGTTTAGAGAAAATGTGAGAAGAGTGTGCTGTGAATGTCTTGTTGTTGGATCTGGTGTGAGGAATAACTGTGGAGCAGCTGAGCAGTGCTAGCCAAGGGCTCCAAGGACCTGGGAGGGCAAATGTTGAGGAGGTACATAAATCACAAAGTGACAACAATGAAAAGATTGGCACATTCTGACCCTTAATCTGGTTTAGTTTGACATAGCTCTCTGAAAAATCACAAGTTCTGTTAGAATATGCTACTCATTAGCAATATTTCACCTATCTGAAATTAACAGGCTCTGCAGAGTAGAAAAAAAAGTATTTTTGTCTGGTTTTGCTTGCTAGTAGCTTGAAAACAGGGAGGTGAGAAACTCGTGTCAAATCTTGAAGTATAATTTTGCAATTAAAAGACTGAGGAGGAAGTGTGATCTGAAGACCTTCAGTTTCCTTGCCATGACATAAAATTAACAGCTCTCTTCATTCTCATTCTGCTTTAATATTCCTGCAGAGAAGGAAGCAGAAAGAACTCCCTGGGCTGGCTTCAGTGGAATGGAGGAGCTGTTACTTAGGCAATAACAGGGTACAGGCTGGGAGGGGTTTGGGCTGGATAATGTCTGCACAATGCTCTGGATGTTATAATGTGATATATATCTAAAGCTAAAAACAGAGGGATGCTCTCTGGGAGATAGGAAAATATTTAAAAGCATCTCCTGATTGGCTTCCCAGAAATTTTCAAGGTCGTACATGCACCAGCTTGCAGGGATGCACAGCTGGCACCTCATCACTAAAGCCAGAAGAATCTCAACTCGAAGGCTGTTAGTGAACTGTGTGGGTAAAAATAGAAGGATAAATTGAAACTACCTGAAAGTGGAAGAAACAGCTGGGAAGTGATAAGAGAAAGCAAAATGAGGGAAGAAACTCTTGCCCATCATTGTGGTGTCCAAGTGCTTTATAAGAACTTCAAATTGCTCTTTCCTTGATTGTACCAATTTTCTTTTTCAAACGGTGACAATTTGGCAACCTCCATCTACCCTGAACTTGTCTTCTATTGCTAAGAATCTGTTCAAGAGTCTACTCCATACTCCAGGCCTACATTTTATTACAATTGCTGGGTCAAAAGCTCTTCTGGGAGTAGCTGGACTTTTATCCAGAGGCTGAGTGAGTGCCAAAGACTTTTATGGCTCAAATAACCATGTTTTATAAAATAAATATACATGCAAATACTTAATTTAGTATGCAAAATTCTGATTAACCCCTAATGCTTTACCTTGCTGCATGGGGACAATCAATCCATAAGAGGTGGCAAGGCAAAATGTTGTCAGAACTTCATGTCCAGCAGTGATCTGTCATGTTTGGGTTTGGGAGTCCTTTGCAAGACATCAGCAGGCACTGAGTGTTCAGCTGAAATGACAGGAAAAGGACCCTGGTTGTCAGTGTCCTGCAGTGGCTCACTGCTGGATTCAGGGGGTGGGGTGGCTTGAGCAGATGGCAACTCATCAGACTGTTTAGTTGCCTTCTTGGCTTGATCAAACAGTTTTTCATTGACTCTGATTACAGGCATAATGCCATCTTAGATAATGCCTCTTGATAAAGGACTTTAAGATCCTTAATTACTATTATTTAGCCATTTGACGCCATAAAATAGAGGTCTGCTGTTTTAATGCCTGTTTCACCCCTGTCTGTAGGGTGTCTGGACTGTCCTTAACAAAAACAGGGAGGTGGAACTTTTAGAACTCTGTCAGAGGCAATGTATGCATGCCAGCATAAAAATGTGTGTGTGTATGCACATTTGGATATGCCATTGTCCAGAGCTCTTTCACTCTGTGTTGGCAGAGCACTGAACTGAGACATCAGCCTGTTGGCAGGGGCATGAAGGCTGGCAGGTTTCTCTGTTTGGGGATGTCTTTTGTTCAGTGTTTCAATCCTGTGAAACCTTAATTAGCAAATAAGAAGCTTTGGCACTTCCCAGAATTAAGGGAAGTGCCAGGATGTGCCAAATGACACAACAGCCCTGGCTTCGTGGCTTTTGTTTTGCTCTGCTGCCCTGCTGTTCTGAGATGCGCTTCCCACTGTATCAGCTGCTGGCAAATTGTTCCCCAAGTTGGGCCCTGTTTGATGCTTTGGTGTTGCTTTCTCTGCACACAACAATCAAACTGCTGCAGTGCTGGGGATCCTGTGAGCAGCAGCCTTTGAGCTGAGAAGAAATCAGCCCTTTCTTTGCAGGGGAGAGGTGCCCCATGGTGCCACCGTGGTGAGTCCCTGCCTGCTGTGTGCCGTGCTCTGGGGGCCAGGCAAGCTCCTCTTTCCACAATGCAATCTGGGCCTTCCTGGAGCAGAGTCAACATTAGTCACTTCTTGCAAAGCCACTCCTTTCATTTGATCTTCTGGTATTAATTATTTGCACTTCCTCTTGTCACAACACTGGGGTTTTTTTACTGCCCTGGATGGAACTGCAGAGAAATCCTTTATCTCCATTCCAACACCACAGTGGTTTCTGTCTACAAGAGAGCACAGAATTGCTTTTATCAAATACATTTCTTCTCCCATTGTTTCCTGATGACAGATACTACTCTTAATCTACACAGAGACAACACTTTGAAATGGGAGATCTCTATTCCCATCAATTGTTGGTGCGTTGATAAATCATAGCATGTCTCATTTTCTGAATGACACGCGTCTGGATTGCAGTCTGCCTCTTTTTTGTCACAGTTTTTCAGTGCTAACAACAGCCTTGCCAAAGCTCATCTGTTCCCTTAGTGTGCACTCCAGCAGGCTGATTAATTCTGTCACACTTTCCCTGTATAAGGCATAATCAAACAGGTTGATAGAAAATCGGGAAGGACGTGATATTTTTATAAATATTGAGGCACTACACTTACCTCGTGACTGCCATTATCTGTGGCACCGTGTTACTCCTGGGTTGGAGGAGCATCAGCAAAGTCTGCCAGGAAAGAAGAGTTTGTCACTGTTCTTTGTGGGCCTCAAGTGTGATTGTGCCACCCTTCCACGCACAGGGAAGCCTTGCTTAGGAGAATATCAAGAGTGGAGAATGCCTTATGGTGTTTTCTTCTCTGTCTTTCAAAGGCAATTGCAGGAAAAGTGGGGGACCACTTAGCCACAGACCTTAAAATAGCTGTGAACGTGTGTGACGTGCCTCACTTTCCTGGGTTGTGGAGATCCCACTATTAATAACAGGAGCTGAAATCATGGATTGAGGAGGAATGTGAGCAGCACTTCTGAGCAGCTTTAAACCTGTCACGGGCTCCCTGAACACAAACATCGAGGGGTGAGTGGCTCAGCAGATCCATTCCTTAGTTCTCTCATAGAGGGTTGGTAGAATTAAACAGAGGTAGCCCACAGCTCATATGAGGTCTGAGGGATGCTCCCACTTCCCTCGCTGCCTTTTCCAGAGCTTGGGCAGCGCTGTCCAAACCCCGTTCCCGTACCTGCCACAACCTGATGTACAGGTCTGGCGTTTGGCAGCGTGGGTGTGCAGAGCAGGGCTGTCACTCCTGCCTGCGCAGCAGTGGTGTCACCCCCGCACTGTTCTGTCACCAGAGCCCAGCCCTCTGGGACAGAGGGACGCGCTGTTCTCTCCCGTGACCCCGCCCCGCTTGGAGCTCAGCAGGAAAAAGGAGGGGGTGAGGTGTCGGCTGCTGCCGGGAAGCAGCAGGGGATGATGCCAGGGCAAGGGCCTGGCTGCTGGGGCAGGGGCAGCTGCTCCAAAGGTCATGAGAGTGCTGGGAAGAGGGGATCTCTAGGGCAGGTGTGAAAAGAGAAGTGCACTCAAACTGGAAATGAGGGAAAAAATCCCAATCATCTCACTCCGAGAGTCCCCTGGCTACACCACTGCAGCCTGGTGAGCACTGCCTTCATTACCATGTCCCTTCAACAAGGGGGATGATTTTAATTTAATTTTAAAATATTTTTTTAAATTACATTTTTCATTTTCCCCTGCTGTACTCCACTACAAAGTTCATGCTGGCAATAGTGTGGGAGTACAGCTTACATGACAACCATAGAAAGGTCCTGGTAAGAATCTGTTCCTTCTATTTACCCCAGAGTTCATACAAATGTCACCCTCTGCTGCCACTCTAAGCCACTTGTTTCCTAGAAAATGTGGGATGTGATAGAAGTTTCAATTTGTATATTGTTCTATTGTTCTCTGAGGAAGCCTTTTGTCTTTCTTCTTTCTTTGATAACATCAGAATCAGACTGGCAGATAATGATTTGGGGTATTTTTCTCATTCACCAGTTCATTGTAATTAGATATGAAACCATTTAGCTCTGACCACTGCAGACCTGACTGAATCCTCTTATTGCATCTTGATCTCTCTCCCAATTTCTACTCTTCTCAAATATTTGGGATGTGCTCTGCCACACTCCTGGCAGGGCTGTCTAAGCAGGAAGGGGTAAAAGTTGTCCAGTGCCAAGAACAGTCCTTAAAAAATTAACAATATCCCAGGGTGGGGAGGCAGGTATTTGGGAAAGAAGCACGGATTTAGAGGCCAACAACAAAGTTGCATTTTTGGCTTCTGTTTTAGTGAACGTGAATCAGAAAATCCTAAGGCCTTTCAGTGCTCTTCTCAGAAGGGTTTTTGAGTTGCTGCAGCAGTTGCTCTGTTGTTTGGCTCATCCCTTCTGAGTTCAGGCCTTTCCACTGCAGCTGCAAAGCCCTTGTCCTTGCAGATGCCTGCTGCAGGCTGAGCTGGAGCCGGAGGCTGTGGATTTTTCCCTGTGCCTGTAGCCTTGGACTGCAGCAGCCCTCATAGAGCCCGACAGCTGCTGTGCTGCCAGGCTCCCGCAGCTCCTGTGCAGCAGCAAATTCCTGCTTTGCCTCAGATCCTTGACAGTGATGCAGAGACACTTAAAGGTATTTGCTAAGTGCTTGTGAATTAGTTTTTGATTAGCGAATAATTAAATAAATTCCAGCAATCCAAAGAACACGTGCCCAGTTCGATTTGCATACGCAGCACTTCTCTGTGACAAGAGAGGAGCTCAATTCATCTAATGCAAGTCTAAATTCGCTGTGTCTTAATTTGATTTACCTTTGACACAGCATTTAAATAGCAGCAACATCTAATCTTGTGCTTCCCAATAAGGCTTCAGTAAAAACTTACTGCCAGATCTAATCCAGGGTTAGCACACACAGCCTTATCTCTGGGTTCTTGCTTCAGTGCCTTTGAGAACATGCTTAATTTAATCTGAACAAAGACACTGCCATCAGGAGCCTCCAGCCTGGCTTTCCAATCCAGAGGATCTTTGTGATTAAATTTGGTGCAGGCCACAGTGTGTACAATGGATCCAGTAAATGATTTTGAAGTGCTCTTCAATCAAAATTCTGCTGGTTCTTGGACACCATCTGGACTTGTGGATGTGAGGGGTGCCACTTCAGTTGCATTTTCCTTAAAGTGTTATACACTTTGTTTGGAAAGAGGTCTGGGGTTTTTGGTTAATAGGAAATATTAGCTGTTATTAAGAACCATCACTCCAATCCCTTTTCCTTCCCACAGTGGAAGGAACTCCTCATTAGAGGGTTCTGCTTCCTCATTTGCACCAAATACCCAATCGGCTGTTTGTGACTATAACCTGGTGGCAGGATCTGATTTGTAATTATAATTTTAATCATTTTTCAAACCATTTTGCTGTTATTAAACTCCCTATACTACCTGATAATCTCTACTGCCTGAGAGCGGGGTTTGTGTGAACTATAAGTAGAGGTTCTGTCATGACATCACTGATAAAAATTGAATAATTCTGCAGACTGTGGTGGCTGCGGAGGCATTGGGTTAGAGCTGTCCTGGCAGGGTCCCTCAGTGCTGGGTGTAGACAAAACAGGCCTGGCAGTGTCGTGTCAGGTCTCTGGTGAGCCTTGGTACTCAGGGGTTGGCTGTTGCTCTCTAGTAAGAGCCTGAGGATAAATAGCCATGGAGAAATTGGCCTGAAAAGCAGCAGGAATTGGTGTGGAGCTGCCTTACCCCACCACTGAAGCTGCTTCCTGCTCTAATTGCTTTCTCTAACTGCTCTGCCGGTTCGGGGCTGGCTGTGTCCCAGTGCTGCTCGTTCCAGACAAAATCGGACTCTGTCATTATCTCTGTAATTCAGAGGAGAAACCAAAACATTAAAATATTATTACTGGATGTAAGGTCACATAGGACCATGACAGAGAAGTCAGGAACTAAACTCCATCTCCTCAGCTGAGAGTTAATACTTCAAGAAAGGGATCCATCACAAACAGAGCATGGCTCTAGGAATGCCATGGAATATTTCACTTAATCACAAAATAAAACAGATTTCTACAGCTGTTTCTGGTATTGCCAGCTTAGGCTTTTGATTGACACTTTGTCATGTTTGTTACATTCATTCTCCAATGTTTTAAAGAGTTTATTTTGTATCTAAACTGAAAGCTGCTTTGTGAGGAACTGGGTTGAGAAGAGACATGTAAAGGTAGGGTAGGAACAAGAGGAGATATACATCAAGGGAGCTTATATCCTCTTATTATTCCTTTGCTACCTTTACATTTAGCTTTACTCTTTAAATAATAAAAACATAGCTAGTGGCTGATGGGTGAAGTATATTTCCACCAATTAAATTTATATTTTTAAGAATCACTAAAGTTCTCTCCCTCATCCGCATAGCCTATGCTCCCGAGAGGTAAAAGGTCCCTTTGTGGTAGATTTTATGCTTGAAATTTTTTTTTTTGATATGCCACAAATCTAAGATAAAAAAACAATTCAGAAAAGATACAAGGAGGCTTTATGGAGCTTATTTCATTTGTAGTGTGTTTGCACTTGGGTTCCATGAGGAGAAATTTGGCCTTGGAGCCTGTGTCTCTGTAAGTAGCATTCCTGGCTTTGCCTATCAGATATGAAATTTGTTTGGAATGTTTGCTATAAAAATACCTACGCATGAACTTACATCAGCGAGAAAGCAACTCCGGCTTGACCTTTCTGCAGCTCTGATGTGGCAAGATCACTCCGTGTGGAAACAGTAACTTAGGGAATGACTCGCAACTGGTGTTTTCACAGGCTTTGTTTCAGCGCAGGAACAATCCTTGGAACAAGCTGCCCTTAGAAATCAATGTTTTCTTTCAAACTCCTTATTTTCTGCTCGGGAGTGACCCAGGGTAGGTTACCAGGCTTAATGTTGTAACAAAGCCATTTGGGAAATCCTCCCATTCTGTGTCAGTCCTGGGCTGAATACTAAAAGCAAACATGCTGGAGAACAGAAAAGGGCAGGGGTGGTTTTGATCCTTTTACAATTCAGCCCGTGTTTCTGTTTCAGACAGTGAAAAGACATTTTAATGGAACAGGAACCTCCTACTGTCACCCCATGCCTGCAGCCCTGCGACTTAGAGGACTTTTTGAGGAGAACCACCGTGCCCGGAGAGGTTTGAGGGGGCTGAGGGGCTGCTCCCCCTGAGAGGTGTGAGGGGCTGATCTTGTAAGGTTTGAGAGGCTGATCCCCTATGAGGTTTTGGGGGGGTTTAGGAGCTGATTCCCTATGCGGATTGAGGGGATGATCCCCGTGAGGTTTTGAGAGGCTGTTCCTGTGAGGATCGAGGGCATTGAGGGGCTGTTCCCCGGGAGGATCGAGGGCATTGAGGGGATGATCCCTTTGAGGATCGAGGGGCTGTTCCCTGTGAGGTTTGAGGGCATTGAGGGGCTGATCCCTGTGAGCTTTGAGGGGGCTGAGGGCTGATCCCCTGTGAGGACCAAGGGCATTGGATTGAGGGGCTGTTCCCTGTGCGCTTTGAGGGTGCTGCGACTCTCACCCTCCCACAGGAGCCCGGGGCTGTTCCGCCGCTGACCCCATCGCACCGCAGCCTTTCTCCCCTCCCCTGTGCCCGCTACGGGAAGCGCTGACAGCTTTCGCAAGCGACACCTTCCGAAGAGCCCGTGCCGGGGCAGAGCCAGCTTCTTCCTCGTCACAGCTCCGTCCTCTGCGGCCGAGGAGCGAACCCGGAGCCGAGGAGGCACCGACGCGGCCGCAGCGCTGCAGAGCCCCGGCCGCTCCTGCGGCTCCCCCTCAGCCGCCCCTGAGGGGAGGACGCGCGACGGCGCCGCCGGGCGGGCGGCGGGAGCGCGGGGGGTCGGCGGCGGCCAATCACAGCCCCGCCCCGGCCTCGCCGCGCCCCANGGGCCCGCGCTGCCCCCCGCCAGCGGGCGGTGAGGCGGCACCTCCATGACGGACCCCGCGCGGAGGCACTTGCGCCGTTCGGGGGCTCCTTCCCCGCACCGTTCGTAGTCCCCCCTCTCCCACCCACCCCGTCGTTTATTTATTTATCTATCTCATCTATTTATTTAATTCTCTCTTCTCCCCTTCTTTAAGGCGGCCCCGGCAGGGCCCGCTCCCCCGTGCCGTCCCCTCCCCGCCGCCCTCGGGCCGGCCTTGGCTGTGCGCGGGCAGCCAGGATAAATCGGGAAGCGCTGGCAGCCCGGTGTGCCAGGGCTGTCACACAGCTCCCGGCTCTGCCGGCCCTCCCGCTCCTCGTGTTTACTTCCCCGTGCTCGAGGATCACGCATCTCCAGCTCCGCATGGCGAGATGGATGTGGCGTGCGTGGCTCGGGGTTGATGTGGCTCTTTCAGCCCGGTTTAGGGTCCTCCCGGAGGATTTAAAGAGGAACTAGCGAAGGGAAAACATAAACAAGCCGAATGGTGAATGCTTGCAGCTGCAGGGCTCCAAGGCGACGGCGAGCTACACCCTGGAAGCTCCGTGGCTCTGGAACTGATAGCCAAGTCCAAGGACAAAGAGGAACAGGAATTGTCGGCAGTAAATGGTTTGCAGGGAGGACAGGTGTTCGAAATTGTTGCCCTTTTGTGCGTTCACGTGATGCAGTGCAGGTAAAGCGGCTCACCTGTTTGATATTTGAAGCCCCGATAAAATTTATAAGCTCAAGCCAATCTATGGCTGCCCTTTTTATTGCTGCTTGCATTTGTGAGGCATGTCAGGAGTGATAAGGGAGAACTGGGAGGAACCACTGGGTGTTAACTGAAAAAGAAACAAATTGTCGTGAAATGGGGTTTTTGTTAAATATTTTCTAGTGTGGTTTTTTTTTTTTTTTTTCCTGGTGGAGCCTCTGAGGGATGCCATGTCAGATAGGAAATGGAGCAACGTAGTGTCAAGCAGGAGAAACAAACGTATGATTCAAAGTCACTTGTGTTGCAGATTTTAAACATAGCAGCCCTGAAGGATTTTCACTGCTAGTGAAAGTATAGGAAGTCTTTGGTGCACGTATTTTTAGAAGAGCTGGAGTTATAAATGCAGCTTGGTAGAGGTGTGAAGTTAAATATATCAGGAAGCATTTGAAATAAGCTGTTTGGTGGAAAATACAGTCATTTGGTCATGATGTATATTCCAAAGTTCCTAAATAAGAAAAAACAAGTGGTTTGGATTTTAAAGTTAGGTTTAAACTCTTATACTGCTTCAAAACCAAGGCAGTTGGTCTGGATGCTTCATAATTAATAAGATTGATTTCTTCTTAATAAGAAATGATTTCTGCGCAGTGAATATAATACTTTGTTATTTTTTTGGGATGTTTTTCTTCTCTATATGAGACCTTCAATACTGTTTTTCTGTAGGAGACCAGAAAGGTTGTTTTAGGCACTCTGTTATAAATTGATGTTTTGCTAAATAACTATGTTGTTTACTTAACCAGTGAATCACTGTATGTATAAAACAGGCCAGTTATCCAAACATTATTTGTTACACCATTCTTACTTCCACAGAACCTGGCTGCTGCTTGTGGCATTTCTGTGGACACAAACAGAGATAATGGATAAATGTAAACGTTAAAAAAAACAAAGCCAAATATATTTATCTCCAATTAGATCCACCTTCCCTAACGTTGTTTCCTGGTAGTTAAATGGCGAGAAAGTTTTGTATTAGGTTGTATTTCTACAAATTTTTCTGCTGGGAATTCTTCATGGGTAATCAGTAGTGGTTACCTGTACTGTGGTGATCATTTAGAATGCTGTGATCGTAGTTTTGAGTCACCAATTTGAATTTCAGTTGTTCAGAATATCTGGAAAAAAAATGCTGCTTCTGTCAGCTTCAGAAAATAAGGCTGACTTAGAAGCAATTTCATTTATTGCAATTCCATTTTGGTAGTAACCAAAGGTTGTGAAGGTGAGGGGAGTTGTGGTTAAAGGCTCACAGTATAAATAACTATAGCTAAAATGTAACTTATGTTCAAGAAGATGAAAGTGCCAGAGCAGCCTGGTGCTGATGGCCTTTTCTACCCTTGAACAGGAGACAGTCCTGCTGTTTGATTTTGCTCCTTTTCCTTGGCACAGGCAGCTGACACTGCTGTGGTGACGTGGCCGTGGGGATGGGCACGGGGAACTTGTCCTGTGTCCACCAGTGCAGGTCACAAGAGTCTCATCAGCCTCCCTGAGATCTGTGCAGCCTGGCAGTGGAAAGCAAGGGATGCTATTTTAGACATCTCTTTTTATGAATTTTGCCAATTGTGGTCATCTTATTTATAGTAGCCAAAGGCACAAAGTAGCGTTGCTGTGGAAAAGGTATGAGATGAGAAATGAGGAGAGCTATTCCTGACCTCACAGACCTCCTTCTGAGGATGAATTCTTTGTGAGGAGATGAAATCCTTGGGCAGGTCATTAGAGGTGAAGTCAGAAGTGCTTTGTTCCAAACTGAGCATAAAATCGTCAGTTATTGTATCAAACTCAATTTGTGGTGGCATGAACTGGTACTCTGGCTCTTGAGCTTGNTTTAGACCTAAGCTCCAACAGCAATTTTCTGCTTAGGGCAGTGCTCAAGTCAGCCAGTGTCCTGTTTTGGTGGATTTTCCAGTGTTTGTCTCTGATTTCCCACTCCTCTCCTGCCACTGTGTCCATCAGGGCTGTCTGAGTGCTCTGGCCTTGCCAAGGAGATGGTGCTCTAAAGCCTGCCTTATCTTTTAGTTCTGCTGCTTCCCACTCAAAGGGCTGTCTTTGGGCCAATAAAACTTTATAAAAAGAAGAACTTTTTATCACTGTTGTTAGCTCCAGCACAGCAGCTCCTGTACCATCCTGTGTTGTACATGGAATATTTTAATAAGAATTCTAGGAAAGAGATTCTTATGTGGTGTTGGTGGCCACTTTATTTCAGATCCCTGTAGACTGTATTTTCCAGTGTCTGTTAATGTGTTCTGCTTCAGTAACTTTGAGAGGATAATTGTAGACTGAGCATAAATTTATGGAGATACGTGGGAATTATGAAACTGTAGAATCTGTAGTCAAAGATTCTGTGAATGCTACTTAGAGCAGGTGTAATTCAAGCCATTTCCAGCTAAATTATCTTTGCTAAATATTGATTCAGGGAACCACTTAAAAGAAATGTTGGTGAATAATCATGGATCTGTCAAATTTGGGCCAGAGAGGAAGGCAGCGTTTTCCTTCTGCTGAAAGCAAAGTAAAATTTTTGTTTCGTGAGTGCAGGGTGGAAGAAAGGGAACTGCCACAACATCAGCATGGTCAGTGAGCCTAGAATTTGGAGAAATGAGTGACTGCTGATAAATCCATTTAATTGTGTTTGGTCATGTGCTCAGTGATCTCTGAGAAAAAGAGCAAATTGAGAGCACAGAAATGGTGCTGCTGTTGGAAAATGTGCATGCAGTTAAAATGCCAGCTCACAGCGAGGTAGAACTTGCAGGTGTATCAATTCCACAGGTTTTGCCTCTGGAGAGCTCATGGAATAGTGATTTTTGAAGGCAGTTTTCTTCCCTGGTTGTGTGTCTCTGAGATGGTACCAACTGGAGAACACCAAAGTAGCAAAAAACCCGCTCTAAGCCACAAGGAGGTTGGTGAGTGTGTGCCAGTAATGACTAATGTGTGATGGGCAGAGGATAAATCTTGCTAATGACCTTTTGTGTCTTGATTGAATTTGAAAAATAGCTACATTTGTTTTATTTAAATCAAGGCAAATATATCTGGTGTCTGATCATTAACATCCTCAAGCGTACAGATGTCATAAATCTGACAAAAGGATGATGGAAAAACTTGTGCAAATATATAATCATCTAGTTGAGGCTGTCGATCTCAGCCTGGTGACAAATCCATGGACTCAGCCCTTCAGCCCATGGAAAACTGCTTTTTATTACTCCAGATTATGAAATTAACTTTCTAAATCCCAGACATCTTTTTAGGAAAAATGATCAGGGAACCATTTTAGTAGTTTATTCTCTTCTTTCTGTATTCCATGAAGGAGATAATTCTGCTTTATTTTCTCTCATAGCTGAAAAACAGAGCTTGACCATGATAGGGAGGTGAAGGTTCTTTGGGATATGTTATTTTCTAAGGGTATAAACCTGTGTGTTTCTGAGCCTTGAGTTTCAGAGGCATGTGGTCAAAATGCCTAGAAGTCTCTCAGCCTTTTTTTTTTAGCTATCAGAATGAATAGAATCCACTGTGGAGACAGTCTAGATTCTACAGCGAGGCTTGTTATGTCAGCCAGTATTTGATGGCTCCAGGGCTCTGTCATATGATGAAAGCAGGTATGAATGCAGAGCTTCACACTTCCTGTTTATAAAGCTGCAGAGCTGCAAGTGGCCGCTCAAATTCACAGAGCAGTAATTATTTCACAACTCTGGCATTCAGTTGTGGTGCTTGTTTTGGGAGGGCACCTCAGTAGTCTCTGCTGAACATGTATTTCAAAGGCAGGAGTGACTTGGGGAGTTCTACTGAAACTTCGATGAACTGATGGGAAGATGCTGCTTAGAATCACGGACTGGTTTGGGTTGGAAGGGACCTCAAGGATCATCTTGTTGCAGCCCCTGCCATGGACACCTTCCACGAGACCAGGTTGCTCCAACCTGGCCTTGGACACTTCTCTGAGCAACCTGTGCCAGGGCCTCACCACCCTCACAGGGAGGAATTTCTTCCTAAAATCCAATATAATCCAATATAATCCACTCTGTCAGTGTGAAGCCATTGCCCCTTGTCCTGCCACTCCAGGCTTTTGTAAAAAGTCTCTGTGTGTTTCTTGTCAGCTCCTTCAGTGCTGGAGGGCTGCACTGAGGTCACCCCAAAGCTTCTCTTCTCCAGGCTGGACAATCCCAGTTCCCTCACCCTTTGCTCCCCTCCATCCCTCTGATCATGCTGCTGCCTCCCCTGCACTGGCTCCAGCAGCTCCAGGTCCTTCTGGAGAGGGCAGAGAGGCAGAATCCCCATTTCCTGCTGCCCAGGCTGTGGGGCCAGCCCAGGACACAGGACATGTCCAGCCTCTCACCCACCAGCACTCCCAGATCCTTCTCCCTACAGCTGCACTTGATCTGTTGGGAGAGAGTTGGTTTTTAATCTGTAATTCTTCAGCTGCTAAATTGCAGCCACCACTTTCTCCTTTACCTCAGGTTCCAAGTTTAGGGAAGTGAACTCAGGGGGTTTCAGCCTCTTGCTTAGAACTACTCAAGTTATTTCCTATTGGAAATGAGGAACATTGGTGGAGGGAACTGAAGTCAGCTAACGGTGCATTTCCTTTCCTGAGATACCTTTTGTGGTCTGCAGAGGCTCTTTATGAAATACCAGTTGAAAACTTACAGATTACGGGTAAATATTGCCTCCTGCTTAGGCTGCTGCAAGTGCTGTGGTTCTGTGGGAGCTGATTGCATCCTTTTAGTAGGTTTTTAGTAATTCTTAGATGGTTCCCAAGCACGGCAGAAACGTGGTGATTGCACAAGTGTTGAATGTGCAGGGAGTGATGCAAGCCTGAGAAAAGAGGATTTAAGAACATAGGTGTTTCATAAATAAGAAAAAGTTGATCATCTTGAAGGAAAAAACCTTCAAAAAATTGAATTATGATTCAGTAAATGTTGGGAATCCTCTGGTTTCTCACTTCTCAGGTGAATCACGTCTCTAAATACGAGCAGGCTCCCAATATTAGCTGCAGTTTTGTTCTGTCAGTGTGTTACTGGAGATTCCAATCAAAGCAGTCAGGAAAGCTGCCAGGGGAGTTTAAATAGATATCATTCCAGCCATGGGGCTGGAGGTCACAGGATAAGCTGAGCAAATCCTCATTTTGAGTGTTAATATCTTGATATAAGTGAAAAGACCACTATCAGGCTATTCTGTATGTTATACATTTTCTTATCATGATGTAGACTGAAACGGAGTCCTCAAAACATTTATTTGGATTATAGATTATATGCCTATGTATCTCACAGGTTATAAACCTGAGCTTTATTTCTTGGATTTTAATCAATGACATCAGTTGTTTTATGGTTTCTAATCAGTTTCTAGTTTTTCCTCCTGTAACACCAGGGTTTTTTTAAAATACACATGCTCAGAGAAAGTTGTTGAACTTTCATCCTTGGAGATTTCCAAGCTCTGCCTGGACAAAACCCTCTGGAAGCTGGTTTGAGTTCAGCCTTGACCCAGTTTCAGGCACAAGGGTGAACCAAGTGACCTCCTGAGATACTTTCCAACCTGATAGATTCTATAAAATATTTCTGTTCAGCTTGAATCTTGTTTTGATGAAGTCCTAAATCTACCTGACAATGTCCTACAGAAGAAAAAAAACAAAGGACAAAAATAGAACCTAGGAGGTTGTTCAGTGTGAGATGAAGCATCTCTAATGAAATGTGAAAGAAAAAAAATAAGAGGGGACTACTTTGAATCCTGTTTCCTTGACTTGTAACAGTTTCAGGCTTTCTGGCTGCTGGCACTGTGGCAGGACTGAGTAAAACAACCCTCACCCCTTTGCTCTGCTCGAGGGAACTCGGCCCACTGTCTCCTTTCATAAAATAAGTAAGGCATTCAGTTCTTTAGTACTCAAGAAAATGAAATCAGATTCAAAAAATGGGCCACTGGAGGGATGACAAGGCTGTGGGAATGGAGAAGAATGTAGCATTAAGGAGGAATGTGAAGAGGTGAGGCATGAAGTATCTGTTGAATCCTGTAAATTAGGATTATTGTACCTAATTGGGGTAGGACTGGTTAGGATTCTTCTGTATTTTAAAACCCAGGTGTTACTAATATCTGTCATTCAGAAAGTGGCACTATCTTCTGAAAATGGAGTGTATCTTTGGTTAGGTTGTGAAGTCATACATTGGTATAATTAATTTGCTCTATGGGAGCTCTAATGAGTCCAGAGCTCTTATGACACCTCCATGACATATTTATTAATTATTATTAAAATAATCCTGCTCTCTTCTGGTCCAAGAAGAACTTCTAAATACTGTGAGCAGACAGAAAGGTGGTGGAGGAAGGGTAGGACAAGTGTGGCATTTTGAAACAGCAGAGTTGTTTCTGTCCACTGACTTTGGTTATTTCCAAGCCTGATGTGAACCAGAACTGCCTAGCTGGTGTTTTTAGGGCCTCCTACAGGCCTCCTTTAGGGCTCTTCTTTGCCTGATGGTTTCCTAGTTTGAGTTTCTGTATAGAAAAGAAATTTCCGTGGGTTAATTCTAATTAAGACTTTCAATTCTTAGTCATTTAAAAACAAGTTATTTCTTAATTTGTTCCATTCCTTGAAGCAGGTGCTTTTTCTATAAGTTGTACTTAGTCTGAATTATTGTGAATGTCCATGTGATATTTGCAGTATTGAAGAACTACAAAAAGCATCTTTAACATTTAATTTTCATATGAAAAGGTCATTTACATAATGAGACAATGAAGCCTTTGGGCAAAGATGAATGTAGAAGAAAAATCCATTAAGGTAGATTCTGCCTAAGAGTTTGAAAGGGCCTAATTCACCAAACTTTGAATGCTGGGTTATTGCTAGCACTTAGTGGAATAAAATTCCCTGCTTGCCTAAAAAAAAAGGTAAAATCCTAATGCACATTTTCTTTTGTGATTTCTTCAGGGACACCTTACCTTTGTGAGTGATGACTCCATAGCTCATAGGCTGTGTAGCTTTAATGTTTGCAGCTGAGCTGTGTAATAGTAGTTTTCAATTCTTTTTTTATGTAATGAATTTGAACACCTCTGAGAAATGGGGATTTTTATGGGGTTGTGTTTACAGCTGGGCAGGGCTGACGTGGTCCCTACAGGTGGGGCTTACTTGGAAAGTGCATCACTTGGAAATGCTGCTTTATTAAACTGATGTCAAATCTCTTCTGCATTTCTCATTTTTAATGGCTGTAACTGAGTTCAGGTCTTGGTTTGACACTAGATGTGTCTGCATAAGGGTTTTGTAGTAGTTCACCAAATTTTAGTTTATTTTAGTGTATTACTGGCACGTGCCTAAGTCCTAGAGATGTGGGACTCTTGGTTTAATAATCCAAAAGTTTAACAAAACCATTTTTCTTATAAAAATATGGTCACATTTGCAACAGGGCCTTTATTTGGTGTTGAATAAAAGGAGATGGCTGAGAAAGATTTGGACAAGGGCTAATCAGGCAGTTTGTAGTGCCCAGGGTTTATTTCCCACTGTATAAATGTTATTTAATGTGGGACTGGTGCAAGCCCTGAATTAGTTCCTGATGGAATCATTGCCTGCCCTGAGTGCTCAGCTGTCACAGGTGGGGTGACCTGGCCAATACAATGACATGCCCTGATCTTTCAAATCCTCCTTTGAACCTGTCAGAACCCAGGAGAAGCCTCTCCCATGCCATAGAAATGTGATTTTCGGGCACCTGTTCCTCCCAGGGGTGTGTTTGGGGCAAAGCAAGAAGTTAATTGTATTTAATGAAGTGCACAGGTTTGTGTGCCCACCTGGGGTTCTCTGCAAAGCAGAGCTCCTGGCACAGGAATGCTTTTGAAAATCCAGCAGGGCCACCAAGATGGGCAGAAAGAACATCTGGCTTTGGCAGACACTGCACTTGTGACTTTTGGAGTGGTTTGAAATAGTCCCTGAGCCACTCTGTACCCTAAACAGAGATGTGACTTCCTCCTGCCAGCTCTGCAGGGACAGGGGCAGTGGGACCTGCCCTGAGCCAGCCTCTGCTTCCAGCCGGCAGCTACAAAGGCAAAAAGGATTTCTAACGTTTATTTGGATGATATTTTTTAAAATGTCCAAATCCATTGATGCTGTGTCACTTAGTTTAGAGTCTGAATTGGGTTCACAAGCTATGAGAGGCAGTGTCACCAGGCCAAAAGAAGAGAGAATTGCATTCTGTATAAAAGTGTAGGCTTCATCCCTCCAAAATAAAACCTAATACAAGCCCTTTGGAATTCTTCCTCAAAACCAGTGATTTTATTCACGTTTTATCAGTCTTTTTGTTAGCTGGTCTTTCAGTTGTCATCCACTCACAGTTTAATTTCATGTTAAGTATTTCATATAGAATGGATGCTTATGTTTCTTTTGTGTTTTGAATGGATGTTCCTTATCTCAAATCTGGTGACAATGGCAGTGCTCAGGGTTTGTGACAGATTCCTCAGCTGAAATATTTTAACAGGAATTTCTATCTGATTTAAGCTTGCCCTCTTCCAGTTTGAACCCATTGCTACCACTACAGTTCCTGATGAAGAGTCCTTCTCCAGCTTCCTTGTAAGCTCCCTTCAGGAGCTGGAATTGTTTCAAATGATTAATTTTACTCCATTAGTTTGCAAAATTTGTTCTTTTAAAATTCAGAGACCTTGAATGAAATAAAAAAAAAGTGGAAGAAACACAGAGCCCTAAACAGAACAGGAAGTACCAGATTGAATAAGTCTGTGGATGTGGGGGAAAAAGAACTGAAAGTATTGGGATAGTAATTATGAGAACTTGAGATTTGCAGATTGAATTTGTTCTAAAAATGAACTTGAATGTGGCATCATGAATGTATTTTGGGCTGAAGAAGCACTTCTTTTCAATCCCTGTTTCTAGCTGTTAGGTGTTATCCAGAAGCAAAATCTTACTCTGGAAATTTCCTAGTCTTGTCAGAATTTCTAGCACGTTTTCCCTTGTGATGTGATACAGTTAAATCCTGGATTTTAGTTTAAAAATTGAAAAAGTGGATTTGCACTTTGTACAGCTGAAACAGGAGTGCTTTAGGAGGAATGAGCAGCAGTTGGTGCAGTCAGGGCAGCCTGGTCTGTGTTGTGCCAGGATCTTAGGGAGGGTTGTTATCAGTGGAAGAGTAATGTGAAAACTTTTTGGTCCATTTTCCAATCCTGCGGCTAACAACATCATTTGTCTTTGCCTGAAGCATTACATTTGAACTTTTTGCCATTAACCAATTCCCTACATTTTTTGTTGCCTGCAATTCAGCCTTGTCTTCTGATCACCTTGGTTAAAGAATTGTGGTGTAAATGTGTTCTGAGAACTAATGTTATTTTTAAAATAATGAGTAAATTGCAAAGTTGATAGAGCAGAGCAGGAAGAAACCACAACATGCACTAATTCCAGTGCTGAACACAGGATAAATATCTGCAGAGGCCACAGTGTTACAGGGATAGAGGTTAAAAAGCAGAATAGAAAATATTTGATAAATATAGAATCATAAAATGTTCATAATTTATTATGTAAATGCACTGCTGCTAATAGAGACTGTAATGTCCTTGAGGATATCTTGTGAGTCTCTCCAGGGATTCAGGGAGAGATTCCAGCTGCTGCCTCCGTTCAGAGCACTGGAGCTCCTTGGTGTGAAGCCATTCTGACACCTTTTCTGTCCTGTGGAACAATGGGCAGTGTGTTCACATGAATTTCTGGAATTGGAGTCATCCCATGCATCCGAGCTGCTCAGTGCCACTGGAGCTGCTTTCCCGTGCAGCTGTTCCAGGGTGGATCTAAAAATGCTGTTTCATCCTTCCCCATGCATGGCCTTAGGAATAATGTGCATTTAATGCTGAATATCTTCAGTGGGAAATGCTGGCATGGAAAACTGGTATGGCATCTTTCAGGATAATCCTAAATATGAACCCTGGGATGTTAATTGAGGATTCTGTGAACAGGAGATGCAGCAGTGGGAATGGAGTTTGGAAATAGTAATGCTAATTGTTTGCTATTGTCTGTTAAAAAATAAAGCTCTGATTCAGTTCTTGGTGTTCTACCAAATGTGTAATGGGGTTCCAGAACTAAGCACATGGTGGTTTTTATTTTGTTTCTTCACTCCCTGGTCCAGTGTCTGTGTTTGTGATTGTGCTGGCATTTTTCAGCCTTTCACAGGTTGTGTATCAAGCTTGTCATTATGTGTTTGTAACAGTGCAACAGGAGACAGAAATTTGGGACCTGACACTAAAATATTCCCTTTACAACTGAGTTTGAGATGGTATTTTAGACAGATGGGTCCCCAAGAGTTGGGAATAGGAGGGCTGGAAGCAGAGAGCCTTTCCTTGGCCATGTGAATACACACGTGTGGAGTGATTGTGCCAGAGCACTTGACTTGCAAGTGAGTCATATTTTTCCTCTGACTTTAGAAATTAAGATGTAGCAATGTAGAAATATTATCTGACTCTTTTATTATTCATGTCATAGTATGTAAGTACTGTGCTTTGCCAGAGTTGGCTCTTTTAGCAGCCAGAGGCCAACACTGGAGTGAATATTTGATCAAAACTATGCCAGCAATCCCAAATTAGAACTCCTTCCTTGCCTCTCATCCTCACTGAAGGTGATGGAAAACTCTGCCTTCCTATGGAGAAGTTGTAGCTTCTGTTTAACTTTCAGGCTTAGACTATAATTTTTTATTTAAAGAACAATTCATATTACAGCTGCATTTAGTATCTTTGGCACTGTTGGGAGACAGGATATGAAATATTTGTTATATTCCAATTTATTTTGTAGCACGGTTCTTATGTGGTGTTTGCATTTACATAGTTGGCACTTGCCTTTCATTTTAACAGGGTGTTTATTTCCTGGAAATGAGTTCTATATTGTAATTTTGTGAATCCTAACAAACATAAATGTCTCGATGATTTTCATGGTGTAATAAAGCAGAAGCAGCTTTTTTGAATTGTGACAGAAGCTGCTCTGCTCACCTACAACAACACAACCTTTCAGTTTGCCAGGAAAACTGCTGAAGGGACAGCTCAGAAAAGCAGAGTTGATTTTCTAATCTAAACAGGACTAAACATTAATTCTAAATACAGGAAAGACTGAGAGCTAAATCGTTCACCTGGGAAATCCTGGACAGACCAGCCCTGTGCAGGTGCACCAGAGGAGAAGAGCAGTGGGAGAGGAAAGCAGGTCCTGGGAACTCAGGTGAACATGGGCATCCCAGGCTCCTGGCTATTTTTTAGTCCCTATTATCTTTTGGAGGGTAGTTCAGGGTTCTCAGTGCTGCTGCTCAAGATGATGTGTGCTCTGTTTAAAAGTATTTAAAAACCATCTAAAACTTGTCCCCCTTTTGGCCCTTTTCCCAACCAGCAGAGGACAGGGGCCCATGGGTGGGAAAGGTGACATCCTGGGGTTATCCAGGGCTAGGAATTGCTGCTGGAGAATGAGCTCACCAATTCTTTACTTCATAACAGGAATCACTTTTTGTCCCTAATATATAATATTGCAGTTTATTGGGCTTCAATTTGCAGTTGTAAAAATGGTAAAATAGATTTTGCTGATCTGCAAAGTTTGGTGAATTTTCAGGTTCTTTCAGGTTTTATCCCATGGCTCATATGGATGGATGAGGGAGCACCTTTAATTCCTGAGGATGTAAAATATGGCAAATAAGATTTCCATGCTCAGATTGCGGGAGAATTATTTCACTGCTATTATTACTTATTTATTATTTATTATTATTATTATTTCATTGGCTGTTATGTACCAGTTCCTCCACACTGGGCTTGCTGGGAGAGTTAATCCAAGCAGCAGCATGCCCTGATGGAGATAGAGAGGGATAAAACAGGCTGGGAATGCTGGCATTCTTTTGGGAATGGGGACTGTGAGGAGTAAGCTCTTTGAAGATTAAAAGCATCACATAAATGCTAAGTATTGGTGTTACAGAAAATTGGCAAATCCTATTGTAATGACTAAATCCCCTCGCAGTCCCTGCACAGGAGATGTTAAACCTCTGATATGCATTAGGGGAAGGTCTGATAGGACCAGGGAGAGCTTTATCCACAGGATGAGCTACCAAAAACAGTAGGTGGGAGGAAAAAAATACACCTGGATCGAATAATTCCATTTTTTTTAAATACCCAAACTGTGGTGTTGTTATCCTTAAATTCCTGTTTTTATTGAATGTCATGTAAAGCCTTTATGGAGGTGCTGTGTAAACTGGGTGGGGCCAGCTCTGATATTCCAGTTATGAAAGATTCCTTAGGAGTGGATTCCTTTTTCTATTAGGGAAGGCAGGAATTTTTAGTCTGTGTTTTCTCCCAAAATATCCCCAAATGGATTCCTTTTTGGCAAGGGTGTGTGGGTTGACTTTTTAGTCATAGCTGGTTCATTTATCTCAATTGGGTTTTGCAGTTGGTTCCTCCAATTTGGGGATGTTCCCAAACACACTTTACTTTCACTTGCACATTTTACCTCTTTGAAGCTTTTAGTAATTGCTTTGGTTCTTGACAACTTCATAACCACAGCCATTAAGTCACAATAAAGACTAATGAAAAAAGTAATAAAATTTCCATGTATAACTAGGATGAAGATTCCTAAGGGAAATACTGAGCGAGTGATTACAGGGAAGATAATTGTCTGGTTAGAGAATTATATGCCCTGTGAGTTTGATATTGAACCTCTAAAATTGTCACTTAAAAATCAAAATATTAGAATTATGAAAAAACCTGAGCTGGAAGTGAGGAAGAACTTGAGACAGGCGAATTTTTCTTGCTTTCTCAAGGATGAGCAAATTGTCCGTTTTATTAGAATTCAGGTTTAGTTATTTTTAGTGAAGAATAAATGCAATGTTATGCTGATGGTTGCAAATTATTGCTTGCTTTGTGTGCTTGTGATGTGCAGGACTGGTGGGATTTTGTTTTTTGAGGCATTGACTTAACAGGCTGCTTTTCACCCAGTAGTGACATTGGAAATTCAGATTTTGGGGTGTGATTGGAGAATATTGGGGAGAGCCTTTTGATGCTTCTATTTTTGGGGGAAATTACCAGTACTTCAGCCAGATGAGCTGGAAAGGTTCTTGACCCTTCACCTTGACTGACCTTTTCCTCCTGTGTTTTCTCTTCCTGCTTATGCAATATTTTGTTTCCTGTTTTGACTTTCAGCATTGTTGATACATCGTGGTTTTCGCCCTTGGTTGAGCTGGTTTGGGTTTTGTGCTGGGAACCTGTGAACCAGAATAAATCCTTTATTTTCACGGAATCAAATGAAGTATTTCAGGATTCTGGGACAAAGATCAGCTTTTTGCTGCTCCTCCTAAAGGCAGTGATGGTTTGCACGGAGCTGTTGTGATTCCAGAGGTGTTTCTGTGACCAATTAGTTCTACCTGATGTTAATTGGTCACTTTATAGTAGCCAGGACAGATTAATCCCACCTTCCCCTCAGTTAAACACTTGGAGTTCTGCCCTTTTCACTGATTAAATCAGCTTTTTAGAAGTAGCTTGTAGTGCTTTTACCCAATATCTTAGCTCATTTATCACCCATCTGTCGGAGGCAGGCTGGAATTCATATCCATTTCAGGGCTGAGACAAGACATGCAGAGGTTAAGTGTCTCTTGCCTGGATGTCTCAGGCAGTATTAAGAGTTCAAATGCTTTTATTTGTCACCTTTGCTCCACCACACAAGTGGCTGCTTTGGAAAGCTGTGGTTTGGCCCTCAGCCTCTACTTCTCAGCATTTTACACCAGTGTGTTTAATTTTGAAGGATGGGGGGAAAAGCATTGTTAGGGAAGGTGGTTTTGTGGCTTGCAAATAAATATTAAATCAGAATTTTAAGTATATTTATTGTATTTATGTTTGCTCTTGATGCATATATCACAGGTAAAGTGTATAATTTTTTTCTAAACTGTAATAACTCCTGACCAACCACCCCTTTGAACCTTTAAGCAGACACTGGAGTGTGTGGCAGTTCTTATATTCCTTATGTTCAATAGTTACATCATCCAAAAAAAATAGATATAATTAAGGAAGATTTTAAGTTCCTTCTTCCAGTATTTGAATAAAACACTTTGAGGTAATTTTTGCAAACCTTAGCTCAGATTCAGAGGCCTCTAAGGAAGTATCACAGAATATGCAGTGTAGATACTTTGATTAGTGAGGAATTGGCTTTGATGTAACCATTTTCTCCTCTCTCTTTTTCCAAAACAGGACGTGAACAAGCAAAAATATCAATATTACTTGTATTTAGCCATGCAGTTACATTTTTATGATGACTCTCACTAATTTTCACTAGCAGCCTGGTAACAGCAGAGCAGCTTTTGCTGAGGCAGGTATTTGCTGCCCAGTTTTTGTTGCCAAAAATTGTCCTTTCCGTGTGATTTTTGGAGGGGACAGAGGTGGTGCCATACCCCAAACCCTACGTTGCTCACAGGGTATTTTAGAACTTTCCCAGAAGGTGGGGGTGGGATTAGAGCTACACAATGTGGAAAGAAAAAAAAGTAGAAATTCTAAAGTGAATGGAGAATGTGGCAGCAAAACTTGCAAAGCTCCACTGGAAGGGTTGATTTCCTCCAGCTTGGTTTGAACAGTTTTATAGGGGTGGCAAAACAAGGTTTAAGTCTGGAGTTGGACTTGCATGATCTGAGCTTCAGGTCCAGTTTTAGTCCCAAAGGAAGACTCCAGGATGACTTGGTGACAAATATGTGACAGCAGAGCAGAAGGAGGTGGTTTCCAGCATGGGCCAGTTTTGGAAGGCTCTGCACATTTCATTACCTGGATAGATGGGAATTCAAACAAAAAACGTGGAATAGTACATCCATATAAACAGCCTGAAGTTTAAGTAACACTGGGAAACTAAAAATACCCTCAGCAGTCAGTGAGCTGAAGGTTTGTTACAATTACTTTAAGCTGGGTGACATTTTTAGCTGAGGTTGTGTGGTTTCATTTAAACTTTATTAAACAAACTGGAGCTGGAATATTCCCTGGAGAGTTGGATGCAGCACTAATCTCCTGTTCAGCTGTCTGCAGCTCTGCTGGAAACCCTCCAGCTGAGGTGGCACAGGAGCTTCGTGTTAGCAAAGTGAACACAGGCACAGTGACAGCCTGGGACTTGGTGTCACTGGTGCTTTTTGGAAGTGGGCAGATAGATTTTTAACAATTATCACACAGTATCTAATTATTGAAACTTGGTTTTGTTGCCTTGAATCAAGCTCACAGTCAAAAGGTCACTTGTGTGGTGTGGAGGGGTGAAGAATTCAATGTGCAGTTCCAATTGAGTGGCTTGCCCTGCAATAATATTGAGGATGTGCCACCTGTTACTGGCAGGGGGGAGCTGAGGATGGATTTTACTGTGTTCACTACCAAGAACTCATCCTGGGAAGTTGTCAGGGTCTGGTTTTCCCTGTCAGGCTGTGAATACAACAAGGGCACACCCCATAGTGTGGTGTGTGTCTGACAGCAGCCTGGGAATGCTCTGCTCAGAGGTGTTTGCAGACAACTGGCTCCTGGAAGTGTTTGGGCAATCTGTGGCTTTGGAAAAAGTGAATATTCCTAATGAAAGGGCTTCAGTCAGGGTAGGGAGCAGTGCAGGAGACAGGCTGGTGTCTAAAGGCAGGATGAAAAACCCCTCTGTTCTGTGGTGCTTCCTGTGTGTTGGGCTTGTGGAATTGAGAGAAAAAGGGCAGCTTCTGGGGATGTGAGGGTTCTAATTTCTAATATTATTGTAGTAATAGATGTATTGCTTCTAGAAATGTTCCTTTAATAATTGAAGACTTCGTTTTATTTCCTCTCAACACACCATCGTGCTCTATCTCTGTTGAATAATTGGTGCTTTGGAGTTGGGAGTTTGTATTCAAATATTTTGCCTTCCAGACTCATAGTAAACACTGATAATATCTTTGATTTATACTCTGCTCATTTCAGTTGTACTTTCGTGTGCGTGGATCTAAATGTATAATGAATTTATCTTTACAAAGCTTTGCAGATGATTTTAAATGGCCAGCATCAGTCATTTTAATGGCTCCTGGGGAAGGAATGGAAGTAATTACCTTTCCTGTCACTCCATGACCTTTTTTGCAGTTTCTGCATGCAAACAATAATACTGAGTGGGCTCTGGCAGTAATAATTTGCTTTTGAAATGTAACATGGACTGGCAGTATCAACTTATCACTCCTGCTAAATACACTGATAGTTCAGTTCTTTTTGAAGATCTTGGGAGTGTTGCTTGACAAGTCTTGTTCCCAACCTTCTCCTCACCTTGGCTGGCCTTCCAGTCACTCCCATGGATTATGGGAGATGGATTTATATGGGATTTTCCTACTCTTGAGCACTGCCTGGAGTCCACACTGGGCAGTCAGGGGTGCTGTAAGCATCAGCTTAGCAAATTCTGTATTTGTATAGAAACTTTCTGCCAAATAACCCCAAACCAGATTGGATTAAATGGTGGGGAGATCAAAAAATTAAGAGGGGGAGAAAAAAAAACCAGAACACAGAGTCTACATTTGTTAAAAAGATGTGTGTGTGTGCAGGCATATAAAAACTGCAAAAAATGAGACTATTTACATCCCAGAACTGTGTTGGATTTAGTCTAGGATCCAGCTTGTTCGCTTTGCTTTGCCAAAATGACGAAGCCAGGAGCTTCCCCTTTCCCTCATGCCTGAGCAATCCCAGCACTCATTAAATGTGGGGAGTTGTCCCTGCTGGCTGCAGGTTTGTTGTGCTTAAAGGTGAGAGGAGGTGAAGCACTTCTCTTCATTTCCTCCTTGTCTGGCTGTTCATTAAAGCACCACCTGTAAAGGCACACAGTGACTCTGGGCAGATCTTCATGTGAAATAATGCAATTTAAACACCTTATAAGCAGGTAACAGTGTGAGATCAACATTCTTCTGCCATGTAATTAAAGCAGGCTGGTTTTAGTAAAACAAGATATGTGCTAATTGATAGCTCTGGTGCTGTGTGGGTCACACTTGAGGTTTCTCTCTTAGATGCTTTGATTTTTTTTCTTTATGGTTAGAAGTACCCAGAATCTGTAATAAAATTTGAGAGGAAACATAATCCAATTTCTGTTTTTACACAATTGTTAAGTGGAGCCAACATCTGTTTCAGTGTTGACTTGGATTAAAATTAGGGAGGAATGTTTTAATGTGATTTACTTTTAAGGATTGATTTTTGCTCTTGATGAATGAATTAACTGAAAAGTAGAAGTTTTACTGAGTGCTGGATTAAGGCCTCAAGTGCTCTGTTTTATTTTGCCTGACAAAAAGCTCCACAAGCCTTTGGCCATGGCAGTGTTGTTTCTGTCTGCCTTGTGATAGCAGGGGAAGGAAAATGCCTTGCTATAAATACAGTGCCACAGCTCCCTGTGCAGCATCACTTTCCTGGCCTTCTGCACGATAAATTGCTTTTTCTGCACCCCTCAGGAGCTTCCACGGCATCCTGGGCCATTCCCTGCAGCTTGGCTTTGGACAGAGGGCTGGTTTTGTTCCACGAGATCCTTCCCTTCCTAAACACTTTCTTAGAAAGTTGCTTTGTGCTTGTAAAATGTGAAGGCAGCACTGCTTTCCAGGGAGCTCCCAGGCCAGGATGAGCAGGATGTCATCACATTTTCCACCTTTGCAGATGTGAACAAGTTTGAACAGGTGTAGCTGGCAAGCAGATTTTGGCTGTGCAAGGGAATTTTGGGTGAAGAATTACATGTAATCCAACATTTTCTTCCTATTAAATCACACCTCACTGCACTCTCTTGTGAGCTTGTAGTGGTGATAAAGTATTTTATTTGTTTTAATACAGAAAAGCAGACTGGTTAATAGATGAAACTGTTTGAAAGATGCTGTTGGAGCTGCTCTTAATAATTTTCACCACTGTTGGTTGCAGATAATTTCCCTGGCTTACATGCAATGCAGAATTGATCATAAAGCTGCTTCATTTTCCTTTGTGTGGCAAGAATGGTGCTGAATTTAGAACAAGTTACAATCCACTATTGTAGTCAGGAAAGTTAGGCAGTGAGTTGTTGTTCACATTGATGGTAACCACAGCTCTGCTTCCCTTGTCTCTTTTCAAGCAAGATTAGATTATTAGATCTCATTTTCCCCAGTCCCATTTTCCCACTCTTGAGGAGAAATCAGGTGTTTAATTTCTTCTTTGATGTCTTTTTATTGTCAAGGTAAACATAAGGAGAGGAGGATTTTGAGATTCCTTAAGCTATTATCTTTCTGTAACATCTTTATTGACCACATTTTTTTTTCTTTCCTCTCTTCTCAGTTACAGACATAGAACTGAAGAGGCTCAAAGATGCTTTCAAGAGAACTTGTGGCCTCTCCTATTACATGACCCAGCAGTGCTTCATCAGGGAAGTTCTGGGTGATGGGGTCCCTCCCAAAGTTGCTGAGGTGAGCTGTGATCATACATTGTCAAAATGTATCTTTAACAATGTATAATTAGTTTGAAATAGTATAAAATATTGAGAATTTGATGTTCTGCATTACTTGTACTTCTATATCCCTTTCATATCAGTATTAAGGATTAAAGGCTGTTTTTTGGGAAGCCAAAAGCAGTGGCTAACAGGCAGCTGGATACTGCTGTGCACACAGAAATGTTCATGGAGTTGATTGAATTGCTTGCCATTTTTTATTAACATCTCAATGCACCTTCTCTGCCTGAAAATGCTTTTCCAGCCTTGGGTGGTCAGGGATGTGCTGGGCTGAGACCTTCTCCCAACCCTGTTAATACCTGCTAGATGACTTTGAAGTAAACCTGAATATCCAGATGTACATTTGGGCAATTAAAAGATTGGGAATTTGTAACAAGACCATAATAACAGATTTTATTTACTCCAGAGATGCACTTGCTGTTGGTTTCTTTGAGATTGCACTGGCTGTTACTTTGTTTTCTAAAGACGAATCTTTACAAGCTCTTAAAAATAAATTTGGTCATAATAAATGTATAAATGAGCTGAAAAATAACCAGAATCAAAATTTGCAACACGGATATAAACATATATCCATGTGTATACATCTAAAAAAAATAGTAATATCATCTTACACACATGCATATTTACAATACAAAGTTATTTTCTTTTATAGAGTTACCCCTTTTTTGAGAGAGATAACAAAATATTATTGGTAGAGAGACAAAGATTGGGCAGACCTTTCAAATGATCCCTTGCTCCATGTCATTTCTAGTCACAGCTTCTATTTTTGGCATCCTCAGAGCTGTTGACCTCAGAGGCAGCGTGCAAGTCTCCCAGTTTTATTTAGATTATGTGAGTGCTGAAGTGTTGCATTGCTGAAGGTTTTACACTCTGGCAGAGTTCCTTTTCCTGAGCTTAATCTTTTCTCCATTCTTTTTTTCCCCCCTGTTTTTCCTGAGTGTTGGCAAAGGGGATGATACCACTTTACTTCTGTAAACAGTTGGCTTTTTATGTGGGTGTTTAAGGCTTAGCAGGAAAATCTGCAGTGGAAAAGGAGGGGTCTGGTTTGGCCAGAGCATAAAGCCTCTCTTCATTATGAATTTTTCAGTGTTTTCTGGATGCTTTGGGAGTTGGCAACCCCTGAGATTAAACAAAAAATGTATATTTGACAATGTATGGTTAGTTTGAAATAGTATAAAATATTGAGAATTTGATGTTCTGCATTACTTGTACTTCTATATCCCTTTCATATCAGTATTAAGGATTAAATTACTGATTTGGTCACAAATAGAAATTCTGGGGTTTCAAATGTCTGCTGGCTGGTTTTTATTTTATTTTTTAAAAAATCTGTCCTTAAAGACACAATTTTGGTGATCATTATCTCTTAACACTCCTGATGGTTATAGAGCAGTTCTTGGTTTCCAGGTGGTGAAATAAAATTAATGGAAGACTCCTAATTGGTTTTTGATGGCTTCTCATCAGAACTCATCTCAAAATTCGAGTACAAATTATGATGTACTTGTAGCATTCATTCTCAGGCAGTGCAGTATCAAATCTGTGAGCTTGAAAACTGTAAATTGGGCCAAAATAGGGATTTGAGTCAAGGGATGCTTTGTAATTCCTGGCTTCAGGCTGGGGAGAGGCAGGCAGTCATTAAGCAGATAAAACCCTGAGTTTTCAGCCTTTCAGTCACTACAGCAGAGCTTTTGGAGCTCGGCTTGCTGGGCTGGGTGCTCTGCATGTTGTGAATTTTCATATCTGGGTTTTTCACAGCCGAGGAGTGAGAGGCCTTCAGGAATTTGTTACATTGAAAACGCAGGAGTTTGGAACGGGACATAGAACTGAAACCAGTGGAACTTTGGTCCAACAATTTGGGTGATTGTCCTGCACACAAAACTTCTTTTAAGTGTTCAGGGCAGTAATGTTCTGGGAGGATCTCTTGGGAGAATGGAGTTGAAGATATTAATAAAGGGAAATTTAGAGATGTGTCTGTGTTGTTAAACTGCAGGAAAGCTGCTCAGGTGGTGGGAAACACAAGCACAGCCTTGGTTCTTCAATCTTGTTATACTCTTCAGCTGCCCATGAAATAACATGTCAGGCTGAAATTTTATTTTAAAAAAAGCACTATGTGCCTTCTAATGATAGTAAATTTTACATTCTGAAATGCAGGTTGCTGTGATTCTGCCTGGGTGGGGCTGTTTTAAGTAAAGCTGCAACAACATTAAGTAATTTTGGAAAACACAGAATTGCATCACATTTTGATGGTGTGTGTTATTAGAAGTTTGCCAAATGCCACACCAACGTGAAAAAATGTGAAGTTCCTTCCTTAGAAATGATGTGTTACATGACTATTCAGTGTTAATAAATTCTCCCCAAGGAATGAGTAAGCAGCTAAACTCCAAGCAATGCCAGCTGCCCGTGGCTGTAATTCCATATATTAAATACTGATACATTGGACATTATCCACAAAATTCCTTTCCTCTGTTTATCTCCTGAGCAATCCTTGTCTTGTGTTGAAATAATATATAAATGTAATATTTGGTGTTCATCTGGTATCACAGCTGAGATGTACAAAGTTCAGAAGAAGTGAGTGGATATTTTAGCTGCATTTAAAAACAAAGTAATGATTCCAGTGTGATATGAAGGTAAATTGCTCACATGGGCAGGGTAGCCTTGAAGGCATCTGGTGAAGACAGAAGGATTAGACACAGAAAGTGTGGAATTCAAATCTCTGCCTTGAAGCCTCTACAGTTGTTGTGTCCAAATAAAGCACAAATTCAGTTTTAATAATTCAGCCCTTCATGCATGTGTAAATGGATTAAAGTTTAGTAACAGAGGAGGCTGATCTGAGCCCCCTGTGGAAATGAAAGTATTTGGGTGATGCTGTGTCTCAGGGTGGGATGGAAGTGAGGGTCAGGATGTGCTGTGGAGAATGAGATCCTGCTGTGCATTGATTGACTTTGCCTGGCCTGCAGAAAGGTTTTAGTAGTGCAAAGGGATGGAGGGATGGATGGATGGATGGATGGATGGATGGATGGATGGATGGATGGACAAGGAGAGGATTTCTGCAGTTGCACAGCCCTGCTGAGGTGTCTGCAGCCAGGCTGCTGGAGCAGCAGTAAATCTGGTGCAGCCACTCTGTGTTAGGTGTTTCCTTATCACCTTCCTGCCACCACAGCACTGTGTGGCTTGGCCAGGTCTGACCTTGCCAGGCCCAGGACCGGTTTTGTTTGGGCACTCCCAGACCTGGCTTAATTTTGACTTGTAGGGAAACCACCCTGTGATGGTGCAGTGACTCACAGGGCTCTGGTGTTCCCCTCTCTGCTGTCAGCCTGGTCCTGGGGATTCCTGCTGCATCCCCTTGATGCCTTTGAGATTATCAGAGCCCAGCCTGGAGGAGAGCTCAGCCCTGATAAAGAAATCTGGGGAAACACCACCATGAGCAAGTGAGAAGTGTCTTCACTGGAGGGTTCTAACGTGGAGTTTTTATTTTGCTGTTCATGTTATACCTGTGTTTCACTGGGTAAAGGCTGTTTATGGGAACCAGTAGAGTTACAAAAGGGTGACACAATCAATAATTGAAGTGTCTTTAGCTGAATGTGACGTGGTGAGCCTAAAAACCATGTAAGATAAGCTGCTGGTTTTACTTCTGACATCTCTGCTTGCCCTGGTTCTGGTTAGCTTCTCTATTTTTGGTTAACTTCTCTGTTTTGTTCTTCTAGGTTATCTACTGTTCGTTTGGAGGAATATCCAAAGGGCTGCACTTCAATAACTTGATAGTTGGACTAGTTCTACTCACAAGAGGCAGGGAGGAGGAGAAAACAAAATGTAAGTGGTGTAACAGTAACAACAGTGGATTGTGAGTGTAAAATGTGACTATTTTACATTGAAGATGGGAATTTTTGGAAGCATTTTTAGCTGTATTTTTGGAAATTAAGTGCAGTTTTGTTTTCTATATTCATCAAAATGAAATATTTGCCAAGTCATCATGAATGTCAGTGTTGGGATCCTAGAGAAAGCCTGATGGTCTCTGTATGTGGGCAGAGGAAGGAGGATGGCATTGATATTTTTCAAAAAAAAGAAAGCATCTGCCTACTGAGTTCTGTTGTTTTGTCTTCTCTGTTAATCTGACTTGATAATAGTAATTTTCCTTTTGACTACAATGGTAAGAGAAAAGGAAGATGTTGACCTAAGCCTTGTGGACCTATATTGAACTTGCATCAACCTAAGTTTCAGTCCTTTAGTTCTCTCACAGCCTTTGACATTGTCAGCCAGTTATAAACCTTACATTTGAAAAATGTCACTTCCATAAATGTTTACACATATTTCTGTTTGCTCAGATATTTTCAGCCTCTTCTCTAATGAATCTGGGAGTTATGTTGTCCGTGAGGAGATGGAGAAGATGCTGCATGTGGTTGATGGGAAAGTCCCAGAGTCACTCAAGAAATGCTTCTCTGAGGTATGTCATGCACCTTTCCTCCTGTTACATTTACAAAAAAGTCAAGATTACATTAAGTAGCTTCTTTTTCATACTCATGCACATATGGGAATGAACTGCCCTTGTTTAAATGGGGTAAAAGCTCATGGTTTTTGTGTTGTGGTATTATGTGTGATTTATATTGATGGGAACAGTGTTTGGTGTAGAAATGCAGGCATTCTCTGTGCTCCTGTATTCACTGTGCTGCTTGAAAGAGGTCATTTCCCAATGGTAATCATGTCATCAGGTGAATTTAAATACTAATATTGCTGCTGGCAACTTGGTCATTAGTGTGAACATTTTATTGCAATCAGGGAAGAAATCTAGAACACAGAGCTGGAAGGAAAGAAAATCTGCACCCTGGATTTAAAAATGCCTGACAGCAGTGGTTGCTTCAAAATAATAGTTTTATATTATTGCTTTTGTATCATTGTTCCTGCCAGGAGCTACAACATTTAATTATGCTTTAGGTTGTTTGAGAGATGGAATCTTTATGGAGACTTTGCTGAAGTCTCCCTCTAAACCAGGGCATTGGTACTTTGCTATGTTCATAGATGATCCTTTGACTCCAGGGATCCTGATGAATTTTCAGGGCTTTTTTGCTTGGTTTGTTATCAGAGGACTAAGACCATCAAAATGGAGACATCATTGTGCATTCCTCTGGCAAAAGGATTGACCAGATTGACTGGAAGCTTTAATTGTGGCTATCAGGTTACTTAATTACTTTAGATTTTATTGTTCTGTGTTGGAGATAGCTCTGGTTGTGGGCATTGCCTGAGCTAGGCTCTGATCTGGCCCTGGTGTCCTGTTGGCTTTGGAGGCAGTGGCTGCATTCCTGAGTCCTGGCTGGAGTCACAAACCCTGAGTCCACTGCAGTCCAGCTTCTGGAGCTGACCCACGCTGCCATTTCCTATTTATAATTTCCCATCAGTGTGCTGTGATGAATTGCACCCTGCAAGTTAATTGCAACCTGTCCAAGAAATCCAGAAATACTTTATGAAGCCTTTGCAGGAAGATGAGTATCAATCTGGGCTTCAGAGCATTTTCCTGTTCAAGAAAATGCTGCATATTGATTTTTCTTTTAAAATGAAAATAGTGTAATAACCCACTCAGCAGGATTTACTGGGCTCTTAATCATCCACGGTCATTGCTGGAGAGTGAGGAAGTTTAATGTTCCTGCTGTGGGCCTTCCTGCCTGCCTTATGGAGGGTGGGTTTGATTTCAAGGATGATGTTTATAGGTACTTCTGTTCATCAGAATTATTGCATGTACTCAGCTAGAAATAGAAGCTTTGGAACATATCTGAGTTTTCCTTTTGTTTCTGAAATACAGGGGAAAAAACTCAGTGATAACTGCATTGCTCAAGTTCTGTCATAGTTCAGCTGTAATCATTGCTTGCTTCAAATGTTTTCTTCCTCCTGTCCAAAGTTTGTCTGTCCCTCTTCATTGTCCTTCCAGGGAAAATTGGAGTTTTAACAACGCAGCTCTTGCTGCCTTTACAAAGAGCAGTGCAAAAAGTAGAGGGAAAGGGTGGAACAGAGAGTGAAAAAATGTTCTTTTCTCTTGATCCAAACTGTTGGAGAAATGAAAGAATAAGAAATCAAAGTGAGGGTGGGGAGGCCCTGCCAGGGGTGCCCAGAGCAGCTGAGGCTGCCCCTGGATCCCTGGCAGTGCCCAAGGCCAGGCTGGACAGGGCTGGGAGCAGCCTGGGACAGTGGGAGGTGTCCCTTGATGGGCTTTAATGTCCCTTCCAACCCAAACCATTCTGTGATTTGTTGGATGAAAATATAAAACTCTTCAGTCTAGAAAAAGAGGCATAAAAAGAATGAGTGGCTGGAACTGAAACAACCCCCTGCAATGGGAATAGGAAGCAAATGTTTCAGCAGTGCTGGTGATGAACCATTGGAGCAGCCTGGCAAAGGGAATATAGTGAATTTTCAATTTTCTGCACTTGGCAGTTGCAGATAGTCCGTGGCCAAATGCAAATTGTTGGATTCTGTAGAGATGTAATTCAGTGAAGTTTAATGGTCTGTGATATGAGGGGAGTTTAAATAATCAATGACTTGAAACCTCCTCCACTTTGCAGACCCCTGTTTATTTCCTCTGGAGATGAGAATCTCCACATAATGAGTTTGTCTACTGATAATGGGTTTGCTTTTATTTGAGGTAGTTTTGTAGGTCCTGTAGAAATTAGTCTGCTGATCCCTATGGTTTCATGGCCCCAGCTTGGCAAGGGTTCAAATGAATGGTTTAAACAGCACTGAAATTCTGTGAATGTGTAGTTTTCATGTATTCCTGAGCAGGGAGTGAGGAGATCTGGGAATGTCATGTTCACATTTGTGCTCCAGGGTGGCTTTTGGTCAGTAGAGGCAAAAAAGGTCCACATGTACCTGCAGTAATTAATCACGGCATTAATTATTCCCAAATCTGATTTTTTGTGTTGTTTATACCTGCACAGATAGAACAGAATGTTTATGATTTTATAGCACCTGTTTTTTGGTGCTGCAGAGCTGGTATCTATAATAATACATTTAAATGCATCAAAATAATCTCTGCTATTTTGAATTGCAAGTAACCATTTTTCTTTTCATCCCTTTCACCTAAGGTTCAGGGTAAATGAGTTTCCAAAGGCCACATTGAGTAGGTGGCTGAAATGCAGAGAGAACTGAAAGTTAATTTCCCTCCCATTGCTGTTTCAAAAGGAAAGGGAAAAACAGGCATGGCTCCAAGCAGAAAAATCACATTAGCACTTATTTTTCTAGGAGATTGTCTCAATTTTTTGTTCATACAGCTGGATGGTTCCTGTTTACTGGCAGTGAGAAAAACAAGCTCCCATTTTCTGGTTTTTCTTGCAGGGTGAGAAGGTGAACTATGAGAAGTTCAGGGTTTGGCTGCTGCACAACAAAGACGCTTTCACCTTCTCGCGGTGGCTGCTCTCAGGAGGGGTCTATGTGACCCTCACTGATGACAGTGACACCCCAACCTTCTACCAGACCCTGGCTGGAGTCACACACTGTGAGTAAAGGTGCTTCTTGTCCTGCACATCTTCAAAAAACCCTGCCAGAGCTGACAGGCAGAATGGGTGTTCATTGCATCTCCCTGCTCCGCCACGTTCGCTTCAGTGAGAGAAATTCCTTCTCTGAGCTCAGTTATTCTCTGCTTTCTGTGCTGTGATGGAAAATGTTGTGTACAGGGACACTGGGTTGTTACTTTGATGAGATAATAATGCTGAGGCTACAACACTTTCATAGAAGTTTGCTACCAAGCAAGGTAAACAAAAAGTATTTTCTGAAGTGGCTGGCTGGTAATACTGGGTTTATTTTTGGTCTTTAGAGTGGGTTGTGAAACTACTGAGAGTTGAAAAAATAATATTTGTTTCAAAAGTAAGTGTTACCTCTTAATTTGCTTCTCCAGTAAAATAAATAATATTCCTGGCATGTGGTAGAATTAACTAAAGAGAAGCATCCTCAGGAATTGTCTCCAGAGAAGAAGTGCTTCCTTATGTCTATGTTAACATAGAAGAAGGAACAGCTGCTTTTTAAATTAAATCTAAAAACAAAAGGCTGATAAATGACACCTGATGTAGCAGTGTAATTCAAGCATCCATTGCATCCCTGAGGATCCCTGGGAGGAGGGAGTTGGCTCAGGAGGTGTCAGGGATTTGAGCAGTCTGGTTGTGTTTTATGTGCTGTCATGGATTTTCCTCACTGGTCTCAGTGTGGCATTTAATCCTCTAATGGGTGAGTTACTTGAATAAAGCAACATGCCCTTTTTATCCTCTTGCTTTTAAATATGGGCATTCCAACTCTTCTGACCATCTGAAATGAAAATGCATAATGAAGTCAGGAGTTTATGAACAGGTAATTTATTTGCATTACATGAAAGGAGACATTGAGGTTACAGCAAACCACTGAATATTCTGAGGTCTCATAGACAAGGTAGAGGAAGAGAAATGTGAAAAAAAAAAACCCCAAGCCTCTGAGTGTTCTGGAGTTCAGCTCTGGGAAAGATCTTGACCTATGTCAAACCAAGATCTGCTCTTTTTTATGCTTTGAAATGGAAACTTTCAGGACAGTTATTACTGGGCTTTTCACAGGAAGTTTATTTATACTGAAACTGAGGTTTGGAATGAAAAAAAAATTAAATTTAACAGCTACAGGTTTAATGTATTTTATGTAATATTTATTGTTGTTCTCAGTTCTGGTTTTGATACCCCTGTCACTGGTACCATGGTGTCAGAGCTGGGCTTGAGCTGTTCAGTGAATTCCAGAAATACAAGTAGGTGATGTGGTTCTTGTCCACAGAACTGCAAAGCTCATGTGACAGTTATGTTTGGGCCCCTAGATGGAATTGAATTTTACTGAACTCCCTTGTGATTTACAACAGTGTAGGAATCTCATCCAACAGATGCAAAACTAAGGAAAATGTCAGTGCTTGAGCACTTGGAAGTAATTTCAGCCTAATCAGGTCACTCCAAAGAGTAAGAAATTCAGTTGAGAAGTATTTTTAACACAGCTGAATGTGTAAAACACTGAGAGCTGTTGAAGGCTTAATATTTTTCCTGGGAGAATGGTTGCCTTTGGAAGGATCAGGAAGTGAGATAATGTTTGGTAAACTGAGGCAAACACCATAATACAGAGAAAGAGGGCAAGGTTTCCACTTTCTTCTACTGTAAAATGCAGAATAATTTGTGGCACTCACTGGTGCAGTCAGGAATTTCTCAGTCCTGCTGGATGTCCTGGCACAGGTCTCAGACCCCCCTCTCCAGCCTTACCTCACACTCTGCTTCCCATCCAGCTTCTGGGACAATATGTCAGAGCCATAAAAAATGGCAGGGATAAAACCAGGAAAAGTTATTCCCTTTGATTTGGAAACAGCCCCCATTTCACTGCAAAGCATCAGTGGCTCCATTTAAATTTGCTTAATGAGCCAGGCTATCAGGGAAACAAAGGAATACTAATTTTTCATTTGTAAATAACATTTGTTTTGGTGTGCAGATGACTTTAATTATATTTCTCAACACATAATTAGAAATGAAATTTTAAAGTTACAGGAAGTTGCACACACTTGCTGCTTTTAATCAAATTTTGTTCCGTTTCACTTAAATCACAAATAGGAATAATTTTATTTGAAAGCTGCCAGCATCACTGTTTTGTTCCTAAAAAACAGTTTCAGGGATATGAATTTGTCTTACACCTGAGGAGTGACCAAATAGCAGTAGTTTGGATTTTCAGTTCTGTAGTATGATCATAAGCATTTAAATTTATTTAATATATATATATTTTTGAAGCCATCACATTGAACAGCACTGTGATGGAGCCTGTAAATCCCACATTTCTGTCACACTGACTCAGTGATTTCCTTCATTTAGCTGGGAATGTTTTTTTCTGCTGCAACATAGGTGCTGGTTGCCTTTTTTGTGTGTCATTTTGGTGTGACTCAGTGTCATGCAGTGGGCTTGGATACTCAGGTTTTCAGCCCTTTTTCATGGGGAAAATAATTCTGTTCATCAGGTTGCTGCTTTTGAACTGACAGAATGTTTAATTTGTACTTCTTTGTCACTCAGTTCTTGTGTCACTGAGTTCTGATTAAATAACATCCAAATTCCCCTTTGAATAGAAGAGACTCCTCTGTTGTCAGAAAAATCCATCCTGTTCTCTGTGCCAGCTCCCACCCACCGAGGTGCAGTTATGACTGCAATCAGTACAAATAATCCTATTTTAGAATATACATTTCTCACTCATTTAGTACAGTAAATGAGAGAAGGCCTGGCTGAGCAGGCAGGGTGGCTGGAATGGAAGAGGCACTTTGGGAAGAGCACAGAATCCAAGCTGAACGTTGTGGAAGGAATTTTGGGTGAGGGCTGGGAGGATGAGATGGAGCCTGAAGGGAAAGTGCACTCAGGGCATCCCTTTACTCTGCTGGCATTAAAAGGCTGGCTGTGAAATGCATCTCCTGCAGCTGGGGCACCCACTCTGGGAACAGGCACGTGGGGAAGACAATCCTGAAGATTTGGGCTTTTTGAAAGCTGTTTTTAAGGACTGGTTTCATTCAGTGCTGCCTTTCCCAGGTGGGAACTGGTGTTCTGCTGACACCTCCCTGTTCTCACCTTGAGGCACTGATAATCCAGGTGCTGCTGCAGGAACACCTGGCTGCTCCTCTGACACACACAAGGGTCTCTCTTGGCTGAGGTTTTAATATTGTGTTTGTTTTTAATTAGCAAAAGCACAAAGATGAAAGTCTGACAGCAGCCCAGGCCAATAAGTAAAAGCCTTGGTGTCACTTAATCTGTATTTTGCCACTTGTTATCCTCTTAGTTCCAGGCTATTTTATGTCTTGCAAAGCAGCTCTGAGTCCCAGAGTCTCCTGGGGGTTAATTTGAAAGGCACAAAGGAGAGTTTGTAGTGAGAAGCAGTGGTTGGGCTCCTGGTGGCCATGAAGAGCCGTCCCTGGCAGCATGTCCTGGTGAGCAGGGGGACAATCCAAGCCCTGTAAAATGTTGGGAATATGGTATGTCTCTGCTGCTGTGAGCCAGACAGGATTGTACCCATAGGTGGGTAAATATTGCACTTTTGTCATGTAGGGGTGTACTTGGTGAATTTTTGTGGTATAAAGAATTGTAATAAGCAGTGGCTGAAAGGAAAACATATTTTTAAATTTGTTTTCTAAGGCAGAAGGTTATTCATTACTTGGTATCCATGGAATATTTTAGAGGGGCATTTTGTGGGAATGGCATTAAAATATAGCATTGAGGTTTAGTTTTATCACTGCCTGCCTGTTGATCAATGTTCTAAATTAACTCCTTTTTAGTAGTTTTACAGTTTTAGATGATATTTTGATTGAAAATGTTTATTTGTTCTTCCTTTACAACAAGACTGTACTTCAGTTTTACTTATTATCATCCCTCTGATTATACTGGTCTAATTCTTAGAGAATTGAACCAGAAAAAAGTATTCATAGTTTTACAGATCTGGAAGTTTTTTGTATTTCTAATGGGCAAGTGATGAGGGAGACATTAATCAGCATATGGTAGTAAACTGCTTAAATTTCTGAGGTGCATCATGTCCATGTGACCTCAAATAATCATATCATGTATTTAATTACCAAAATGAGTAATTACTTGGCCTAGAAAGTCTGTGTGTCCTGAGGTTTTGGCCTATATCGTGTATATAAAATACATATTTTTAAGTAATCTGAATGAAAGCCCAGTTAACACTTTGATGTGATTTGAACAGACATTAGGGAAAAAAAAAGTATGTATTTTGAAAAGATAAAATCTTTTATCTGAACAGAACCTCTGTGGAATATGGTGTTTTGTCATGCACATTGATCTGTTTGGGTATGAAGTGTAGTGTGCCTTCCCCACGCTTCATTTCACTTCAGGAACAAATATGATTATGTGTATAATCCTAAATTGCCAGAGATTTCTTTTAGTTTGCACTCATGCAGGAATAGATGGTGCACTGCATATCCTGAGGCTGATTTACAAGATTATGTGTGAAAACTTAGTCTGGAGAAATCAAATTATGCAACAGCTGCTGCTCAGCTGCAGTTGAACTTCCCTGTGCTGCAGTGCAGGAAATCCTGCTCCTTTTCTTGACTGCAACTGGGGCAAATTTGTTATAACTGGGAATGAGAAATATTCTTTTGGCACATTTTTATTCGTGGTTACATGATTTGTGTAAGGCTAATCAGTGCTAAGAATGGTATTTACTACGTGCTTTTACTTTCTAAAGTGCTCTTGTGCAGAAAGTCAGTGCATTTGGGCTAGAATAAAAATGTAACACTTGAGCTAACACTTAGCAGCTGTTCTTTAAGGGTGATTATTTGAGAATTCTCTCTAAGTGACCATGATGTCAGTTCAGCCACTGTGAACAGAAACACTGATGAGTTGCTTTCTGATAACCTTTCTTTTCCTAGATGAAATAACAAAATAATGTTTTTTTGTAGAAAACAAATGTTTTCTTCAAAATGTTTTTTGATTCAATGTAGAATAAAAAGCATTTTCTTCAATGTTTTTTGTTTCACTGTAGAAACATCTGTGAAGTACAATCAAAAAATCAGAATACAACTAACTTCTACTGTAGGTATTTAAGAGAGGTTCTCTGGCAAAATTTAACGTTTTTCCAGTTCTAAATTACTAAAGATAAATATTGCACCTGCCAGAGAAAGGTTTCTGCAGATTTACTCTTCTGTGAGGACAATTTGAGCTTCCTGCTGGCTTTTGAATATTCTCAGTGTTGCATCACTTGAAGAATGAAGTGCAGCTCACACATTTGTTATTCTTCCTACTTACAGAGGTGGATTAAAAGGAAGCAAAGTGATTTACATGGTCATGCACAAGAGAACATAAATAATGCTTTTGTGTTTGCTAATGAGAGCAGTAAGGTGGAAGTGGAATTCCTGTAAATGGCAGCACAACCTCCCCTCTCCCTTGGTTTGGGAAGGGGAAGAGCCCTGGGATTCTCCTCACATCTGTGATATTTCTGTGTATGTGCTGATCTTTAAAGAAATAACTCCTCTATTCATCTTTCTTGATTTCTAGTAGAATGATATTCCTTCAGAAATTTGGATTGCTGCTTCCTCACGTATGGGGGACAGACTTTGAGTAGGGCCTGTGGTGACAGGACATGGGTAATGGGTTTAAGGTAAGAGCAGATGTGAGGGAGGAAGGTTTTGTGATGAGGGGGTGGATTCCTCATCCCTGGAAACATTCCAGGCCAGGTGGGATGGAGCAACCTGATCCAGGGGAAGGTGTCCCTGGAGGAGGCTGGGTGACCTTTAAAGGTCCCTTCCAACCCAAAGGACTTTGTGATTGCACCCAGGCAAGAGCCAGGGGATGGCAGAACAGGTCAGGGGATTGATCCATCTGGGAAGGAGGAGGAGAGGAGAAAGGAAAGGAGTTTTTCCTCTGGATCAGCTCTTCTCTCCCTGTGTGAATGCACAGGAGCTGGGAATGATGTCCTGAGGAACTGGGGGGCTGGGGATGTCACCTCTGTCACTGCTCTGAAGGCACTCAGGAAAGGGACATTTGTCCCTGATGTCACTTCTCCAGCTGGGCTGTCTAAAAACACCTTACAGGAAAATGCAAACCCTTTCCACTCCTCGAACTCCAGAGATTTTATTCAGATTTTGCCACTCTTTCTGCTGCTGAGTTGTGTAAGTTTTGGTGCATCATATGATGCTCCTGCTGGGTAGTTACAACTACTTCATACTCATTGCAGGTTACCTCAGTTACTATTTTAAGTAAATTACTGCCACTAATGACAGAAACGGGGAGAGAAATCAATAAAATTTCAATTTGACACAACTTTTTAGGTGGAGCCCTTCTGTTTTTAAGCCTTACAGGATTATTATTGTTTCTGTGGACTAAACCAGGCCAAATAGCTCAAGTTAAACCTATTAGAAAACTGGCATGGATTTAAAGGCTCAGAACCATCTGGGAATGAGATCACACGTAGTGCTTCTTAATATAGACAGCTTTGTCATTACAGATCTATTTGAGAACCAATTAATTGGCACTGACCTAAAGCACTGTTGTGACACACTTGCATATGTAAAAAGGTTAAAAGTATTGTTGGGCAGAAATTTAATCTTGTTTTTTATTTAGATGTATTTAATTTCAAGGATAAAGCACAAAGAAAGCATTTGTATAGAATGTTTTGAAGGAAAACACAAGTTCTTCCTCTGGCTATTTTTATCCATCATTGCTTAGCACCTTGTTTTATTTCTTGGGTTTGGGGTTTTTTCCCCTTTTTAAATTGCCTTTTAAATTCTTCTGCATTGTAGGTTTGTGTGACCACTCCCCAGTGTTTATTGGGATTGTAAATAATTCTGTAGTATAAATAATAACATGAAACAAACTATATTATATTCAGGAAAAAAAAAAAAAATGCTCACATACAATGTTTAAATGCCACATTAAAATTTAGCCTTATTAATTTACCCTTCTTACTGTACCAAAAAGCTAAAAATTTAAAATAGGTGTTTTTAAGGGCAGCCAAGTACTACATAATTTTCATAAAAGACCTGGTTGTTTTTTTTAATGCTACTTCACTTCTTTTTTGAGGATTTAAATACTGAATGCCCTGGTAAAATAAGACACTGCACATATAATCTGCCTCTTCAAGTCACCAAAAAGAAACAGGTGAAAAATGAAGAGGCTCCAACAGTGGGAAAAGTGAATTTCTGGGTTTGTACACACTTGTGATGGTGTTATTGATGGTGAACTCCTCGATGGTGAGCAGGTGAGAAGGTTCTGTGGGCAAAGAAGGTAATTTGGGTTTGTTTTTGTTGGCTCTGCAGTGGAAGAATCCGACATCATCGACCTGGAGAAGCGATACTGGCTGCTGAAGGCTCAGTCGAGAACCGGACGCTTTGACTTGGAAACATTTGCCCCCTTAGTGTCCCCCCCAATCCACCAATCTCTGAGTGAAGGTATGGAAGGAGACCAGGCAGGAGCCTCTGCTCACTTACAAAAGGGGCTGTTCTGAAATGCCCTTGAAGCTTGAAGGACAGAACAACTTCACTGAGTTCTGGAAAACGGGAAAAGAGGAAAAATCTGTTTGTTGGGAAATCTGGGATGCTGAAGGAGGTGTTGCATTGTTATCAGCTGGCAGGAAATATGTCAGATTTTATGTAGAAGTTGCCCTGTAGTTGCTTAAAATTTTTTCTTAAGATTCTGTAAAGACAAAGTAAACTGCTGAATTTTTCAATTTTCATTTGGCCCTGAATGAGAGAAAATGGAGCATTTTTAAACTGACAAATGGGAGCTTCATCTATTAAATGACAGCTCAGTGTGCAAGTCAGCTGTTGTATCATGCAGCCAATGAAACATTCCTCCCTGACAGTGTAAATTAAGGAAGGTTTTATTCAGGAGACTCAGGAGATTTGTAGGTTGTTATTTCCACTAACAACCAAACTGGTCTGTCCAGTAGAAGCCACTGTGGTAATAACTGGAGGTTGCACTGTCCATTTGCCATTGCTGGATGACATGAGGACATTCAGGGACATTCCACTTGCCCTCCAGCTCTGGAGAGACAATTTTTTTATTACCAAAAGGTTGGCTTTACTGATAAGTGGCAGCAGTAGGTAACAAATGGGAAAGTCATCTGCAATGGTAAAAAATCAGAATTTATGTCCAGTTCTGTAGGGATGTATCCCCACATCCTTTTGTTTCTGAGTGTCTTTTATCTACTTAGTGATTTAAACTTACACAGCTGCTGTGGGGCAACTTGAATGGTTCCTGGTCATTCTTTGCCTTCTGGAGAGTCATTGTTGCTAAAACAAAATAAGTTATGGGATAAATAATGCTGAATGATTTGAGCTCTTCAGTGCTTTGAAGGCTGGTAGCTACAGCTCTTAACTCAGGGCCAAATTTGCAGTAAAATTCAGTGATTTCCATAGGAACTTCTGTCAGGCAGTTCTGGCCATACTGGTTCAGCTCCACTCCAAATCACTCATTGCAAGGAGGGTGTGAGGACCAGGCAGCTGTTCAGAATTCCTGATTCCCTCCCCACCCCTGGCTGGATCAGCCATCCCTGAGAGCTTTAATTCACCTTTAAATGGTCTTAGTAGCGCTTAATTACCTTTATTACACTTAATGAGAATAAATGACAAGTGTTTGTACCTCTCCTTGCCCATGTTCCCCATTAACCCCTCGTGGAGGTGCTGGTGGCTCTCTCAGGTGCTGTAACAGGAGATGCTTTTGTGGTTTGCAGGTTTGTTTAATGCTTTTGATGAAAACCGAGACAATCACATAGATTTTAAAGAAATTTCCTGTGGGCTCTCAGCATGTTGCAGGGGACCCTTGGCAGAGAGACAGAAGTGTAAGTATGCAAAATTTAAAATTTAACTGTTAATTTGGGAGGAGTATTTCAGTTTGAACAATGAGGTTTAGTTGTTTTCACCTTTTGAGATTCTTTTCCCACTGAACAAGTCTGTGAAAGGTGACTTTGGAAGTTTAAAAAAATAGAGGACTTTTAAATATCAAGGTTTCCTTTTATAAAGGATGATTAAACCTAATTCCATGTATTTTACAGCTTATCAGTAGTTCCATGTAAATTATCTAACTGGGAAAAACTACATTTCAGAAGTTATTTTTGCAGTGTTCTGCTTTTTGAGGCAGAAGTGTGTATCTCAACACAGAAAGTGCAAACACTTAGCTACTCATTATCTATAATAGAAAACAAATGTCCTATTTGATTGTCTTGTGGTAAACAGCATGTTGTGGCTTTTCACTGCCCAGTCCCCAGCTGGCTCCCTGCAAGGTTCCTGTGTTTTGAAACACTTTTTGTTCCCTACTTCTCCAAAACCACATTGTTGCAACTTCCAAGCTGTAATTCCCTGGAAATTTCTGAATGCACATATGTTCCCTGCTAGGTCCCATCAGCAAACACAGCAGAGGATTGCAGGGATCTGGATTTGAGTTTATTAAACACAGCTGCTCCATTTCCTCACCTCCTCACGTGCATCCCCCCTGTCAGAACTGTCAGCACTTAATCAGCTGCTCGGGGCTCTGCAAGGAACAAAGGAAAAAAGAGTTGTGGAATGGTTCTAACAGCCAGGTCCTTCCCTTTTCCCTCAGTTTGCTTCAAGGTGTTTGACGTGGACCGGGATGGGGTCTTGTCTCGCACCGAGCTCAAGGACATGGTGGTGGCACTTCTAGAGGTCTGGAAAGACAACAGGACAGACAAAATACCTGTGAGTGCTGTCTGGGGCTTGATTTCCTCCTGTTTCTGAGCCATCCTTCCAAAGGAGGAATGTGCATCTTGTTTGGGTGGGGGTCAGTGAGGTACAGGCTCCCCTGAGCTCCTCAGCTGGGGGTGAGGACAGGTGGCTGTGCCTTGCCTTGCAGAGCTGTCACCTGCCCCAGGCACAAGGTTTGGTCAGAATGTGTGTTCTGACCTGCCCCAAGCACAAGGTTTGTCTATAATGTGTGTTCTTTCATATAAAGAAAGGTCCAAAAGCACAGTTTTTTTACCTGGGAGCCCTTGGTTTGAATTACTGAGTTTCCAGCATCTCCTACAGTTTTTTTTTATTCTGAGCACATCCTGCTGGGAGACTTTAACTCTGATTTCTAATCCTTTTGTTGAAGGAGTTGGACATGGGTTTGTCTGAAATCGTGGAAGATATTTTACATGTGCATGATAACACAAAGGTAGGAATTTGCTGTTCTTTCCCTGTCATTTTTACACCCCAGTATCTTCAGTTAATTTAGAAGGAAGTGCTTTCTTTAGAGCAGAGATGTGTCAATAAAAGAATCTTTTTCAAGCAATGTCAGTTTTCCATTAAAATTTACCACGTTGTTCTGTGGAAGGAAGAAGGTGTTTGAATTTTATAAGCCATTTTAATACATGAAGCTAAACCCAAAATGCATAACCAGATGAAATTAATTGGAAGCCTGCACTGTTTGCAAGGCTCTGCTGTGCATAACTAACACCAGTTTTAAATCTGATGCTTGACTTCTGTTCTGGGCAAACTGTTCTTTGTTTCCTGTTAAAATTAATCTTAAGAGAGAGTGCAGAAGTTTATCTTGTATTTTATGCTGTGTCAAGACACATTATCCTCCTATGGAAGCATCTGTCATGACACAGCAAAAAGTCCTGGTAGTTTATATTGTGCTTTAAATGTAGCTGGGTGTAGATCTGTAATTATCTGTAATTCTCCTCCTTGCTGTTTGGAAACAGGAGATTTGGAGATATCCACAAAAAATATTGTGGAAGTTGCTTCCATTATTTCATCCTTGGCTTCACTAATTGGGAAGAGTGTCTGGAAATGATAAATAATTTATGAAAAACTATAAAGAATGCCTAGAAATGTTTAATTACGTGTGTGAATAGCTGTCTTGCCTGCTTGTACTCCAACAAAGTGCTGGGCAAATACTTTATTGTAATTCTTTAATTGCCAAAGCAGTGGAAATTGTGGCTTCTCTCAGTTTCATCCTTTGAGCTTTTTGTTGTTTGGCTTCTTGAAAAAAAGGGTTATTTATAAGCAAGTGCACAGCAGTCCTGATTCCACAAAGAGTTAAAAAAGAACACTTCAGTCTTCAGGATATTTTTGTAGTGGCATTATCAGTGTAGTGCTGGAAAAAGCTGATGGTGCAGTAATTACATAAATTATTTAACCTCTTTTCATGTGTTGGCTTTGACCTGGGTTAATTCAGGAGAAAATGGTCTGTAAGGAGAGGCAGAGTGACTGCCAGTGCTGGAAAATTGGCTCTGAATTACCTTGCCAGATAAAAAAATCAGATTGATCCCTTCACTGAACCAAGATCCCTCTGCCATGGTCAGTGTTACACCACTGTCACTTGGCAGCTGATGAAGAATTAATGGGATTTGTGTTGTCAGGTGAGATCACAAGGCCTTGGTGGCCCAAAGTGGATTTTCCCAGCCCTCAGAGGAGGATGGTGGGTGTGTGAGTGGTGTGAGTGATGGAGAGGTTCCACACTGGGCACTGTTCACCCTCTGAACTCAGAGCTCTTCAATTCTCTAGGTTGCCTGTGTTATGCTAGAACCAGAATTTTTTTTCTTTTACTGGATCAAATTTTATTTAATAGTGGTGGATGCCAATTTTTATCAATTCCCTGGTTTTGCCATGCCTTGCATGAGACAGGTAATGAGCATTTTACCAGAATTTGATGGTTTTTCCTTGTCCTTTCCCCCTCCTCCCTTCCAGCTTGGGCACCTCACTCTGGAGGACTACCAGATATGGAGTGTGAAGAGTGCTCTTGCCAATGAATTTTTAAATCTGCTTTTTCAGGTATGTTTAGGGGAAATCTAAGGTTGTAATTTACAGTAATTAACTGCTGAGCTTTCTGCATGGCCACGAAGTGCAGCATCAGCATTTGTGTGCACAGGAGGGGATGTGGCTTTGCAGCTCTGGGCTGCCTTGGCAGCATGATTCTCTCTTTGATTATTGTTCCTTGCAGTGCATGGAGATGCCTAAAGCCTCATCTGTTCAAGAGAACCTGGTGTACTGTTCAGAAAATGAAATTTCCAGTGTATCAGCAATTATGTTTTCCATTAGACAAAGGCTGTGTTTGAAAGGATTTTTGTGGCAAATCTTTGCCAAGAAAATAACCCAGGGAATGAGAAAAAAAATCTCTAATTCTTTCCCTTTGCATTTTACAAGCAGTTTCCCTTTACATTTTCTGTTAAGGCCCTCTAAGGTACCTCTCATTGCTTCCTTAATGAAGCAGTCCTGGAAAGCTGGGATATCCTATCACTGTTCACTTGCACAAGCTGAGGATTAAGTATGTGCTGAATTGGGTTTTAATTGAGCTTGAATTGGATTTTTCTAAATCCTTGAAAGCTATATTTTAGCTCTGGCTTTCTCTGTGCAGAAAAAAACCCTCCAAGAGTATTTTCATCCACTGCAGTTTGTTCCTTACCTGTTTTCCTTTGAGGTTGATACTTGGAGTTTAAATTACAATAATAATGATAATAATAATCTTAATTGGCCTGTGACTACTTTATAAGTTGTATTTTGATTGATACTTTCCCAAGGGCTTCAGGGTGGCTGAGTGAGAGTATCCTGAGGCCACCACTACACCACAGCTGGAAAGAATAACACCAGAAAGTTCTTCAAATTCATTTTCTCTCTAATTACACCAGGTTTGCTGAAGTTGCAACCTTCTCCAGAAGGGCTGTCTTTATTTTTGGCCTGTCTGGCATCAAATATCCCCTCATAACTAAATATTGATGAACTTACAAATATCCCTGCAATCTTGACAAAGAATGAATGAAGATGTAATAAATCTGTCTTAATGCTGATTACACATCACCAATGTTGCACATTGCTCATTGGAAGTCTCATTTACAATATTTTTTTCCTCCTGGCATAGCTGCTGTGTTTTCATTTTAGATTTTAATTTTTTCTTGAGTCTGCCATTGATTTATCTGGGCATTTATTTGAGGTGTCATGTGCCTCATCTGCAGACAGAATAGCCAAATATTCTGAGTGGAAAGCTTGTCAACAAATGGGTTTGTTTGCAGAGGGGTTGGTTTATCTGAAGAATCTCATTTTAGCTCAATGCTACACAAATTTCAAAAGAAACACCAGACCCAGCTGTGTTGTGTGTGCTGGAAAATCTGTTGCTTCCCCCTGGCTAATGGCCTTTGTTTCCTTCAGAATGTGAAATGGTCTCTCTCACTGTAATATCAATTTAAACAAGACATCTTAGCAGTGATTACAAATCTCCAGCTGAGATCCCAATTGATGGCCTCAAAAGAGACACCAGGAGGAGGCTGTAAATCATGGGCTGAGCAGCAAAACCATCTGGGAGGGTCCTGAGAGCCCTTCCCTCCTCTCCTCACTCCCTGTCCAGCTTTCCTGGGAAAGGAGTCAAATGGGAGCCATCTGACACTGGTTTGTACTGGGAATAAAACCCCACCCAGGCCAGGCAGCTGGCCAGGAGATGGGGCCTTTTCCATGGAGTTCAGTTCAAAACTAAATTAAAAAGAGAGAAAGAAAAATAGCAGCAGACATGCAGAGAATGCCCTGCACTTTGCAGAGTGGTTTTGGCCGTGGTTGGGGTTGGTTGCTCTGCTTTGAACTTCTCCCTCAGCCTCTCCAGTCCTTGTTTCCCTTTCAATCCCATCTAGAACCACTCGAAAAAAACCCATTTTTCCCCCTTTCAACTCTTTTTAACTTTTAGTTCATCCTCTTCCAACCACTTGCACTCTTCCAGTTGCTCATTCCCTCTCTCCAGCACACCCAGACATCCTAATTTGTGTATCTGATTTATGTCAGTGCTGTCATCTGTCACAGCCTGAAAAGAATGAAATCTGCTTTTCTCTTCACCCTAATATTTGTCTTGGGACATTTGGCATTCTTGGTGACTTTATCTTAACAGTGGGAACAAGTTGGGAATCTCACAGCTCCAAAGACTTTTTTATTAGTAATTTATTCAATTTTAGGTAGTCTTGCTCCATTATATTCAATTTTAGGTAATCTTGCTCCATTATTAAATGATGAAAATTCTCATCTGGGTTGTTTTTTTGCTATTATTTGCCTGTTAATAAGAATTGATTTCTTTTTTCAGGTGTGTCACATAGTTTTGGGACTGCGACCTGCCACCCCAGAGGAGGAAGGACAGATTATTAGGTGTGTGCTTTGCTCAGAAGCTGAAATGGCTTTCAGATCCACCTTTTAGTATTTTCCAAAGATCTGGGAATCCCCTGTTTGAGCTAAAAATTCCCATTTTGTCTGTGCAGAGGCTGGTTAGAAAGAGAGAGCAGGTATGGCCTCCAGCCAGGGCACAACTGGTTTCTCATTGCTATGCCCTGGTGGCACCAGTGGAAAGAATATGTCAAATATGTAAGTAGAATAATAATAATAATAATAATTAATAATAATCTATACTGAATAAGTGATTTCTTGTCTTTCTGAATGTGTTGGTGGAAAAAGGAGTGTGGAGGAAATGACTGCTGAACCAATCATGCTGAGAATTGAGCATCTCCTGTCTCTTGGTGGAAAATAATTGTTCTGCTGAATCATTGTTATGTGGGGAGCTCTGCACTGTAATTTCATTAAATTCTCATCTCTTTCATCATTCCTGCATCTTAAAATTATTTTTGAATAAAAATCATGCTCACAGGAGCATTTCTTTCAAGATTTCTGATCCATTTGATAATAAAACTGCCCACTTTGGGTTTGACTTGGCTTGGGCCACAAATACACTCTGAATTTTCTGGACAAAGGAGGAAATTGGTATAATTTGCTTTAGAGGCAATGACAAAAAATAATCTAATACCCAGTCAAAGGAGTCCTACTAAAACTTTGTAGATACAAGGTGCTCTTTAATACCCTTTAATTAAAATATTTATTGAATTAAAATATAAGCTAAAGCACCACTGAATTGTACAAAATACAGAATGTCTAATAAATTTAATAAAATGTAATTGGAGAGAAATACTGTTTGCATGATAAACAAGTAAAATAAACCTCTCAAAAGAGTTTTTATACCCTCATAAGTAATCATATAAGTACTTGATTTGTTTTAGAAAAACAAATAGCTGAAAGTACTCAGAAAACTGCAATGTGTGCATTAACTAACCTTGTAATGACCATCATTCTTTGTGCACAATGAATTGGCCAAATGAGGGTTGAAATGCCAGAAATGCCAGGTAATTTGATCCTTACCCTGGTGTGAGTGCTCAGATGTGCACAGGATTTCATCCCTAATCCTTTGCAAAATGGTACAAGGCCATTACTCCCTGCACTTCTCAAGCAAAAATAAAAAAACCACCAGAATTTCTGTGAAAATGCTGCATGTCTGAGGAAAAAATGTGGTTTTTGTTGGTGTGCTTACCGCTCTCATTTAACCATGTGAACTTCAAGTCTTCAAATATTTACAGTCTGTATTTATAGCTGTTTAAAAGCAGGTATATTTTTATATACCTTGATAGGGAAAATAATTTTGGAGTTCTAACTCTGTGCAGAATGGTTTATTTGATTGTTTGAACAATTTTGTGAGTTTATTTCTGCTGATTTTTTTTTGTTGGTACATGTAGAAAGCATTTTTCCTTCAGCAAATCTGATGTGCAAAAGTGCTCACAGAACTATGAATTTTTGGTGGCTGCTTTGACTGACATGTCTTTGATCTTGGCTCATAATTAACTTTTCTATTTTTTTCCCAACTCTAGGATGCAAACCCAGTTGTGATAGAGCCTTCATCTGTCTTGAGTGGAGGTAAGAATCCCCTGGTAGCTGCTGCAGCCAATACCCCAGAACAGGGAGAAGACAAAATGGGAGGTCTTAATGACTTCAGTGCACCAGAAGAAAAGTTTTCAGATAATATTTCCACTGCCTCAGAAGCCTCAGAGTCCACCAGCAGCAGTAAGCATCTTATTTCCTTGGAGGTTTAATGTAGAACAGCTTTTGGGAAAACTGCACCCTGCATGGACCCCTCCAGCCTGAGAGATAACACAGCTTGGATTGCGGGATTTTTAGGATTTTTTGGGGATTTTTTAGGATTTTTTAAGGATTTTGTAGGATTTTTTTAGTCTGTGGTGGCTAAACACAAAGTCTGGTTTAACAGCAGTTCATCTGTTATGCTGGCATTTATTTCCAGAATTATTTTCAAGCTTTTTTTGTCCTATTGTTTATTTTCCGAGTGGATTTTTATCCCCCACTTTCACATTAAGTTGTTTTAAGCTGGTTGATCCTGTACTCTGCCATGCAATGGTAGTAAAAAGAGGGAAGTAACATCAAAAAACCATGAGGAGAAGCACAGTTGTACTTTTACAGGGCATGTGATTTAAATTTGAATGAGTTTGTGCAGATCCTAAGAGCCATCTTTGTGAAAGAAGAGATTTTAGTCCTGATTTTCAATGAGTTCTAGTGAGAATTGGAGATTTTTTTTCTTGTAGCTGAAGGTTGCATCTGATATTTTAAAATCATAACTTCAATTGAAGTTAGGTAAATTACTGTGATGTTTTTGGATATAGGGGTTGGGGGAAACAAGGGGTAAAGAGACAAAAGTTCTTTCTTTTTATTTTAATTGAAATTTACTTTTAGTTCTGCATGATCAAAGCAGCTTCTATAAGAATAAAACTATTTGCCTTTTCAAGGAAAAATAAAACAAGACATTATTGGATGTGTCTTCAGTTCTGTATATGAGTTTTTTTAGGAGTTTGATATTCAAACATCCAAATGACAACTAAATGCTCACCACATTTGCTCATGCACAACTGGTTAGGCTGTTTCAGAGCTGTGTTTGTGTAATCATGATATAAAATATATAAAATATAATACAAAATCATAAATCCCTTTCTGAGATTTATCCCTCTGGATGTGGAAGAGTTGCATGTGCCACTGCAGGATGAAGGGCAGCAAACTTGATATTTTTAAAACAAGAATACAAGAGTGTAACTCATTCCTTTGTGGTTTGTGTGATCAGGAACTGAATTATTTCTGGTTTTTCTCTGGCTTTGTGCTCAGATACTCTGTACCCTGGCACCCCAGGCTCTGAGGTGAGCTTTGCAAGGCAGCACAACACTTCAGACAATAACAACCAGTGTTTCCTTGGGTCCAATGGGAATGCTCTGCTCCAGCTCAACCCCCAGAAACCAGGAGCTATTGATAACCAGCCCCTGGTGACACAGGAGCCAGTGAAGGTAAAGGCAGCAAAGGCATGCCAATAGAGGAAAAGCATATTTGAGCTCTTTTGTCACAACTTCTTTGTGTTAATTTTTTTCAGCTTAATTCTGAATTACTGCTGCCCTGTCATGCAGCAAAATTTAGGTTTCTTACTCTGAAGTGGGAAAAATTGTGTTCTTCTTCTACAGCTACTCTTGTGTTTTGTGAGAAGAGAAACATTCAAAATATTCTTACAAGTGGAAAGGAATTTATGAAAAGACAGCTTGCAGCATTAAATGTAAAATACTTTGATAATCAAACACTTCAGTGTTTCCATCTAAATATGAATTTACTGCTGTTGCACAGCAATGTGGTAAAACAAAACTGACAGTTTTTGCAGTATGAGTGCAAATAGAACATGAAACAGAGCAGCAGCATCAATGCTGAGCAGACATGGGATTTTTCTGTTCAAAGTTGTTGGAGTAGGTGACACAAGAGCAAAACACATGAATTTTATACTGCAGAAGCTTTTAGAGAAACAGTAAATAATGAGACTTGAACGTTAATTACTGTTACATTTAACAACCATCTCTCAGTGTGAAAAGCAGCTGCTAATTGTTACTTAGAAGTCTTTTAATAATTAAAGAGTGTTCTGTGTTCAGGAACTAAAATCATTGTGGCTCTGTACTCATTTCTCCACTTGAGATGTGACAAAACCCCTTTTTTCTTTTAAAGGCTGCATCATTAACTATGGAGGGTGGAAGGTTAAAGAGATCTCCCCAGCTGGTGGAAGGAAAGGACTATGTCATGGTGCCAGAACCAGTTTGGAGAGCACTTTACCACTGGTATGGAGCAAACCTGTCCTTGCCCAGGCCGGTGAGTTGTGATTTTTAGACACTTTTTAGCAACCAAATTTATCCAGTGGCACGAGGTAACCTCTTACAGTCATCTCCCGCTTCATCCTGTGTCTTGAAGAGCAAACTGGGAAAAAGCAGCCTCCAGACTGGCCCTGGATGGAAAGTTGTGGCAGTTTAGCTGGAGGTTTGCAGCACAATCCCAGGGGGTCTGGCAGCAGGGCAGAAGTGCTGCTCTTTGCTAAAGCACACAAAAGTAAACCTGAGCTCAGTTTAAAAGGCTTGGCATCAAAACTCACATCTTTAAAAGCTGAGATGCAGTTAAAAAGCTAGAAAATGAAAAGTGGGACACCTGCAGCTCTGAAAACCTGTTCCTTCTCTCTGACAATTTCATCAAGTAGGGGGAAGGCAACAATTGCTCCTTCAGGTTCAGCATCACAGAAAACACAGTGTGCAAAGTTTGGGGAAGAGCTCAAAAGCAGCTGGCAATAGGTGAGTCCAGCAAAGAGAACAGGCCAGGACTCTCCTCTGTCAGAATGGCTGCTCAGGAGCACCTGGGAGCTGGAGCTGCAGGAATCTGCTCACTTGGAAACATTGGGAACTCCTTCTTCAATTTCTCTTGAGTGTATTTATTCCTCAGGGTGGTTGGTTTGTTCTGTGTCAGGTAGTCCCTTTTAGGAGAGGCACTTAAAAAAGGATATGAGGGGATTTTTGTGCTGGTAGCAGTAGATTTTTGGTGGTTGGTGTCACAAACATTCGGTGTCACAGATGGGAGAGGATTATCTCTATGATTTTTGACAATTTGGTCTGTTGGCTCTAGTGCAGACAATTATTTTACAGGGAAAAATCACTGGCTTCTTACCTCCTCCCACACATTCTCCATGGAAACAAACACCTTTCATGATCCAGAAAAGGCCACATCACTTTATACACAAAGTAATGTGCTTTTTTCCCTCAGAAAATGTCATCACCATTGTTTTTGTTGTAGCTGAAGTTGAATGCTGTGGCACTTCTGTGTGATACGTTCCTGCTCACAGCTTGAGCTGTTTTCTTCTGCTTCACGTGGTCACAAAAAGACTGAACATTCCTTCCATTTCTGCTTGTATATTTGGATGGATCTAAGTGGGAAAATCTTTGTAGAAATGGTGGCTGAAAAGCTGCAAAATATGTTTTGGGGTAATTTCAGCTTTTTCTGTCAAGGCAGCAAAATGCAACAAAAGTAGGTTGCAGCCTGTTTGTACAATATGAAGATTTTAAGTCAATCCTGTGGTTCACAAAGTTCAAACCAAATGTCTTATCCTGCATTTGTCAGTTCTTTCAACAGCTGTGAAACTTTTATGTGGCAGTATTATACACTGAGTGGAATTAATGAGGTTCATTGTGGATTCACATATATTGGAGGAATTATAAAAATACTCTTTCCGTGCTGTGGTGCAGAGAGTGATGCTGCACTAAATAAGGTGTTTGCTTTTGACAACCTGCAGCTAATAAGCTCCAAAAAGTGCTTAGGAATCAGGAAATTGTCATTCCTGGGGATATTTCCCAAAAAACCCATGAGAGGTTTGGATTTTTTATCCCCTCATAAAAGAGTTTGGTTTTTTAATAATTTAATCACCTTTTAACAATTGAATCTCTCCTGTTCCTATTGCTGCTCCCTCCACACTCACAAGGTGAGTCTCTAAAATGTTCCACACGTGTTGTGCAGGTGATCAAGAACAGCAAGACCAACGTGCCCGAGCTGGAGCTGTTCCCGCGGTACCTGCTGTTCCTGCGGCAGCAGCCGGCCACGCGCACCCAGCAGTCCAACGTCTGGGTCAATATGGGTATGATGAGCCTCAGAATGTTCCCTCAGCATTTGCCCAGAGGTAACTTAAGAATGCAGCAAGAACCACCACCCCCTGTGTAGTTTGTAGGCCAGCCCAGGCCAGGGGAGCTTCCTGCGCTGCGCTCGTGCTCCAGCCCGCTGGCACCCAGGGGCTTCCCCCTGCTCTCTGCTCAGGGGAAAAGGCAGCAGGGAGCACTTGCAGGGCTTCCCCCTGCTCTCTCCTCAAGGGAAGAGGCAGCAGGGAGCATTTGCAGGGAAATCAGTTGATTGCCACTGGTATGGGTGAGAAATGAGCGCTGCAGAAGCTGAACTGATGAGCAGAGCCAGAGCTGGGCATTCCTGTTTTGGGAGTGATTCCTGTAGCCATGGAATAGGTGCCTCTGTGCCTCTCTGATAGTGCAGTGGCACAATAAATTCAATTAATGCTCAGCCAACTGCTTCTGAGTTACTTGGGCAGCTGGGCTTTGATGCCCAAAATTATTTAATGCTCTTTAGAGAGCGATGAAATGAATGGAACATGAAGACTATTATTTGATGTAGTTCAAAAAGACAATTAAATACAAAGCATAAACACCCAGCTGAAATCTATTTGTCATAATTGTGGTGGTAATGCTCACCAAAAGATTGTACAAGAGTAATCTTCAGCTGAGGTGTTGCAGGATTTGTATCCAAGAGGCTGGAAGGAATCCCTGCTCTTCACATTTGGAGACACATTTGCATCCACAGTAACATGTCCAAAAATGGGCTCACCTGACTGCTGAAAACTCAATTATTCAGCCTTGCTAGTGTCAGAGTGTGGGTAAAACCCTGATGCAGATGCTCAGTTTTTCACTGCTTTGGTAGGATCTCAGCCCTCTGTGTAGTCAGCAGCTGCCTGTGCCGTTGAGTTGTGCTACACAAACTGCCTCTGCCCAAATTCAGCTTTCCTGCTTGACCTCATCCAATGGAAACTGCTTTGTTTGGACATCCTAAAATGCCCAAATTCCAATGAACAGAATCTTCTCATGTGCCAAATTTGATCTTGATTTGGAATTACTTTGCACTGCACTAATTTGATTGTCCAATCTGTTATTAGTCTTGTGGAGTTCTCAGATGTGCTTTCTTGCTGTAATCTTACAACTAATCCTCTGATCCCTAATCTCAGAAAATGTTGTTTTCTTTTAAAAAAACTGAGTACTTTGCTTGATACACTGAAGCCAGATTGATGCTTTGCTGATTTATAAGGTACCATTTACTCTCTTCTCAAATTGCATGTGATAATGTAATACTGCACCTTTTCATGTTGTTCTGTTTATTTTATTGTAATCTTTTAACAGTGACAATAGAATTGTGTCACTTCTCAGGCTACTTAAGTATTACAGTTGCCCACTCTAGGTTGGGCTGGATAGTAAAAGCTTTTCATATTTGTAAGCAGTGGGGAACTTCTGAATTTTAAACAAAAAAAAAGTCCAAAAAATCCCTCCTTAAAGTTGGTCTCATCTCTAGTGGAAATGTTTTATTTCATTATGAGCTCCCATTAGAAAGAGCAACAGTCTTGACCAACTAATTTGTTGTTGCAAATGTGAGCTTGTTGAGAAATTATGGTGGAAATCCCAGGTGTCTTCACAGAATGTTTTGAGGAATGTAGTTTTTAAGAAATTTAGTTATTAAGAGTACTTCTGTTGTGAGCTGCCAGGCTGATTTAAGGTGCACAGACCAGCATTCATCCCCACAGAAGAGCTGAAGCAAAGTCATGCTACTCCCACAAATAGTCAAACTGGGGTTTTTTAACCTTATATTTTACTTACAACATTCTCTCTCAAAAAAGAAATCCTAATGAACTTTTGAAGTCCTTTATTTTGAAAATTCCCTTTGCATCTCATACCGCGTCTTTAAGAGACAAAAAGAACTGTGAAAAGTTGTAGAACTCCATTAAATTTTTATATTTCCTATGAGAATCTCAGAGAAAGGATTTTCTAATAGGTTTTGCTAAGAAGGGAGGTATTTTACCTGCTTTGTGACAGCAAATTTGCTGTCCCAAAGGATCAGGACCAACTGGCTTTCCCCCTAACTCATAAACACAAGCACTACAAGTGTGTAAGACTTTTTGCAGAATGTTCAGTGTAGAATTACTGCTGTGACCTCTGGGTAAATCCATTCTCTTGCCCCCTGTGAATCCAGGGAATGTCCCTTCCCCAAATGCTCCTTTGAAAAGGGTGTTGGCCTACACTGGCTGCTTCAGCAGGATGCAAACCATCAAAGAGATCCACGAGTACCTGTCCCAGCGGTTACGGATAAAGGAGGAGGACATGCGCCTCTGGCTCTACAACAGTGAGGTAACCCTGCTCCTTCTCCTTCCTTTTTGTATTTATTCTTTTTATATTACGTGGTTTTATTCCTTTCCAGCCTCTATTAACTACACATGCACAGAAAAATGGGAATGGCCATAAAAATCCTTTACAGTTCAAGGCTTTTGCTGGTTGTTTTTCAGAGATTTTTGTGCTTTAATTTCCATTTGAGGTGAGAGGATCCTCAGTGTTGTAGGTGTAGAACTCTAATCCTATGGTGTGTTTTTTCTCTCCTGCAGAACTATCTCACTTTGCTGGATGATGAAGATCACAGACTGGAATACCTTAAAATCCAAGATGAGCAGCATTTAGTAATAGAAGGTATAAAAAGTATAATTGACTGTACCTCTAAAAATAGAGGTTTACAGAGAGAACCTATGGGGAGGTGGTGGCAAAGCTGATTTAGGAAAGTTTGCATATATTTTGTCCTTATTTTGAAATACATTTGGATCTTTTTTTGGTTTGCAGCAACACAAAATAATAGTGGTGGCTCATGAACTGATTTGTTCAGACCTGGTGGATCTTTATTGAGAATTAAAAGAAGCACTGAAAAATTTGCTATTCAACAGCAAAAGCAATCCCAAGGCTGCTTCCTAAAGATGTTACTGGTGTGGTTGGAGGGATGCCAGTGTTAGAATGAGTTCCAATAATGATTAGAAACATTGAAATGAAAACTAGCAAAAATAATAGCTAGAAGTAAGCACATTTCTAATCCCAAATATTAGAAAATTTTAATTAAAGCTCTTCAGCTGTGTAAGCTCTCTGCAGTATAACAATTTTTAAAAGCCCCTTTTCATGTCCTTTTCTAGTTCGAAACAAAGACATGAGCTGGCCAGAAGAGATGTCTTTTATAGCAAACAGCAGTAAAATAGACAGACACAAAGGTGAGTTTTTCACAGAGTCACTGGGTTATGATGAGAAGAAAAATCCAAGAAAACAGTTGAAATGTTGAAACACTTATTTTAAACACAAGTCCTGTTGGATTGGGTGAGGTCTTTTATGCTGCTTTGCTTGGCCTTTATATTAACTTAAATGCTGGAAATGTGTGAGAGTGGGATTTTTTTTTTGTTTATTACCTTGGAATTTGTTAAAGCAAGGAATAATTAAGATTTTAACAAATGAACCCAGAATTTTCAGTACCATAATTACCTGTTAATATTCTGTATGGATTGCACTGCTGTCTGTGGTAGATCAGATCAACAAAATACCTCAATTTCTGTGAAGCAGAGTTGAGAGAGCAGATATTTTAAATACCTGTTGCATCTGTGTAGTGTCATAACTGGGAGCGGGTTCAATTAAATTGAGAAGATGGTGCTACAGCATTGTGAATTTTCTCATCTGCACAACTGCTAAAATGCTGGTTTTTTTGCTCAGTTCCTACTGAGAAGGGTGCTACAGGCCTGAGCAATCTGGGGAACACGTGCTTCATGAACTCCAGCATCCAGTGTGTCAGCAACACCCAGCCCCTGACTCGTTACTTCATCTCAGGGAGGCACCTCTATGAGCTGAACAGGTAATGCCTTTGGGTGCTGGAACTTTTTGGGTGCTGGAACATTTATTCAGGGCTGTCTGCTTCTGCAAGCTGCAATGGAGTGGAAAGGAATGATTTAAATTCAGTGTTACCAGCTCTGCAGCAGATCCTTCCTGCCTTAGAGGCATGGAAATACAGCCCCTTGTTTCTGGGAGCAGGAAGTTTTCTGCTTCCTTCTTCATCTCCAGGCTTGAGCTGAGTGGTTATATTTTAATCTGGTATTTATTCCTTTGTGATTTCTAGGACAAATCCCATAGGAATGAAAGGACACATGGCCAAGTGCTATGGGGATCTGGTCCAGGAGCTGTGGAGTGGCACCCAGAAGAACATAGCCCCCTTAAAGCTGAGGGTGAGTTATTCTGGGGTGGAAAACAAGGATTTCTTGGAAAAGCAGAAATTCAGTGCACTTTTTCATGTATTGTAGCAATTTGGAGACTCAGAGTTTTCCTCAGAAGGAGCCAGTGTTCATCAGACCTGGTGGAATTTGTGGTTATAAGGCCAAAGGAGTTATGTGGTATGATGCAGGTTGTGCCATAAGAAATGGCTTTTATAGCCCTTTTTAGATACAAAAGATGATGCATTTACCTGTAAATGAGCTTTTGTTCTGAAAGCAAAGGGGCTCCCTTCAGCTCTTGGCAATTGAATTTGTGTTCATTGACAGCACACGTCTCACTTACAATATTTTAATTTATTTTTACATTTTTTACATTATATTAAATAAGTTTCTGCTGGTTTTTTTTTTATAGTGGACAATAGCAAAATATGCTCCAAGATTTAATGGCTTTCAACAGCAAGACTCACAGGAGCTTCTGGCTTTTCTTCTGGATGGGCTTCATGAGGATTTGAACAGAGTTCATGATAAGCCATATGTGGAACTGAAGGACAGTGATGGTCGGCCAGACTGGGAAGTGGCAGCAGAGGTAGGGCTTCAAATCTTTGCCTTTGGGGTTTTTTGGGTGTTTTTTCTTTTCCTTACAGTACTAAGCTGAGAAATTGCTGATGAGGCTGCCTGTGGCGACATTTTGGGACTCTAGCACCTTTTGGATCTTGTCAGAGCTGTGATTTACAGAGATAATTTCACCTTTGAGCTGAAAATTAATTTTAATTGTTGTAATAAAATTATGAAGATGATACTTTATGACAATTTTGAACAACTCAAAATTAGGGAGTACCAAAATATTTCAAGATGCCTGATGGATCCCCTCAGAAATATTTTAAATGGTTTCATACCTTGATTATTGTGTTGAGAACTTTACTTGTGCTGTAACTAAATACTTCCTATTTATTAGAAATTAGGAAATTACTTTTGTGGAAATAATTTGACTCCCATAGGCCAATGAAACTTTGGAGACCAGTGAAGTAGTCTGCAGTTTCTAACTTGGTATTATATTTTTTTGTGCTTCATTTCAGGCCTGGGAAAACCATCTAAGAAGAAACAGATCCATTGTTGTAGATTTATTTCATGGGCAGCTGAAGTCACAAGTGAAATGTAAAACTTGTGGGCATATAAGTGTTAGGTTTGATCCTTTTAATTTTTTATCCTTGCCTTTGCCAATGGACAGCTACATGCACCTAGAAATTACAGGTGAGTGGTGTAAACAGGTCATTTCTAAAATAAAATCTGTACAAATGGAACAGCTATAAAACATCAGATTTTGTTTGTGTTACTACTTATTAAGAATAATACAGTCATTTCAATATAATAGAGTGCAAGAATTTTCATTGGAACACAGTTAAAGATAAAACATTTAGAAACAGAAAAGGATGGCCCATTTTTAGTTTTGATTGAGGGATCTAATATAGAATCTTTTCTAAATGGAGATTTTGGGAACTTTGCTTCTGTTCCCTCTCTTGTGGAGGTTGTCCTAAATCTTCCCAGAGGAAAAACAGGGGCTGGGGGAAAAATACAATATGAGTCATGGACTGTGCTCTGAAGGAGCTGTGGATTGCTGGAAAAGAGGCAAAAGGAAAGATGGTAAAAAAGTGAAACAAATTTTGAAACCATTTTCTACTGCCTATGCAGCAAGAGATTTTCTGACATTGTGACATCGCCTGCAGACCTTAAAAAATTGACTGGGAAAATAAAATAAATCATGCGTTCAAGTTGGGGAAAAAATATTTTCCAGTAAGTGGGGAGCTGTAATGTATTATTGCCATTAAAACTTGCTTGGATTGCTGACCAGGGTATTTCTTTTCCCCTTTAAAGTAATTAAATTAGATGGTACCACTCCTGTTCGATATGGGCTGAGATTGAACATGGATGAGAAGTACACAGGCTTGAAAAAACAGCTGAGTGAACTCTGTGGCCTCAAACCAGAGCAGATTCTGCTTGCAGAGGTGCACAGCTCCAACATAAAGGTAAAAAAAAAAAAAAAAAAATCAATTATTTCTGCAACATGCTTTGGGTGTTTTTGGTACTTCTTTATTATTTTTAACATTTAAACTTTGCTTACAAGAGCTGTGAGATAATTTAACGAAAAGTATGATAAAAATCAGCTAAGTTATCTGTCTGTATAAACTTTTATTTCATTCTTAAATAGTAACCTGGCTTGCTGTAAATAGATTAAAATGGATTGCTAATGATATTTTTAGGAAAAAAATCATCTTGAGGTAATAAATCTCAAGGTGCTCTGATGAGTTTAAACACTGTCAAGACATCAGGACCATAAGTAATGACTGGCTTACAGTGTGTATAGATGTTTCTAGGTGGATTTTTTTGCTGTAGATGAGAAGTGCTTGAAGTGAGATGCTCATGGTGTGTTTAGAGAGCCCCTGGTAACTCCTGCAGAGGGCTTGGGTTCCTCCATTCTTCTGGGAAGGTGTGAGGAGGCAGATGGGAGGGAGAGAGGAGCTGGTAGATGCAGTTTGCAGAAGAACAGAACAATTTTGGTCCCAATAAAGGTAGCCAAGTGCCTGAGCAGCTTTCCCTCTCTCCTGAAGAACTTCCCTCAGGACAACCAGAAGGTCCGGCTGTCCGTGAGCGGCTTCCTGTGCGCGTTTGAGATCCCCATCCCAGGCTCCCCCACGTCAGCATCCAGCCCTGTGCAGACAGGTGAGAGAAAATCTGCTTTTCCTGCTTATTTAAGCTGCACAGTGTTGGGAAGCTCAGGACTGAACTTTACCATTAAGCGAGGATTAAAGAAAGGAAACGTGCTGGTTGAGCTCGGTATCCACACGGAGTGGAAAGGATAAAAACACTGAGATTGCTGTGGATAATTGACAATTTAATTGTCTGCCTGCAGAGATCCCAACTGGGCCATCAGCCAATGGAGCCCCCACCATCCTGATGAACGGGGACGTTCCCAAGCCAAGCCTCATTCCCAATGGGATGCCAAACACGGTGGTGCCATGTGGGACGGAGCGCAGCCCGCCCAGCTGGAGCCTCAACGGCCACGTGCCCTCGCTGTGTGACAGCCCCTGCACAGGCTACATCATTGCAGTGCACAGGAAAATGGTCAGTGGCCTTGCACCCTTGTCAGCTCTTTGTGCTGCACACTTGGAAAGAAATTTTTAAAAAGCAAGGATTTTTTAATGTCCACATGATAATTATACACATTTATGTGTGACGTCGTCAGATAACCTTGCCATAATGTCATAAAATATAGAAGTTTTTCAAGTCAGTGATCAAAACTTAACAGTATTTAATGCTGGAATTAGAGTTGTTTTAATACAATTATTGATTAATTTTAATTGCCAAGGCCTGAAATAAGTCACAAGGCCAGCAATCCAGGTGATTATTGTACTGTGAGTTAATGCACCTTCACATCTGACTCCTCCTTTTGCTCCCACAGATGAGGACAGAGCTGTATTTTCTCTCATCTCAGAAGAATCGGCCCAGTCTCTTTGGAATGCCACTGATTGTTCCCTGCACAGTTCACACACGGAAAAGGGACCTCTATGATGCTGTGTGGATCCAAGTTTCCAGGCTGGCCAGCCCCCTCCCTCCTCAGGAAGCCAGTAACCATGCACAGGACTGGTGAGTTGGGCACCTCAGCCTTGGATCTCACTTACAATACAGTGCCTTACACTTGCTTGCAAGATTTAAAATTGTGTTCATTTGATTTCTCATAATAATGGCAGTAATTAAAATGAAATCCTTTTTAGTACAGTAAATGTAGCTGCACTTGAATGTTGGCTTCATTCTTATCCAGTGATTGATAATTATTTATATCTGACGAATTTAAGCCATGGAAAGGCAGCTTTTAATAGTAAATTGTAACCAAAATTGTAATTTGGAGGGTTTTCTTTAAGTGATCATAACAAGCCCAGTGAAGGGAGGTAATTGCAGTGAGAGTGCTGCTGTTTGATGTTGTGTTCTCCTCTGTTTCAGTGATGACAGCATGGGGTATCAGTACCCCTTCACCCTCAGGGTAGTTCAGAAGGATGGAAATTCTTGTGCTTGGTGTCCATGGTACAGGTAAATTGTCCTTTTTTCCATTTACAGCAGGGAATCACTCCAGCAGAAAGGTAATTTATGGTAATGGGTCTGTGGTACATTTCAGACTTCACAGGTAATATCAAACAATAAGAATCTGGAATGTAATTTCACCAGAAATCTCTCCAGGCAGACTTGCACTGCAGCACAGCTTTTATGACTTGCAGAGCTGAAAGTTCTGCTGCCACAGAAACTTTAAATTAAGAGACAGAAATGAGATTATCCAAAACCTGTTAACCCCTTACAACATTCTGTGTCCGTGTGCAGCCTTGTATGTCCACAGACTTATATGGTTTGGGGGGATTCACACAAACACAAGTTTTTAGATGTGATTCATCTACCCCTGTAAGTTCCTTGCCATTTGAAGGGTAAGATCTAAAATCTAAATCCATAAGAAATTCACCCTGGAAGGATGCTTGGAATTTTCCATAAACAAAGATTTTCATTAGCAATGAAAATTCCAGACTATTGCTGGAAGGTATTCAGGCCATAAAATACATTTTTAAAAAGTGTTTTACAGCTCTTAGAATTAGTTATCATGGCAAAAATGACTTGTGGATACAGAGCAGTGGAGTTGTTGGGGTCTTAGCTGGGTTTGGTCAGCACTGGATCATAATGGAATGGAAGGGACCTTAAAGATCATCCCATTCCAACCTCCCTCCATGGGCAGGGACACCTTCCACTGGATCATGTGCAGGCACATGGTGGAGCTCATCCAGCTGCTTCCTTTTCTCACTCTGGCAAAGTTTTGCAGTAAAACCACAGATAACACTGAGCATTGCTGCGTACAAACATCTCACACTGAAGGCGAGGCCTGGAGGGTGCAGATGATACAACACAAGGAGCAGAACTGAATAAATGCAGAAGTGATTGGACACTTGACTGACCACACCCAACCTTTCTGATTCAGATTCTGCCGTGGCTGCAAGATTGAGTGCACAGAGGACAGGGCTTGTGTGGGCAATGCCTACATTGCTGTGGACTGGGACCCCACCGCGCTCCACCTGCGCTACCAGACCTCGCAGGAACGGGTAAAACACCACCAGAAAAACACCTTTCTTCTTTGTCAGCACCTCTGGGACACCACCCTTTGCAGCCTTTTTGATTTATTTGGTGCTGCTTTTGTCCATTTTCTGTTAAACCAAAGGCAGCAATGACGGGGCAGTCTGTTCTGGATAAATCGATGTCTTGATGTTGGACCTCTTATGTGGTCTAATGGTGTGGAAGGGAAGCTTTTAAAGAACCACAGCAGTGCATTTGCTGTTTGTTGTCAATTGCTTTTAAGCTAGTCAAGATATATAATAATATATTACAGAATGCATTACAAAATACCTTAATTTGATAAATTTTCTGTAACTATAAACAGTTATGCATGTGAGTAAACCTATTTTCTCATTAAGCCAACAAAACACATCTAAAGGTAAGCCTGTAGCTGGGTTAATCTGGAATAACTGTTCCAATTTGTGAGTTTTATCTATAAAGTTGTGCTTTATGGATAATTTATAAGCAGAGACCAAGCATAAGAACAGTGAATTATTTTTATCTGCCTCTTCATAACTGAAATAAAATTCCTGCTCAAACTTACCACATCTCATTTTTATCTTTAATTCTGAACAACCCAGTAAAGTTATTTGTGTGATACTGTAAGGAGAGCCCTCCTCTGAGCAGCATGTGTTACATTTCCAAGTCAGAGACAGTTTTCTGTCCTTTCAGATCGTGGAAGAACATGAAAGTGTTGAACAAAGCCGCCGAGCCCAGGCAGAGCCCATCAACCTGGACAGTTGTCTGAGAGCCTTCACCAGCGAGGAGGAGCTGGGGGAGGATGAGATGTACTACTGCTCCAAGTGCAAGACCCACTGTCTGGCCACCAAAAAGCTGGATCTTTGGAGACTTCCCCCTATTTTGGTAGGATCCTGTGTCATTTTCCTCCTCAGCAGCACCTTGGGCACGTTGTTCGCAAATCTGCCGAGTCGCCCTGCTCTGAATAAGATGTTTGGTTCACACTCTCAGCTGGGGCACTGACTGGGTTTGCAGGCAAATAAAGCAAACCTCAAATAGTTTTGAATGTTTTTAGCTGCTGCCTTGCAGGAAATGGTGGTGGTTTGTGCTTAGTGTCAGCTGCTCTGACACAGCTCATGCTCAGATGGTGACACGATCTCCTCTCTGGTTGTGGAACACCTGGTAAAAATATTTTTTACATTTGGTACATTTGGCTACATTTGGCTACATTTGGTAGCTTATTCAAAACAGACACTGCTGATCACTGAATTGAAGCAACCTTTGCCATTATTTCCACATGAAAATATTAGTTTAATATTTTACCAGCTCGATCCCAAAATCCAAATTGTCACACAGAACATTATTTTTACTATCATAGAATAAAATGTGTATGTTTTGGGAAAAACTCTCTTTGAACAGTGAAATTACTCACTGGGATGTCACTGCCCCCCTTTAATAATTTTCTCTACCATGTTTCCCCTTAGATCATTCACCTGAAAAGATTTCAGTTCGTTAACGGCCGCTGGATAAAATCCCAGAAAATTGTTAAATTTCCCAGAGAAAATTTTGACCCAAGTGCCTTTTTGGTACAAAGGGATCCGAGTCATTTCCAAAGGAAGCAGCTCACCCTGCAGGTTGAGAGCCTTCCTGAAGCACGGGCTGGCCAGGGGGACACCAGGAGAACAGATGTGCAGATCACTGGCACAGCAGGAGAAGGGGACACACTGAACAGGAGTCCGTCCTCCCTAAACACTACTGTCCTCAATAATGTCAAAGGTAGGGAATGGTTGGGGAAAATTCCACTCAGTGCTGGTGTTTGGAGGGGGAAAATGTTATTTTGTATGAAATTTTAATGTTTCGGAGTTTCTTTGCCAAAGCACTACACTTGGAAACATTTCTTCGTAAAGGTTTAGCATAAAAAATGAAAGAAAATTTGGAAGTTGCTCAGTGACAACAGATATTGGTACTTGTGTAAGTGAGCTGGAAGTAGAGTGAGGGGTGTGCTCCTGCATAAAAGAATTAAATTTCAGTTTTTAGGTGTATGGATGTGTGTGCACAAAGATGGGGTTTTATTTCTATATATTACTCACGAGCCGCAGTGAAACTGTGGGATTTAATTTTGGTTATTCAAAAAAATAATTTTAAAAAGAAATCTAGACTGTGTTTGTACTCATCTTGGTCATCTCTGTGCTTTCTGTCCTAGCATCTCCATCCTTGGGGAGGAAAAGTGGAACCAGCTGCCCCTCAAGTAAAAACAGCAGCCCCAACAGCAGCCCAAGGACTTTGGGGAGAGGCAAAGGGCGGCTGCGGCTGCCCCAGCTGGGGAAAAACAAACTGTCCAGCAGCAAGGAAAACCTGGCTGCAAACAGGGAGAACGGTGCTGAGCACGAGCAGGGGGATGCTCTGACTAAAGGACAGGCTCTGGGGGGCAGCCAGGGCGAGCTGTACCCCGGGCAGGACAGCGAGGGGGCTCTGGCCAACGGGTACCTGTGGGAGCAGAGCTCGCTCAGCAACGGGCAGGGCGAGAACCACAGCGAGGACGACACCGCCGACGACCAAAGAGACGACGTCTGGGTCAACCCCATCTACAACCTTTATGCAATCTCGGTAGGTGGCTGCTCCTCTGGCAGAACTGTTTAACCAAATGCCTTTGTTGGGTTCGTGCCAGCACGGGGCTCTGGAGGGAAGCAGAGCAAAAGTCAGTGCTGTAAATTCGCTGTAAAGCTGGCTATGGGTTAAGCTTCTGCTGATTTGTTCTCCATGTATATGTGAAGTTAGTCAGCTCCATCTGTCTAGGTTGTCGTGATGGCTCCCTCACAGATAAGGAATTTAGAAATTATTTGTTGGATGTTTGATCCAGGATTTCTTTTCTGCATTTTCCTCAGTGCCATTCAGGAATTATGGGAGGGGGTCATTACGTCACTTATGCCAAAAACCCGAACAACAAGTGGTACTGCTACAATGACAGCAGCTGCAAGGTAAAGCACTTCTTTTCCTCATTATTTCACACTGTTATTCTAGTTATTTTAAATGATTTGAGCCTTGGTTACCCAGAGCTAAAGAAATTTAAAATCGGAAATTCTAGCTAAAGAAATTTTAGAATCACAGAATGGTTTGGGTTGGAAGGAACCTTAAAGTTCATCCCATTCCACCCCTCTGCCATGGGCAGTGACACCTTCCACTAAATCAAACATTTGTGGAGAGCTGCTGTTTGAAATCAGGAGCATCTCCAAGGCTGCAACAGATAAATATTAAAATTATTAACTGAAACTGTACGTAAGGTTTTTTCCAAGGTAACATCTGTTCATCAGCTGCTCCCACAGCTAAAGGAAGATGCTTGTTTTATACAAAGGCAGAAAAATGACTAAGAATGGAAAGCCAGGAATACATTTCCATGATGGCAGCAGTTTGTATTCAATGGGTGAATAACTCAGCTCTGACACTAAGCATTTGCATTCATCACCATAAAATTTTCAGAGTTCCCAGGTAATTAATGGAGTGAGATAACAAAGAGGGGAACCAGAAAACGGGATTCCTTGTGTTACACCCAGTTAAAAATACACTTTTTGGGGCAGTGGTGTGTGTTATCCCACGGGGTTTTTCCGGTGTTTTCCCTGTGGCAGGAGCTGCACCCGGACGAGATCGACACGGACTCTGCCTACATTCTGTTCTACGAGCAGCAGGGGGTGGACTATGCCCAGTTCCTGCCCAAGATCGATGGCAAGAAGATGGCAGACACGAGCAGCATGGACGAGGACTTCGAGTCCGACTACAAGAAGTACTGTGTGCTGCAGTGAGCCTGGGCTGCCAGGGCTGAGGGAGAAACCCTGGGACGTGCCCTTGGGGAGGGCCTGCCTGAGACAGAGAGCAGCTGGTGGTTGTCATTGTCCCCTGTCAGCTGAAAGCACAAAAAGAGCCCCCTGGTTAAGCAGTTAATATCCAGTAGTATTGTTTTGTTCTGTTTTCTCACTACATGCTCGAAACGTTTCTGATGTTGGACATCTGAGACTGCCACTGGCCTTTAAATCCAATGGTTTGAGAAAAGCCAACTAGGACCAAATAAGAGCTAAATTAAACATCCAAATAAGAGCTAAACAGAGTAGTGTAGAGTTTACCAACTGTTCTAACACCCCCCGAGGCTCTCGTTAGGTTTAAGGTAACGGGGAAAAACAATTTGTAGTGTTGTCTTTGGACAACATGATATTGCTACCTCCTTTTTCCTGCAGTTTTATTGCAATTTATTGGCAAAACAGGGAAGGCAAGAGAAGGAAAAGTGCACAAATGGAAACAAATTATTGTCATGGGGAAGAGATGTTTCCGGTTTTGCCACCACTAATGTGTGTCAGTTGCTTTCTTTCTGTATGTTGGGAGCACAACCAAATTATCATTTGAGAAGAGATTAATTTCTACACTTGAATGGTTTATTATACTTGTGTTTTCTCCACGTGTTGGCTGTGCAGATCAACGTGTTTCAGGAATGGCTTTTCTGCCTGAAAAGTGCTGGCTCAAACTCTTTTGAGCTGCCTCAAGAAGAAACTTCAGGTTGGAGAGAGTAGTTGTGATTACACTCACGGTGTCTTAAAAAGTGCACATTGCACAAAACGTTCCCAGCTTTTGGAAGGAGAGATGCTTGAGCTTATGTTTCATGACTGGTGTTGCTTTTGAAATTTGCACTTTTGAAAATGCATCTGATTCGATTGAAACCCACAGTTTGTTTGGTTTTGTTGTTGTTGTTGTTGTAAGGGCTCTGGAGTGAATGGCTGTGAATATCCACTGTGTATTTCAAAGGAAGAAGCTGTGGCTGTCAGGTAGCTGTCGTAGCATTCATGGATGGAGGTTTTTTTTTATTGGTTTCCTAACTCGGTTTCTTGTTTTCAAAATCTGGTTGCCTTTTCAAATTATCTTTTTTGTTTATTTGTTTGTTTGTTACACCAGGTTATGCAAATACTTGCAATTAAACCAGGCTTTCCATGCCCTTGTAACATGCTCTGTAATTCAAGGGGCTTCTTGCATGAGGGGAAGTGTGACTGAGTCTTAGCAGAGACTGGAAAAAAAGAGGGCTGGTTTTTTTTTTCAGCAGGCATTTCTTTAAACATTTTCAGTGTTAAATTGTTTGCATATCTGAATTAAGATAAAAATTTTCACTCTTTTGGCCTTTTGTTCTTCAGTTGAGCTTAAGCAGCTTATTAATTTTGTCATACATCATCTTCCCAGTTCTCTAGATTTTTGTACCTTCACTAACAAAACTGTTACTCACGTGGTTCTCTGTGATTAATGTTTGGATTCATTTTGGGGTGTTTGACAAGAATGCCAAACCTTCAGTGAGTTTATCATTTCCAGGAGGATCTGGGGTTTATCCACTGAAGAAATGATATCAGCTGGTCTGGCTGTCTGCTCAGGCAGAGCCCTCCCAGCCTTTGGAGGTTGTGCCTCTTTGGGGACAGCAGATCTGTTCTAAAAATGAGTCTTGTCTTACCTGTCAGGTGTTGCTCCTTATCCTCTGGTCTTTTATCTTTAAAGTGGTCTGAACATTGAGCCTAAAGAAAAGCAAACATGACTTGTGAATTTCTAGGTTAGAAGCTTTTTCAACACCCACTTGTCTACTCCTCCCTCCGCAAACTCCATGAAAAGTGAAAGATTTTCAACTGATTTACTTTAAAATGTTTTATTTAAGCAGGTAGCACAATCTACTAATGTTATTTGATCTTCTGTGTTTGTTACATTGGTTGTAATTAATTTTTTAAATTAAATTAATTCAAGAATTAGTAGTAAATTTATTAAGTTAACTATTAACTACATTCACTTTGTAAATTATTGTATAAAACTTATTGACAATGCACTGACTTTAGAAAGATGTTAATGTACATAAATGCCTTGTAAATAAAATAGTGTTGATGTACTGGAATATGAGCTGTATTAAAACAAAGGTATTGGTAATTGTATATGGAGTGAACCTGTTTATCTGTAACTATATTATTCAAACAAATTAAATACTGTGGATGCAGATGAAGTGTCACTTCTTGTCAGATAATTTTTAATAACTGTTTTCCTGCTTTGAAGTTTCTGTGCTGCTTCTGTGGAGCTTAAATGCCTTTGTCAATCCAAAAGCTGAAGCGTGGGCGTGCATCCAGCAATTCTTTGCAGCTTCTTCATTGTTTACAAAAGGTAAGTTGGGTATTTTGTTGATGATAATAACACTTATTAGTTGAAAACAATCCATGCCACCAGTGGAGGGATCCCTCAGGTACAGAAGGCTTTGCTCTGGAGTCCTTGGACAGGATTTGCAGGTACCTGATGTGCAGTGCTGGTGCCTGAGGTGTCCCTGCTGCAGCCAGGGCTGTTTGCCCACGTAGCTGTGGCTGCAGCCAGGGCTGGACACTTGCCCTGGGCAGGCAGGGATTGGAGAGCCCTGATGCACTCCCAGCCCTGCTGCTCTCCAGGCAGGAAGCTGATCTGGTTGGGCTGGCACCCAGAGCAAAGTCTGCACAGAGCTGATGTCAGGAGCAGGCACCACCTCGGTCCTTGAGTGTTTCCAAAAGCACCGTGGTGATGTTCAGCTGGAAATGAATAATTGTTCTTATTTTATGGCCCTTGAAGATTCTCAGTGAGTGTTTATCCAAGGATTAGCACCTACCAGCATCCCCAGAGTGTCTCTGGAAGTGAAGCCATCTCTGGCTGGGATGGGACTGTTGGTGCAGCACTGAGTGGTGACACTGAGCAGGTGTGATCACCCCACGGTGTCACTGGAGTCACTTGGGCATTTTCAATGTTGAAAATTTAATTTCAATATAAAGAATATGGGCTACAGTAGTTCCTGTCATGAATTTTCCTCTGCTACAGCTTTGAGGTATTGAAAGGGGAATTTAAAAGGATGAAAAACTGTAATTACCAAGGGTGTTCATACATGCTGCTGTCAGTGGTAAAGCTTTTATTGATTCAGGAGTGCAGCAGGGGACATCAAAGAGATGAAGGCATCACATCCCAGCCCAACCTGCAGCCGTTTGCTGCTGCTGAACCCCTTTGACTTCTCAGGTCAGAGCTGTGCAGGAGGGTTCAGAAATGAGCAGAGCCTGTTTTGTGAGGTGGGAGCAGTGGGAAATGGGCTGTGCTGGGATTTTCCTGCTCCCTTTGTGCGTGTGGAGTGCTGGGAGCACCTGTCCTGCTTTTGGGGTGGGTCAGTCAGTCTTCTGCAATCCTGGGGTAGCTTTTGGTGCTTCTCCTGGGAGGGAGGGGAAGGGACAGCAGGGACAGCAGCTCTTGTGCCAAACCCACAGAGAGAGAGGGGAGGAATGGATGCACAACCCTGCAGGGCCCTGCTGCCCACAGGAGTGACCACTGTCCCCTCCCTCCCCTGAAAAGCCAAATCCAAAGGCATTTTCCATCCTGATCCAAGTGCTGGATCCATCCTGGAGCTGCTGTTCCAGCCAGAGTGCATCCCCCTGCTCCCTGTCCTCCCCTGGGCTGGCACAAGAGGCTCTATCCCTGCTTTTCCCTGTATCTAAATATCAAAATATCCCAGATTTATCTGTGATCGTGTCCTGAGAACGTGCTGGGCTCCAGGCACAGCTGCTGGCCCGGGGCCCGGAGCATCCACGTAGATATTAATTACATTAATTATACCTTTTGTTACTCTTTTTCCCTCAGGTCCAGTAAATTGAAGCAAGAAGTGAGTAAAATGCAGTCATCCATGCTTGCTGATTTATCGTTTCAGGAAAATAAAAACCTGTCAGGAGCTGGGGAGATTGTGCCTTTTGTTTGGGACAAGCCTCCGGCTTCCTCGATCGTGTGTAAAAGATTTCCTGTTTGTGAAAATGAAAAGCAATGTTTGATAAGGTCCCTTCAGCAAAATGAGTCACAAATGAGAAAATAGATTAAGGATGCTTCTAGATTTGATAGAAATCAAATTTTGCTGGGAGTGGTGAGCACAGAAAAGCAATGAGGAAAACTTAAGGCAAAATACAGGTTTTATTTATATTTAGGGTTATTTCAGACACACCTGATGATGGAACCTCACCCAACTTCTAATAGTGCACTTAAAACTCATGATGAGAGCACAGAGATGTCCCAAGGTGGGTCACAAGCTGCTTTGGGTGGTCAGAGTTCATGCACTTCCCTCCCTTGCAAAAAAAATAAACAGCAGCAGATGCTCCAGAGGCTTTGTCAGAGTGTTTGTGTGAGCTGACAATGCAGGACTCTCTGTACTCTAATATTTTTTTTTGTCTCAATGATGCTGACTTTTTTTTCCAGCATTAGATTTTTACTGGGTGCAAAGTCCAAATGAAGTGGCTGAGAGAGCTGTGGTGTGTGATGACTTCTTTTGGATTTTGCAAATACTGTCTCTAAAAGGCTGTGAACATTCTCAGTGTTGTTTTCAGCTCTGTGAGAGGTTAAAATCCTGTGGTTTTCCCTGATCCTGAACATGGGAAGCACAGGGAGCTCCTGGGGCCCTTACCAAGGTGGTATTTTGCACAGAACTATTGAATCCCAAGTTCCTTCTGACTCTTCTCCAGCTTCCTATTCCCTCAAAGTACCTTGCAAATGACACTGTCTTTACACCATGAATCTGAGAGATTTTGGTCAAACTGAGCTTGAGGAAAGGAACTGAACCAACAAATGAATTGGGAGGGTGGTGGATTTTATGCCATGTTTGGAGTCAATGAAAAGGTTTGGCTCAGTCTTTACATCACACAAAAGTTTGTCCAGGAATTGCTGCATCTTTGGGTAATCTGGTTTAAAGTTTGCTGAAATGTGCTATAGAAAGCAGAGTTTTAGGTTAAATCTCCTGTATGTTTAGCATGCAATGAAATTGTGCCTTCACCTAATGCAGCATTTTGTTGGGGAAAATATTTATGTGACTTATAAATAAACTTTGGCCTCCTGAGGAGAAGCTGCAGGAAAGCTGGAGTGTGGGTGTTGGTGGGAGCTGGAGAACAACAAAGGGAAGCTGCTGCTGCAGGGCCAGAAGAAGGATCCAACACCAGCAAATCAAAACCCTTCCAAACGGTGTTTGTGCTGTGATGTTTGGAGTAGGGACACAATGCAAGGAACAGGGTGATTACAGAGCTCAGCCCGCACATTGTGAGGCCAATCCCTCCTCCAGGGGCTCGGGTGACAGGGTGACAGCTGTCCCCTGCTGCCTGGGGAGGGCAGAGATGTGAGGGGCTTGTCCAGAGCTGCCCCTGGATCCCTGGAAGTGTTCAAGGCCAGGATGGATGGGGCTGGAGCAGCCTGGGATGGTGGGAGGTGTCCCTGCCATGGCAGGGGTGGAATGAGGATGTTTAATGTCCCTTCCAACCCAAACCATCCTGGGATTCCAAGAGAGGGAGGAAGAGCTCAGCAATGGGGCAGGATGAGCACACCCCAACGTGATGCAGACTCGAATATTTAGGAATGCCTGACAAGAGCAGAGCCATGAGATGTGGGCTGTGCTGATCCCCCTCAGCTCAGCGCTGTCAGGGCACAGCCCCAGCCCCCCCAGCTCAAACCAGCCCAGGGAATTGCAGAGATCAGGGCTGGACTGGCTGAGGTTGGAGCTCTGGGTTCAGCACTTCATGCAGGGATGATTTCAACCACGGCTCAGTGCTGGAGGTTTGTGTTGGGAGCCCCCAGCAAGCAGAACAGAAAGGTGGATGAATTTTTGTTCTGTGGTGCTTTCCTTCTGACACAGAATAGAAAACCCCTTAAATCAAAACCATTCCTCTATCCAAACACTCCTTGAAGGGGCAGGAAAGGATTCCACACAGGAAGGCCCTGGTGCTGCACACTGCCCACGAGCACAGGCTCATGTTTGTGACCTTGCCCAGGAGCTAACGTGTTGGAAATGTTTGCTGGCCATGTGGCCGTGCCTTTTTATCTGCAGGTTTGATTATATAAATGTTCCTATTTAAAAGACACACGCCAGGGAATAAATCTCTGGGCCCACAGACTCTTTGAGCACAGGCAGCCCCAGCATTTTAGTGGTAACAAAGAGAGTTGGAGTGGAAGCTTTTTGATAAAGAGTTGGCAGCATATCAGAGGAGCAGCTTGGCCATGAGATGTGAGCGAGGATGTCACACTGGGTGTTTAAACTTCTTACTTTTCCTTCCAATTCTTTTTTATTTTTTTTTCCTTTAAATGAGTATGAATGAATTATAAGAGACTGTGATTGTTTTCATGTGTGTATGTGTTCAGCTAGTGGCTCAGTTAAAAAAGACATTAAGTTTGGATTTTAACATAATCCAGAGATCTGGCTGCTCTAACTAACTGCAGTTTAAGTAGGAAGAATTAAGAGTGATCTGAAGAATGATCAGCTTTTGGCACGAAATCTCTTATTTAACTGATTTAACTGGGCCCAAACCTCTGGCTATAATTTAAACTTTTCTTCCATGACAGTGGCAGGTGCTGCAACACAACAAAAGTCAAGTTCAGTGTGAGGAAGAGCAGAGTTCAAATAAACAGAATACACCGAGGGGTGACTGAAGGGAGCTGAGGGATAGAACACAGATGTGAATTTCCCTGCTGAGTGTCTTTCCCTGCCTTTGGCTGCTGGGCTTTGATGTCGCAGAGCACAAAGAGGCTCCTCCTGTACCTGAGCTCTGTGTTCCAGGCAGAGCCCAGCCAGGTTATAAATCTGTAACGTTGCACTTCACCTTTTGTGTCTTGCTTAATGACCTTTTAAAAATAAATGCAGGATGGCTGAGGGGAACAGGATCGGTGGTGGAAAAGCTGACACGTCCGCAACCTGAGCTCTGATCCCTCCGATTGCTCCAGTCCGTTAAACAAAACCTCTTTTGCTTTGTGCTAAAAAAAAAAAGAAAAGAAAAAAGAAAAAAAAAAAAAAAAGAGGGAAAAGGGGGTCAGGGAAGGGTTTTCTTAGCTGGGTTCTCTGACTTAAAATGCAGCTGTAAAGTGCTTTACTGAGAAAATGCTGCATGGAGTTCCCTGCCTAAAGAACAAGGGTGCAGTCACCCAAATGTCAAAATATATTCTATCTGCTATTTCATTTTCATGGAAAGCTGCTGTTTTAAGGGGCCTTGGCCCCTTTAGAAGTGTCATCCTTTATTTCTCTTGCATAAAAATGACCATTTTAAATCCTCATCAAGCTCTTGTTCTGTTTCCCACAGTACTAAATTTAATATGCACAGCCATAATATAAATAAATGTCTGATAATTCTTACTCAAATACATTAAAATGTAAGTTATCCCTGAGGAATATCTTTCCATAAAATGTCCTCCACTTGAATGAAAGGAAAACTGCAGTTTCCCACCATTTCAGACCGGGACAATAATTTATTTTGGTGATGATTATAGTGGATATTTTTGATTCATGTGTACAATAGTAAAACTGACACTATTTTCTTTTGTTTGTGTATTTTGCTTAAAATAAAAGATTACTGCAAAGGAAGGCATTTGAGGAAGACTGCTTGCAGAGAGAGGCCAGATTTATTTTGGCTGGCTGTGCTGTCCTGTCAGCTGGAGAACAACCTGCACCATTCCCAGTCCTTCAACCCCTCTCAGCTGCCTTTGCCACAATCATTTCCCTGCAGAATCCCTGCTGGAGCTCAGCTGACTAATGCTGACAATCCCTTGCAAGCTGTACCAAAAACTTTCCAGCAATTTTACTGTTTAGGATTCCCCAAATGTCTGGAACACCAAAAGCTGAGTATGTTGTGGGCAGGTCACTTGTATTATCTTTAATTTCTGCAGTTGTGCTGTGCCTTAGCTGGGATTTTATTTCTTTTGCTAGGGCCCTAATTGAATTTTTATTTCAGAATATTGCTGTTTCCATCTAATCTTTGCAGTTTCCTCGTGTGGTTTTTCCCTGGCTGGGCATTCCAGCCTGTGTTGCATCCCTGCTTTGCTCCTATGAGCAGCTGGTTAAAGCCAAATTTTGCTGTCATTGCTGGAGATTCTTTTTTAAACAAAAGGGGGAAAAGGAGCAAGGGATGGGAGGTGAGGAAGTTAATTCCATCTTACAGATCTTGCTGGTTTTGTCCTGTAAATGAGCTGAGCTCTGTGAGGTGGTGCTGAGAGTCCCTGTGCCCACAGCCCGTGTGGGAACTCCTCAGTTTGGAGCTCTCCAAACTGGTGCCTCTGTCCCGAGGCTGAACCCTTCCTGAGGTAATTTCGTTCTCATTAATTAATTAGTGCTCATTAAGGAACAGACAAGCGGGATTTTGCTGTTTAATAAACTTCACCTGAGGCCTTGTACATCGTGGCCTGTGGGTTGGGCTGCCCGCGGGCCCAGCCGGCCTCGGCTGCCACAATCCTGAAATAACCCGTGGCTGCAGCAGGAATTGCACCTGATTTTAAAGGGTAATCGGAGTGTTTGTGCTTTATGGGCTTTGATGGCCAGTTTTTTTTTAGAAAAAAATCCGTCTGGTTCCATCACATGTGCGCTCGTATCTGTGGGATCATAAACCCCAACGTCCCGTTTATGGCCTGGCACCGCCACATTAACAAAGGGACAACAGAACTTGTTCCAGAGGGGTTGGTGTGATGCCACAGCCCTTTTTGCAGTGCTTGATAGGACACAGTGTTCCTGCTAATCAAAAAAAAAAATTGTTTTAAAAGAAGAGTTATAAAACCCTTGGAGGAAATAGAGCCCTGGCAATTTTTCTGCTCCCAACGTGCTCTGTGGACTGAGCTCTCTCCACATTCCTGGGACTGTCCCAGCTCCCAGTCCCCAAAACGCTGGAGCTGTAGCAATGATTTGGAGCCCCGAAATTCCCTGAGGAGATGGGAATGAGTGGTGAATCCTCCTTTCCTCAGATGTGTTTGGCAGGAAGGGCTGCACAGCACGTGGGGCATTGACAGTCACAGAGGGTCTCAGCTTCGCAGAGAAGCTTCAGCACCTCCACAGTTGATTTTTTTGTCTTTATCCCGCACTTTTGAGGTTTAAACTCCTTTTGTTTTCCTCAGGGAGGTCACTGCTGCTCTACCAGGATTGTTCTTCCCGGTGGCTGCTGGGCTCCAGGACATGAGCCATTATGTTTTACTGCCTGTGAGAAAAAAAGCATTTTGTGTAAAGCTGAGAGCTTGGTGTACCACAATCTCCAATGATTGCAGGCTTACAAAGATACTGCACTCTTGATAGGGATTGTCTATGATTTATTTAGAGTTTAATCTCGACATCAGCACAATCACCAAAATGTAAAACTTCTCTGCCTTTCTTTCTCTCTCATAAATTCTTCATAACCGCCCTCAATCTGCAAACTCATCCATCAAAAGCTCTCAGGGTGCTGGGAACAAGGAGCAGCCCTGGTGAGCTGGGGAGGGGAAGGGTGGTGACATTTTAAAGGTGATTCTACCCGATGGAAAACCAATGGATTCTTGTGAAGCAATAAAAAAGAAGGGCAGGGAAAAGTTTAGATGGCTTGGAGTGGATTATGAGGAAACAAAACTCATTAAAACAGGGTCAACTGTTTGGGTTTCTTGTACATCAAACTGTATTTGAGTACTGGATGTCTAAATCACTTCAGAAGATAATAGGTAAAAGGTAATAAAATTACCCAAATTGATTACCATCTTATACCCTTTATGATATAACTTTAAATGCAAATTGCATTCAACTGCAAGAAAGGAAATAATGTGCCAAAGGCATTTCAATTAATTGCTGTAGTTAATTACACTCATAATTTTACTTGTGTGACTAATTATAACCAGCTTTTAGTGGTGTATATGGATTTATTTCTGATACTAAAAGCCCCAAACAGCAGGTTATTTTTAGGAAAAGCATTTAAACCTCATAATGAAAACTGCATGTTTCCATTCTCAGCAGTTGTCTTGAAGGAGCTGTGTCTGTTCAGGAGGAGTTTGGAGGAGATCAGGAAGGAAAAGTGTCCTGGCTGAGGTCACTGTGGCCCTGCTGTGCCTCCAGCTGGGGTTTCATCGCCTTTTCCACAGGTACACATAATTTACCAGTAAATCCCACATTTCCTTTCTTTAAAAATCCAATTTACATATGAATTTCTCCCACGCAAAGCGTTTTCCACAGCCACTTCAGTTCCCAGTCATTTGTTTTTCTGTCATTGCAGAATTTTTAAATCCCATCTCATTTTAGTGCTTTGTGGAAGAAAATCACCAAGTCCACTTTTAACTCTATCAAAAAGAGCCTCCCATCTCCAAGAGTAATAATTTTTCATAGAATCATTTATAGAATAACAGAACCATTCAGGTTGGAAAAGACCTTTAAGATCATCGAGTCCAGCTGTGATTTTTGGGGTGTTGCTCCTGTGCAATGAGATCCCTGTCCCTGGAGCAGAGGGGGTTGATGTTACACCTGGGATTTATTAAACTCCACATTTATTAAACTCTAAAACCAGCCTGGGAAGTTTGATAGGCTTCTCTGTATCTTCTTTTTTTCTTTTTTTTTTTTTTCCTTTTTTTTTGACTACAGGGGGATGAATGGATTTTTTACATGGATTTGCTGTGTGACATCTTTTTAATGGGGAGGGTGCTGGCAAGTGCTGCTGTCCCTGTGGAATCCACATCTGGTGGGTGAGGAAGGAAAGGACAAAGGAAAAACCTTTATCCTTCTCTCCCAGCAGTCACAGAAAATGAATTTTGTCCAGACAAGTGCATTTTGAGCTGGTGTTTTGTCACAGGAGGAGCTGACTGTAAGTGGAGTTGCCAAATTCGTCAGAATTATTTGTGGGTAGTGTAAATACATTTCTTGTGAGTAATGGTTTGGTTTCCTTGTCTCTCTGTGCTTCCTGAAAAAAATGTTTTGCTGAAGACACATTGTATTAGGAATTTTTTTGTGCCTGCCCCTGCTGTCACCCCCTGCCCCTCTGATGACTGGGAAGGAGGAGAGCCTTCACCTCTCACACCTCTGGAGGCTGCTCAAAGCTGGGAAAGGATTGCTTTTGGATGGGTTGTGCAAACCCCCATTTATTTTATTTGTTTTAACACCAATTTTATTTGCCAGTGTTGTTTCATTTTCCCTGGGACTGCAGCTTTCAGCCCCACAGTCATCAGCTCTGGCTCCAACATATGTGAAATGTATCAGTGCAGTTCTGTGCTAACTCTTCTGGACATGGGAAAATAATGTTCTTGCTGGATCCTTCCAAATGCTTCTGTTCCTCCCCACACCCTTTCCTGTATCATGCTTTGGCTATTTGTCCTTCAGGAGTGACTGTCATTTCCTGGTGTCTTCACAATAAAAGAATTTCATGCCAAGCGTAGATGAGACAAAATTCCTGAAATCCAGCACCTCCAGTTACCTGTGGAACAGCAAATTGCTTTTCCATAACCATCCTCACAGAGCAAATCAGATGTCCCACTCAAAGCCTTCTTGTCTTTTCCTGCTTTTTCACGGGAACAGCTTTTGCTGGGGGTTTTTGTTTATTTATTTTATAATTTTTTTATAAATATTTTTATTTGTTTATTGATTTTATTTTTGTTTATTCCCTGCATTAATGCTGGTCCTGTCCTTGTCACCTCCTGTCCCAGAGCAGCACCTGGGTGCCAAGAGGGGCTGTGGGCAGAGGACAGACTGGTCTCAGTCCCTGTGACAGGAGCAGATGGAACATTTCCCTTTTCCTCATTGCCACAGCACTGAGCCACTCACTAAAAACACTGATCCTTCTCCAGGGAGATTTTATTCACACTGGGGCTGGTGCTGAAGGGCTCTTAGAGAAAACTCACTCTCTTTACAGCAGATTTTTTTCTTAGTTCTGCTTTAATCTGTTTTGTAGTAAATAAGATGCTCCCACGTTGTAATTAGTGGCTGTGCCCTGTGATCTATCATTTATTATTAGCAATAAATGACAGCTGAGCCAGATCCTGCAGGGTTTATCCCAATCATCCCTTAGAGAGCTGCCTATAAAATGAGAATTGAGGAAATGATCTGAAGGAGAGGGATGGTGGCTCTTGCACACGCTGGTCAGTGCAAAAGTCGTTTCTCAGGAATCCCAAGGAGTGTTCCCATCACTGCTTTTAGCAGGAGTTCCCTGTCCTGGGAGCTGAGTGGGATTGGGCACCAGCTCTGCACACCTGGGCAAGGTGCCAGACTGCAGGAATCTGCTGAGTGCAGAGAACACTCTGTGAAACAGAGCCCCAGAACTCTGCTGACAGTAGAAACATCCCAAGGCACTGCAAATCCCTGCCCCTGCCCCAAAAATGCAAACCCAGCCCCAAACCCAACCCTAAATATTGTGAGGAAAACAGGGGGGGAGAAAAGTCACATTCCTCTTCTGAAAAAGTTTGTGGATTACCCTTCAGCAAGGACAAAAGAAATAAAAACTCAGAACAATTCAAATATAGGTCTGTTATTCACCTTTAATATTTCATTTCTGTTTGCTCCTCCAAAGGTTTTCAGTTACACAAAAATACAGTTAAAGTATTAATCTTTCCTTTAAACTTAAATAGGTTCATTTGCTTTCCCATGTGGGTTTTTTTTTAAAGCTTTACTGATTGATTAATATGAAAATAATTTCCCCCCTTTTGGTGAGCTGTGGTTACTCTCACTGCTAGGATTTTCCTGAAAATATAGAAAGTCATCTCTGCAAACATTGCCCTTAAAGGAAAAAAAAATACAAATCTGCTTATATGAAATCCTATTTTGGTGTGGCCAAAATCTAAAATCCTAAAAGAAGCTGTAGCATGTTATATGGCACCAGCCAAAGAGAAATGTTATGTCCCTCTTCAGAGAGAGAACTGGAATAATATAAGGAAACCCCATTTCTTAACATATTTTCTATAAGTAATTGGGTAAGATCTGAAGGAATTGGTTCAAACCACAATCTTCTTGGAAAAAAGAAGAATCTTTAATCTTGACCATATGTGAATATTGCAGGTATGCCACTATAAAAAATTATATATATATAAAAGAAATACATATATATATATATATTTATATTTAAGAAAGAGCTATTTCTTGAGCTGTCCTATTTTATTCTGCAAATAACAACTACAAAGGATCATCAGAGTCTCCTGCTTCAAAAGCAGCCCTCCAAAGAGAGGGAATTTCCACAGATGTGCCTCTGGTCCGTGGGGATGAGCCTCCCTGTTGCTTTCCCAGCACATCACATTAGCCATGGCATCCCAGAGAAGGATGAATAAATAACAGAGGAACCAGATAGCCCCCAGCAGGAGATGGGGTGGAAGGAATCCAGTGTCTTTATCTGAAATCAACTGAGATATCCTGGAGGAAGGAGGGGGATTTAGGTGAGTGCCCTTCCCTAGAGGGGATGAGCCAGATGCTGCTGGGTTGTGTGTGAGCATTGATCTTTGCTCTGTGTTGTACCTTCAGGTAGGACAGTGTGGGATTGTAGGAATGACTCCACATTTCACTGCCAGATTTGCAGTGCTCAATGTAAACATGCTCCAAACCAACCCCTCCACAGGCACTTAAGAACAGATTCCTCTCCAAGGTTCTCTGTGCAGCTCCTTCCAGTGCTGGCTTAAAACTACAGGATAACCCAGGCTAACGCTTTCTCTAAGTGTATTGGCTTTTAAAACTGAATTTTCATTGCTTTATCTCCCGGTTCCTTTGACTTCTGGTGGTTTGGGTTTCACCCAACAGAGCAGCACAGAAGCCCTTGAATAATGGCTGGAGGAGGACAAGGCTATTCTGTATTGGGACACCATTCATGAGAGGCTCAGACAAAAACCAGCGAAAATAACAACAAATGAAGGCCCGGGGTGTTGAATGAGGTGAGAGAGGCTCAGTGGGACAGAGAGCTGAGGGTGCAGGTCAGAGCCAGGGCCAGCAGCAGCGGCTTTGCCGTGGGCAGGGCGATGCTGGCCCCCGACCAGAGCACCCTGCGCCCGTTCAGGGGCTGTGCCGGCCGGAAATTCTCCCTCATGAGAGTGGAGTTGTTCCCATCAAAGTGCAGAGCTGCGAACTGGGAAATCTGCAAAACACAAGAGCTCGTTAAATCTTTCTGCCAGAGGACTCTGGGAGTCGTCGTGTGGCAAAGCCTCGCTCTGTGTTTGACCCTGAGGGTTTAACGGGTGCCTGAGACCTCACAGGAAAGGCCGTGGCAGAGGCCACTGGAGAGGTCACCAAGTGGTGGCTCCTTCCAGCCTCGGAAATCACGGGCACTTCCTTTGGGTGGGAGCCAAACGCTGCGTCCAGCCCGAGGCTGCTTCCACCAGAGCTCCTGACGCACGCGGCCCAGCCTGGCTGCCATGGCACGGGGACACCAGGCAGGAACAGCAGGAATTGTGTCCCTGCTCGGTGACACCAGGCAGGAACAGCAGGAATTCTGTCCCTGCTCGGTGACACCAGGCAGGAACAGCGGGAATTCTGTCCCTGCTCGGTGACACCAGGCAGGAACAGCGGGAATTCTGTCCCTGCTCGGGTTCCTGGTGCTCTGTGTGACCCTGGGCTGTGCTGGGGGCACGCTGAGGGCACTGAGGGCTCGCTGAGAGTGAGGAGCTGAAATGCAGGCGCTGGCTCTGGGCCAGGCTGCCCCATCTCTGCACAAACTCTGTTTTCCAAGCACTCCTAACTCCATCTCCTCTTCCTCAGGTCAAAAATGGGCTGCTTATGCTGATGGTGATGGGCCCCAGGTTTGGGTTTGGAATTTTTGTGCTCTGCTGTGCTGACAATGGTAGAAAAGCTGTGGAAGTGGGGAGTGAGCAGGTGGCAGCAGTGGAAGTGCTGCTGACAAAGCCCTGAGCTTGGGGGGGTTTCTTGGTTTTCTCCTCACGCCGTCATTTCCCCTTCCTGCCCCTTTCCTGCCATTTTCTGAGGGATGATTGACCCGGGTCAGTCAGCTGGCAGCGGGGAGCACGTTCAGGCTGCTGCCAAGTGAGGGTGTGTGGGGAGCTGAGGTGTCACCCTGGTGTCACCCTGCGGGCAGACAGCCCGGGGACACGGCCCAGACCCTCCAGGCTGTCCCTCTGCCACTCACCTGGGACAGGCTGAGCTCCACTGGCCTCTCAAACACCGTCCAGGTGACGCCCTCGTAGCAGTCAGGGCTGGTCAGGGACCCCTCATACCGATAGTACCTGCCAAGGTCCTCCTCAGGTGGGAGGAGAGAACTCAGCGGCAAAGGATCCACCTGTGTTGATTTCCCTGGAAAAATCATGGGGAAAAATCCCTTGTAATGCTTGTGGTTGCAGGTTTTGCCCACATTTATCCTCACCTCACACAGCTTGTGAAATCCCTGGCACGAGTGCCTTACCTTTGTATTTAATATTCTTTAATTCACTCAGTAGAGTTGCGTAGTTTTTATTTTCTTCGTCAGCCTGGAAGGGAAATATTTTCATTCCACATCGTGTATTCCTCTACAAGTGGTTGCTTTTAACCAGGGGTGAATAAAACAGAAAAGGGCCACAAGAAAAAATAACGGCAAGCAGGATGTAGAAAAGGGTAGAGGAACTCAGTGCTGGCAGAATGCCTCCAGAAGATCAGGAGATTAAAGTCTTGGGCTACTGTAACATTAACACAGACATAAAATATTGACATAAACAACCCCTCAGCCAAACTGCTGGCTGAGATTTGAGAGGGGCAGTTGAAAATTTCACTGCCTACCTTTATGAAGAAGGCCAACACAGCCAAACCATCTGGAGTTTTCTTGGCTTCTGTCACATCTGAAACATCCTCTCTTATGTGGACGATGTGAAGCTGGAACACAACAGCCAAGGGCAATTATTTCCACCCTCAGACCTCCCAGGGGGAACCAGCCAAGAGTTTTTGTGAGCAGGATCTCAAAATTCCAGAGTTCTGGAGTGAAACCCATGACCCACACACAGTCCCACCTACCTCCATGGGGTATTTCTCTCCATCTATGCTGTGTTCTGAGCCAGGGATGTTTTGTGGCTCACCTGGGACTCCCCAGTGCAAATGGAATTCTACTGCCTTGTATTTTCTCCTCAGGCCTCCTCCTCCGACTTTAGGGGATGTGTCTAGTGTCACTTTAACTGGGGAAAGAACAGAAATTGTTTGAGAGGAGAAGAGCAGATCCTGCATTAACAGTATGTGAGAGCAGAGATGTTCTTGAGATTCAAATTTATCTTCAAGTTCTCACTTGGCTTTTCAGACTGAGCGTTCCAGAAATTCTGCTCTGCAGAAGCTGAACTCTTACAAAATCGTAGCTGAGTTTAATTTGAGATTAGTTGTAACCATTATGACCTCTGGAGTCAGAGCTTCTTACACCTCTCAGAAGACCCTATATTCCTTCTTTTTTTTTCTAAAAAAAACCCCTCTATCAAAGTAAATTTGATCCCAGTTTATTTGGGTTTTAACCATCATTTTAATCTCCTGTTGTCTGCACTGTAACATTTCCTTTGGGCAAGTTTTAAAGATATTCTGTTTTCATTTAGAGTAGTGCTGCAATTTAAGACTAAATCATACATATTCGAGATAAACTTTAAAATTTTGCTTTTTACAAGCCCCGTGTTAAGCGCAGCACTTCTCTTTGCACAGGAAAATTCTGGATTGCAGCCCCAGAGATTTAATTTCTGTTCTGAATCCCAAATGAACTTGGAGAGTGCATGAGTCATTTAGTTCCTTTGCTTTTTAATCTGTAAATGGATGAGTCAGATGTCTTTTGGGCTTTGTTTATTTAGCTTAAGACCTTTGAGACAGCGACCTTTGCTATGTGCCCATCAGGAAAATAACGAGGGTCTGATCTCACCTGCAGCCTCTAATTGCAGCTGTAATTTAAGTAATAACCTCCTGATTTAGCACAGGAATTGGTTGCCCTCAGAAGGAAGAGATTTTAAAAGCCCAGATTAAACCCCTAATCCTGATGCATGGCTGGGGAAAATGAGAGTGAGGAGCAATCTTTATAAATTAATTTTGATGTAAAAGGGACTGTAATTGGACATCCTGGAGTATCATCCTGTAATGGGAAAGTCATTAATCCATATATTAGTGAAGAGTCAAAACATTCCTTTTTCTTGTGGTCTGCCACAATAGCAATATTTGAAATGAGAATTTTTGGCTGTTAAATTCCCCCCAGCTGCCTTCCCACCTTTCCCTTTTAAATCAGGAGATATTTGCCACTTGCTACTTTCTGCTTTGAGGATTTGGCAGTTAAAACAACCCATCCAAGATTTTGAAAACACCTACACGTAACTTTAAAAAAAAAAAAATTAGACCACAGGCTTATTTTTAAAATCGATGTAATAGAACATAATTTTTTTGGAGCAGCATCCTCAGTATTGTGAAGGAAGGTGGAGGAAGTGGAACAGTTCTAAATTACTGTTAATTGATTCAAGGTTTACTGATCAACATCAGATAACTTCTGTGTGCAGAGAAAGCAGGTCTGAATCTGAGAAGAATATAGCTCATTATTTAAGGGACTAATAACACTCAGCTCTGAGTGACTTTCCCACAGCAGGCTTTTCTCCAGCAGGATTCTTTGTGCAGAGGCGAGAGTTGGAAAGGATGAGCCCAGGATTGATGAGGTTTCAGCAGAAAATGATCAAATTCTGCCCAAATTGTTGTCCTGCCCACCTGCCCCCAGTCCTGGACTCTGTTTGGGTTTGGGGATTTTGGTTTAGAGCTTCTGTGGCACCTCCAGCTCCGTTTCTGCACAGAAATTCCTGCTGAGATGTTCAAGAACCGCAACCCCAAAACTTCACAATTCCCACAAACTCCCCAAGAAAATTTTGACGCCAAAAAAATGTTCTGGGAGTTTCACTTCTGCACCAGAGGGGTGGGATCTGATCTGTGCTTCCCTGCCGTGCCCAGGGGCGTGGAAGGAGGCAGGGAGAGCCCAAACCCACCCACAGGAGCAGGCTGGCCAGTACTTGCCTGTGTGGCCATTATTTTCCATGTCCCACTTGGCAGAGCTCTTCACATCATACCCTTCAAAGGTCAGGGGCTTGAGGCTCTTGTCATAAAGCACATTTTGGGTGACAATGTTGACAGGGGACTGTTTGTTCCCTTTGCACGCCGCGTTGATCTGATACCATTGAGAAGGATCTGTTCAGGGATGAAAAAAATGTATTTATTGTTTTTTTTTTTGCTGTAGACAGCAAATCCTTGAGGAAGCCAAACCACCCAACCAAAATGGGGAGTTTGAGGCATCACCCCAACTTCTGGGGTGATTTTACATTTGTGTATTTACATTTTTACATTTATTTGTGCATTTCTACATTATCCTTGTTCGACACAAAATGAGCAATTACCACAAACACCGAGGGCTTCAAAATACCCTCTTTGGCACTGACATGGTCACAAATAATGTGACCACGAGGCATTAAAGGCTGAGTGCTGAGTGAATTTTTTGCATTATTTCTCTCAACAGCCCCTCTCCAAAGCAGAAGAATCACCAAAGTGACTGGAAAAATGAATTGTTTGGCAGTACCTTCACATTGTGGCTGCTCACACTTCTGGGACCGATAGCACCAGTGGCCCACTAAAAAACAAGAAATAAAACAGGGGAATGAAAATCTGTACAAATTATGCCCGCCCAAAAGCAGCAGGGAAATGGATTGGCAGCTCTGCCCTCTCTAGATCTCCTCCTGATCTCTCATAAACCTCTTTATAGCCATTAATATCCCCCCAAACTGTGCTGGCAGGAATCTTTAGGACATCAGAATTCTGAATGAGTTGCAGCCCTAAGGGATTTGATTTTCAAATCTTGGCTTCCTCAACTTCTGGAGGCAAAGGTTCCACATTTGAATATATGCAGTGTTAAAGTGCATTTCCTTTTATCAGCTCTGCACTTGCCAGCCTTTCACAGACTTATAAATTCACTTATCTCAGCCTGTTTCAGGAACTCCTTTGGGGTTATCTGGGGAGAATTCTGAGAAATGAAGGCTCTCACTTCCTGCAGGACCTGGAGGATCTTTGGTCTGACTCAGCTGGGTCCTATCCCACAGGGATGGATGCAAAATTCTTCAGCAGAACATCTGAATTTTACTTTTTCATTGTCAAAAGAAATACAAAATTCAGGGGACAAGAGCTGATTTAACTTGATGTATTTATCTAGTTAGGAAAGTAGGATTGTTTTCTTTATCCCAAGTTGCTTCAGTGCCTCTTTATTTATTCTAAACTTTAAATTGACTTTGACAGGGATAGTTCACTTTGGCTATTCAACTTTAATCCATAACAATTCAAACCCTCTTATAATGATGATTAATACCACACATTCTGTTTGCTTGGGATTAGTAAATGATAGACATTTTAATAAATGGCTAATCAATTTTAAGGATAATTATGGGGGAGCCCTGTCACTTGACTGGTAATTACCTTAATTTGTAATTTATAATACACCTGCTGGAAGGCTTTTAACACCTTTATCTTGATATCAGTGGCATAACAATACATCCACATAGTAAGGATTTTGAAGTTATAAATAAAGAATTGTTATAAAACCTGAGCAGCTGTGACACACTTGTGGTTGGACGGTATCAGTGAAGTCAACAGCACATAAATTCAGCATTTCATAAGAAACATGTCCTTGAAGCTGTTAAGCCTTAAAGAGTGAGCTAATTAAACATTACAGAATGCCTGAGCAAACAGTGGATTCGTGTTTGTTGTGAATTAGGGCAGATTTTTATGGTTGGTTGTTGGTTTGTTTTGGTGTTTTTTGGCAGCAATGGAACATTGGGGAACAGGATCCTTCGTGTGGGTGATGCTCAGGAGGAACCACACAGACCCTGAGGAGGAAAATTTGCATTTGGGTTTGATGTGGGTGGGATGTGAGCCTCCCTCCCCATAGGAACCCTACACGACAATGGCTCTTTCTTCCCAAAGCAAGGAGGGAAGATCCCTGTCACGTCCAGGCAGTTCTGGCGGTTTTAGGCAGGATTCTGGCAGTTTTAGGCAGGATTATGCCCTCAGGCACATTGTCCAGGCCACTTTTAATTGTCTGAGTGGCTCCTGCCACTTCCCTTAGAAGACTTTTCCACAGTGCAATAGCCCGCGCCGTCAGGAAACGTTTCCTATTTAATTGCTTACATTTTCCACTTCCTTATCTGCATCCCATCACCCCTAGAAACATCACCGAACCACCCTAAACAATTCTTGGTGTTTACAGCACTCAAACAGTTCCCTCTTCATCTGGAGTTCCTGTCCTGGTTTAATTCATCTCTTGTCCCATCTCTTGACAAGGGCGCCCTTCTCCTTCCCACCGTCCCCTCTTCAAAATCTCCCTCTGAATCTCCTTTTTCTCAGGTCTGGGGGCTCCTCAGATCCCACCTTGCACTGCTCTTTCAATCAAACCTCAGCTCCCACACTCTCCTCCCTGCAGCTTATTTTATTTCTGCAAAAACACAGCAGAAAGTGGGGTGTTCAGTGTTTTAGGGAGGTTTTATTTTTTGGTTTGTTTTTGTGGTTGAGGTGCTGAAATCACTGCTGTGATATATAGATATATAAACATAGATACATTGATACAGATAAAGATATAGATATGCACACCTGGACTCACTGTATTATCAATTATATCTCTCTCTTACATTTTATTATGGCTTTATGCTTGATTTAAGTGGTTCTGTACCATCCCACAGATGTCACCTTGACTTTATTTGGTTTAATTTAGAGTAGGGCTGGACGGGGCTGGTTCTTCCTCCACAGAGTCGAGGACAGTTAAATTTAGGGAGTCTCTCTTGGCACATGAGCAGCCCCACTTATCTCTGCCTCTTCCTCCTCGAATTTACAACTGGTTTCCTGCCCAGAGCTGCTTCTTGGCACGGGGGTGGCCGAAAACAACAATACAATTACGTATTGTTTTCATTGTACTCCAAACGTCTTCAATTGTTTTAGCTATCAAGCCTCCTTTGGAAGCTCGAGGCAAAAAAAAAAAAAGAAAAAAAAGAAATAAATATTCCTGCAGTGGAGCCCTCCCTCCCTCTGTCCCTGTCCTGTCCGGTCGGTGCTGTGGCTGCGGGCCAGGCTGGAGCAGCCCTGCCAGGGTGCTATTGTGTGATCTAGGAAAAGACCCTTCAGCTCTTTGGATCACGCTCACATTGTCTGAATTCCATCAAAGTTCCCAAATCTGCTTTGTCCCACTCGTGCCCGGCTTGGAGTGCTCGGAGGGCTGGCTGAAAATGCCATTTCAGCTGTTGGTGTGCACTAAAGAGGAGCTAAACCAGCGCTAAACCAGCTCAATTCCTGCTTCTGATAAAGTGCCTGTGCTTTATTCACTTTATATTATGCCAGCAGTTTTTATTACCGATATTGAGAACTCACACTCTGGATGATGTTTTTACCCGGGACAGCAGGAATGTCCTGTGGTGATTTTTAATTCAAATCCCTTCTCTCTTTCACCTGAGTCCTTTGTTTGTCCCTTTAGCCTCTTGTCACCCTTGCAGCCAGGTCCATTCCCTGTTTGCCCGGTGGTCCCAGTGCTGCCCATCCCAGAGCCCTCAGTGCCAGAGCTCTCCCTGCTCCAAATTCCACCCATCCCCAAATTCTGCTCCAAATTCTACCCATCCTCAAATCCTGCTCCAAATCCTCCCTGCTACAAATTCTACCCATCCCCAAATTCTCCTCCAAATTCTACCCATCTCCAAATTCTGCTCCGAATTCTCCCTGCTCCAAATTCCACCCATCCCTAAATCCTGCTCCAAATTCTCCCTGCTCCAAATTCCACCCATCCCCAGATTCTGCTCTCACCTCTGTATCCTTTTCCACACAAATGGCAAAAGCTGGATTTGCATGTGAATTATTTTTAGGTTTGGCTTGTGTTGGACTCATCCTATTTTCAGCTGGCTTTGTGAAACATTCTATTTTTAGTGCAAAAGACAAAACAACTTAAAAGCAATTGTTATCTAAGCCTGTCTTTCTAATTAATGGCATTGCTGAGCACAAACCGAGCATATAGGCATGAGAATATTTATACATTCTGAAGCATTACACATCCTCAGGAAGCCCCAGGCAGCCCCTTTGACCGACAAAATCGGTTCCAAAAGTTCACCTCGAGAGTTGTGTGTCTCTACGAGTGTTCATGGCCATTCCTTGCTCCTCACTTTTAACCTTAATTTTATTTTCCCTAGGACATACATTTTCATGTGGGTACATCGCAGGACATAAGGGGAGTCAGCCCTGAAAATCAGGTTTTTTTGTGGTGGTGAAGCCTTGCAAGGCAGCACAGCTGATGTTTATAATTTGCATGTGCACACACGGATCACAGCTCCATGAGAACAGATACAAACTGCAGGGAAAATCCACAGGGACTCAGGGACTCTGGATGTGCACACCTGCAAACGACTTCCTTTGTGTCAGAGAGCGAGGGGAAGGTTTTTAGCTGTGACCTGTGGTGCTCTGCTGTAGATAATGTGCCCTCAGAAATGTCCTGTATCAAAGGCAGGAGCTGTGACAAAAAATGAGTTTCCAGGGCTAAGGTGATTTCCTTCTGTGAGGCGTTTTCTTTAATAAAAATGCGATTCCGAATTATTTATTTTAAAGCGTTTGTAAAATTTAATTCCAACAAATCACTCGGTAGCTTTGCTGGCCTTTTGCAGCCTTTTATGCCGAGAGCTTTTGATGGCTGATCCTGTGGCTAAAAATATGACTAAAAATCTAATAACAGGCCATTGGATATATCCTGGCACACAACAAAGCATCTCCTGCAACGCCACAAGCAGGAAAAAGAGCCTGCACAGAGACAGACTCTGGACTTTGCAGCTTTTCCAAGAGACCTCAAGGTTTGTGCTGGTTTTTTGAAAGTGTCAAAGGCTTTTCTGCTCCCAACATCCCAGTGGAAGAGCCAGGAGGATCCGTGGCTCGGGAAAATCATGGATAAAACAGAACAGGATCATCCTCGTGCCTGGGGAAGGGGCAGCTTGGATTCCGACCTGATGGAGACACCAGAGGTGACTCAAACCCCTCCCTTGGGTAATTCCATAATTCCTGTGGCTCACTGCCTTTTCTCTATGTTCCAGGTCTTACATTGCATTTATTACCCTTTTCTAATCAGCTGAAAATGCAACTTTTCACCCCAGAGTGTGTCCAAGTGCGCCAGCATCCCAACTTTGCCAGCTCTAAAATGGATTTGGAGCCCAGCCATAAATCTGTGTGCAGTCCACACCATTAGAACTGGAAAGGGAAGAAGTCACAGCATTTATTTTTTTTTTAAGCTGCTGATGGAGCTCTCAGGAGCATTTTGTACCTGAATGGCCCTGAGGAAACCCCAGAGTGAGAATTGATGCCAATGTCCGCATGGTTATGTAAATGTAATGTTTGTGAAGGGTAAAAGCATGTGAGCAGAAATATAGAAAATTAGAGGGATCTAATCTCATCTAAATAAGAGGAATGTCCTATCAGGCATCAATCTTTTGGAGCACCAGAGCATGGACTGTGGGAGATTTGTCTGCTCATGGCTGAGTCCTGCTCTGTGATAAAGCAAAAGGTTGAATGTGCTGGGGTTCATTCCATTCCCCCTGAAGAAAATTAATTTTTCAGTGACTTTGCTGTAACTGCACCCCAGAGCTGCTGGAGGGATGGATGGATGGATGGATGGATGGATGGATGGATGGATGGATGGATGGATGGATGGATGGATGGATGGATGGAGGGATGGATGGAGGGATGGATATCCCTGCTCTCTGAATGGCACAGTAATACAGCCTCACTCTCACGAGGTTTGGAGCATTCCTGTTGGAAATTGCAGACACTTTTTGTCTCTCTTTTCCCCCAAACCAGCACCAGAGGGTCCTTGAGCTCTCAAAGAACCAGACAAGCAACCTGAGGTGGATCAGTGCAGCTGTTAATGGAATACAGAGAGATCTGGATGAGCCAGGGGAATGAGAGGCTGCACAGGGGTTTGGGGGTGATGGTTTGATCCCTGGGCAGGTGGCTGCGCCAGCGTGCCTCAGTTTCCCTCTCCTACAACAGGGATTGTGACCCCTCCTTCCTTAGAAAGGCTCTGAGGACTGTCAACACTCATTTCAAAGCCCAGGTGCTGTGCTGTTCAGACAAGGCTGGCAGCAATGTCAAAGATTAGCAATCAGTCCTTTGAGAGTTTCAGTGGTGAGTTATGAAGTGCCCAGGTGGAGGTGGGGTCACTGAGCTGACCAGGGCACAGCACCCAGGCTGGTTCTGACAAGTGGCAACACAGGAGGGAAGTGTTTATTCTTTTTAAAAAATAGACAACAAGAAGGATTTTCAGCTGATTCTCAAAAGTGGAGTTTCTTGAAATGCAGAGCATCTAACTCAATAAAATGTAGCTTGTGGAGCTTCTGCCTCCAAAAAGTTTGGAGAAGGTGTAGAGAACAAGTTTCTTGTGTATTAATGACTGTGATTTGGTCCACACTCAAGGAAAAATGTGGAAATAACCAGGAGGGGAAAAAACCGCCTAAGAATGATCATCTATGCATTCCTCATGTTACTTCCTTCTGACAGAGAGGTAAACCCCAATTACTGACACCAATCTAGTAAAGTCACAAACGTTTTCTAGATACTCCTTCAGGTGTCCCTAATACACCCCCCAATGGGCAGCAAATTTAGCAAAGTGTCGACAGCCAGGAATCAATAGCGAGCAAACAGGAGGGGCAGACTTTGGAAAAGTTTTGTTGTTTTTTTTTTGTTCTGTTTACCTGCCCCAGGTGTGGGCGGCCCCTGCAGAGAGAACACCCCTGCACCAGGGGCTGGGGAGAGGGAAGGAATTCAGCTAAGAATCTGGAAAAGCTGAGCTGCTGAGGGACAGAGTATTAATTAAGAGCAGAGAAACAAACCCAGGGAAAGCCTCCAGGACTTTTTGAGCACCTCTGAACCTTGGTCTGCTTTAACACCATCTTCCTTCAGCAGATCTCAGGGCAGCACTTCCCCCTGACAATGCTGGATCCCTTTTTCCCTCACTGCACTCTGCTCTATTTTAGTGCAAACAATGGACCCTCGTTCACTTTAAGAGCTGCAGTGTTTAATTTCGAGGCTCTGTGCTGGTATTTGCATAGGAAAGGGGATTTATTTAGTGTTGCTGATTGAATAGAAGCAGTGGGGGAAAATACCTTCTGCATTTTTCAATACTAATTATAGATCTCTATTTAATTGAGCCATCCTAAGTGCACAGTGTACTTATAGTGCCCAGGGAGCAAAAATAGATGGGGCTGCTGGGCTGATGCAGCAAAGACATATTGTTCTTTCTCCCTCAGCAGAATTTCATCTTGGATCATACACAGCAAAGCAAAGGGAGTAGAAATTTCAAACAAGCCTTTTCTTTCAAGTTTAAAGGAGTTTTAAAGATAAAGAAATTAAGTTTTGGTATTTTAAATGCACGTACAGAACAAAACAGAGATCTAGTCAAAGCTCATTGATTTTTCTTGGAGGAGGAAAGCAGATAGAATCTCTAAAGGTGAAAAGAAACCCCCAAAGCACTCATTCATTCACGAGAAAAGCCCATCCTTGATATTTTAACACAAATAATAAAAGGCAGAGAAATAAATAAATCATCTTTCATTTACCAGAGAGGAGGATCAGAGAGCCTGCACTGCACGTCCTTACAGTCAAAAACAAATCAGAAATAAGAGTAACCTTAAGGTGGGGTTAGAAAGAGCAGGGAAGGACTTACCTACTGCCTCTGTCTTGAGAATGTGCAGGCAGAGCAGAGCAAGGAACAGCAATTCCATTCTCTATTTTAAATAGGCTCAGTGTTGAAACCAGAATTGATTAGACTCCTCAGGATGTGATCATATTTCTGCCTTCAGTTTTATACTGGAGTAAGTAGTCCAGGACAGACCTGAAAGCCATAGCAGGAAGGTGAACTCCTCCCCTTTGTAATTTCTCCAGATTTGTCCTGCTCCTGATTTGCCTAAATTTATTCATTCTCCAAAGTGAATGGCAAAAGGAGTGAGGATTCCTGGCACTGAGCAAGGAGCCTTTAGTGAATCACTGAGGAACTTTGCAACCTGCCCAGCTTTAGCAGCCTGGGAGTAAAATGCTGCATTTTTATTTACAGGGAGTTTTTCTCCTGGCAGCCTCATGACATTCAGTTAATACGTGTGTTGAAGTTAATGTTTCCTTTAAAAAAAAAAACAACCCAGGGAGACAAATAAAACCCCAACTCCCCCTCACTTCTACCCCACAGTGCTCCAAACAGGATTGGAGTTGATTTGTGGGACTGGAAAATGGGAATTCCATGTGCAGCAACAGGAAATGTTGATTAGGTGACATACAACACCTTGCGTATGTAATTAAGCAACAATACATTTTTTAAAATAATCCTTTTTCTCAACTTTCTGCTTCTGCTACTGTATTATGATATATATACAGATTTTTGATTTTGGTCCCCTTTGTTTTCCTATCTACATTTTTTTTTAAATTAAACACGATTCAGGGGAGAATCAGACTTTATATTCAACAAAGAAAAGCACCACAGCTTTGTTACAGACACAGCATCATCCTTGGGATTTTTGGGGGTGGATTTTGAGCCAGCTGAGGAAAACAAATGAAGCAAACCTCTTCCCCAAATATCCGTGTGGGTACCAGCCCAGGCTGGGCTGGGTGAAGAAGAGCAGGATGCCCGTGAGGGATGGACAGAGCGCAGGGATGCGATTCCAGCTGAGCCGGGCGTGCAGAGTCATCCAGCAGAGGCTGAACTCAGGAAAAGGAGCTGAGAAATCTCTCCTTGCCCTGAACTCAGGAAAAAGGAGCTGAGAAATCTCTCCTTGCCCTGAACTCAGGAAAAAGGAGCTGAGAAATCTCTCCTTGCCCTGAACTCAGTAAAAAGGAGCTGAGAAATCTCTCCTTGCCCTGCTGCTCTCCAGGGGCTCAGGAGCTGCAGCCACAGCCGGACAGCAGATCCCCAGCAGCTCCTTTATTCAGAAACACGGGGCTGTAAAGAACATTCCACAAGGAAGATCTGGGAGTGTTTTCCCACCCTGCACGGGCAATGATTGCCTCGCACAGGGTGATGAGGAAGAGGATTCCTGCAGGGGGAGGACAAGGAGGGGCTGGGGCGTTTTTCTCTTCCAGCTCTCTGCAGAGCCAGGGGGATGCTGAGCAGGGAGAGCAGCTCCAAGGGCAGCCAAGAGACAATTCCCTCCTGGGCTCTGCTCCTTCCTCGGGATGCTCCTCCCTGGGGAGCTGAACCAACAGCTCTGGATTTTTTTTTTTTCTGCTCTATTTGCTTGAAGTGCTCTGTTCAGGACTGAAAAGCTGAGGGTTAGAAATCTTGGTCTTGAAAATCAGGATTCTTGATTTTTTTTTTTAAATCTTTTTGTTTCCAAACCTTCCAGCCTGTCATTATTAAAGTGCTAATAAACTGCACTGCAGTCACGTTAATTAAGCCTTTATTTGAGCTCACAAGTGAAGGCACACTCAGGCAAAGACATTCCCTTTCCTTCTAAAGCCTGTCATCTAAATAAGCAGGGCTGGCATAATTTGATCTCCTTAGTGTTATATTTTTTTTCTAAGGAAATTCCCCTGACAGGTGCTTGGATATCAGTTCTTGATGGCATCGTTGCACTTCAGGATAGTTCTGGTTCCTTTTCAAAACCAAAACTGCCCTGAGATGCAACAATCCATCAAGGACTGGGTGCATTTTACATGAAGATTTTGGATATTGAACCTGAAGAGGTGAGAGGACCTTGGTCAGAGGAGATGACACAAAGTTAAGCAGAACTCTGAATTTTTCTGATTTTTCTGGCTGGTTTTTCCTGGCAGCTACAGGGTAGGGAAGGACACTTAGTGAATTTTAGTGATTTCACTTTTAGTGAAATCCAGTAAAAACTGCACTTATTTTGTGGCCTTGAGAGCCAAAACAGCAAAGGCTGAGAGGGTGGGACTGGCTTGAGTCCAAACCCTGGTCAGGGATGAGCTGAGCCAGCAGGGATTGCCCCTGCAGGAGGACAAGGAAGCACTTCCAAGGGATTTAAAACACAGATGGGTTTCAGGATTACCGAGTGGGTGACTGGGAATCCCACCCTGCAGAGTGAGAAAACACGCGGTGCTCTTCATTTAGCTGTGTGCTGGCATTTTATTCCTTAGAGTTCCCACGCCACTGAACAGGAAATCTGGGATTTCAGAGCTCCTGGTGAGGCAGAAGCATCAAAGCCTCATCTTCCATGTGCAAACTTGGCTGGCTCTGATCCTCCCTGGCTCTGCTGCCCTGGGAATGCTGTGCCAGCACAAGGTCACTCCATGGAGAGGTGGCAGCAGGGCTGAGATGGGTTCTGCTGTCATAGACATTTTATGAGTTTCTTAGATGGAAACTTGCTGAGTTTTTTCCTTCCATAGGAAAAGCTCACTTCTGAGCAGATTTCTGTAAAAACAAATCTCTGTGTGTGGTTTCAAAGACATAACTACCTGAGCTATTCTGTCTCCCACAGAGGAGATGAGAACTGTCTCTCTTTCTTAACCTGTGAGGTGAACAATTCTTATCTTGGAATTCTAAGCATTCCAGGAGTCTTGTACTGACCACAAAAAAGAAAACATGTTAGCTCTGAACATGGGCACCTATAACCCAAAATCCTTCTGAGCAATAGAATAATTTTAATAAATAATGTAAGCCTTCTAATAATAGAGTCAAAGAGTCCTGATAAAGAAGCATCACAACAAATGGTCACCCCAAGGTAATGATCGCAATATTCTGCCTTCTGCACACCCAGCTGATCAGTGGAGAGCCTTTGTTTGCCCCACTCCTGGTGCCAGCCTCTCCAAAGGGATCACCCCAAACCCGGCAGGCAAAAATTCCTCCAAGAGAGCGGCCGGAGAGGGGAGGAGCAGAGCTCTGTGCTTTCAAAACAGCTCCAAACGTCTTGGAAGGAGATCACACACCCCATTTGTGTCTCCCTCTCCAGAAAGGAAAGCTTTAATCTGCATAAATTGAAACATAAATTGGATAAATAGGCTCCTTATTTGTATTACTCCCTTTCCTGACTGTTTCTTCCTTGCAGGCCTCGTGGTGCCCATGGAGAGCCTCTGATCCCACAGCTTTGCTGAGGGCCTTGGCAGAGAAACTGGGATTTATGGGATGATTCTGCTGAGCTGCTCACCTTGTTTGGCAATGTTTTGGCGCAGGTTTGGTGTCTGCAGGGCGGTGACAGTGCAGAGCTGAGCTCAGGGACAACGGGCAGAAAGCAGAACCATCCCAGTTCCCAAGGTTTGGTGTCAGGAATTGAGAATGTGACAGGGCAGGAAGCAGGCACTGCTCCATGAAGAGGTTGGGCTTTAAATTTAGGATGTTTTTCATCTGGTTTTGGGAGCCCCAACTGCATCACAGAGGGCTGGAATATCCAAATCTGGGGCTTTCTGTATATTAAAGCCCACTAAAAAAGCAGCTTCCACACTATTGTCTCCCTTAATCCAGCAACATGATGGTAATTTGTATGCAATTCTATTAGGGAAATCAGATTACAAATCTTTTGTGGAGAGCTATTTATACCACTTGATATTACTTTAATTACATTCTGCTCTCACAGCGTTTAGCACTTTGTGCTCGAGCACCAAATTTTCAAATTAGAGCAACTTCAAGCAGCATTTTCAGGAATATCTAGAGCCCTTTGGAGCCCAAATTCCAGATAAATTATTTTTAGCCACCAGGGTGTTTTCAGAACTGTTTTGCTTTGTGGATGTTCTGTTCATCACAGTTGTCCTGTGCCCACCTGGGCCGTGCTGCCGCTTCTGCTGGGAGGGAAAGGATTTGCTGGGCTGGCTCAGAGGTGACACAAATAGTGGGGCCCTTGTTCAGCAGCAACCTCACACCTGAGGTGTGGCTGCCAGGGCTGCCCCCGCTGGGATTACAGAGGGTGTTTTATCTGGGACACTGGGAAAGGAATATTTTATAGGGTGTTAATGCACCCCCAGGCTTGATTGATCAATTCTCAGCCCTTATTTCCATGTAATCATTCCCTTGTGACCATCTGGAATGCTTATTGCTTGCTTAGACTTGTATAAAGTATAATAACCATACGTAAAAAGTGTATTAATTAATTATAAAGTGTTCCTAGTACACAAAAATTGTGAATGCTGACTGCACATTAAACTGAATGTGATTTCATACGCTTCAATAGAAAAAAAAAGTCCTAGAATTCCCTTTTTAAACTCAAAATGATAACCTAAATTTCTCCCATTTTATATTTGGCAGAGCTATGGGAGTTCACAGGTTCCCACCTCTGGGGCTGGAATTGCTGCTGTAATGATCAGAGCTGAATGTGGGAGCCCACAAATTCAGCTGAGCTGCTTGGCAAGGTCCTGGTGAGAAACTATGACCAATGAAGGCGAATCCTTCATCAAGGTAATGATAAAAATATGAGTTAAATCAGAATAAATAGAGTGGCTTTGCCTGGATAATTGTCCTGCTCAGCTGGTTAAAATCTCCCTGCTCCCTCTGCACCCTGTATTTTATTCCTGCAGTGCCCTCTGCTGAGAGCATGGAATGTGTGTCCCCAGAGCTTTTGCCCCCCTACAAGTCTCAGGTATTTTCAGTCGGAATTCTCAAAAATCATTTGCATTTAAAAAGCTGGAGAAGGAAAAGCTACAACAGTGTTGATACTGGTTTGTTAATGAACGAGCCACATGAAATAAACACAAAATATCCTGTAGCAAAGGCATGGGTAGCGATGTTGGTTGGGTTTTTTAATCTGTGAAAGGATTAAGTGGGAAAAGGCATTTTCTGGGCTGCTGGGGTCCAGGCTGGTGACACAGCACTGATGTTTTATTTCAGCTGCCTCAGCCACAAACTCCCCCCTCCAAACCCACAAAACTCTGCTCTGCCTTTCCCGGCTCTCTAATCCTTTATGATCAAATTAATTTGTGAGTTAAAGCCGAATTCGCTTCACTCCATTTGAGAATGAAGACTTTTAAACTGCAGGCGTGACCCCTCAGCTCCCCAAGCCCTGGGCAGGTTCTGTTCTTGTCAAAGGTTGCTTCCAGCAGCTCATCCGTGTGGGAAAAGCGTTCTGCAGTTTGGGCTATCCTAGCAACCCCCAGGTGATCGGCACAGCCCCCAGCTGGCAACCCAAATATTTAAAAACACCTGGTTAAAGTTTAATCCCCGCCACGATGATGATGTGGCAGCAGGAGCTGCGTGTCAGGAGCGGATCAGGAGCTCTGGGGAGGATGGGATGAGCAGAGCCGGGGGCTGAAAGGAGCATTTCCCACCATGGATGGATTCCCAAACTGCTCTGCCAACTACACCGAGGTCTGGAATCATCACCTGGTGCTGGCCCTGGGCATCCCCCAGCTGACCATCAACGTCGTCTCCATCATCTTCAACTGCACCGTCATCGTCACCCGCCTGGCCACCAGGGACCTGCACAAGCCCATCTCCATCCTCTTCTGCAACCTGGCCGTGTCCGACCTCTTCACCAGCTTCTCCGGCTTCTGGATTTCCATGCTGTTCATCACCAAGCCCGACATCACCATCTTTGGCTCCCGGGACATGCTGGCTCCCTACGCCCTGTACACCACGTCCATCTTGTCCACCATCTACAACCTGCTGAGCATCGGCATCGAGCGCTACCTGGCCGTGGCCGAGAGCATGAGGGCCAGGTTCAGGGTGGCCAGGAGCCACTCCCTCGCCGTGGTCTTCATCAACTGGCTGCTGGCTTTCTCCCTGGGCTGCCTGCCGCTGCTGGGCTGGAGCTGCCTGCACGCCGACAGCGACGTCTCGGTGCTCTACAGCCCCTTCTGCGTCAACTACCTCGTCTTCATCACCATGCCCAACGTGGCCGCCGCCTTCCTCGTGCCTCTCTTCACCTACCTCAGGATCATCCTCATCCTGAGGAAGAGGAAGCTGAGCATGCGGGCGTGCGGCCAAGCCACGGGCACCTACAGATCGGCGGAGACGCAGGTGGCCAGGACCAGCATCTCCATCTGGCTGCTGGCCCTGGTGTCCTACGCGCCCTTCCTGGCCGGCGTCGTGCTGGACGCGGCCACCCGGCGCTGCCACGCCGAGCTCTACCCCGGGGCCTACATCTTCAGGAACTGCACGGCCATGCTGATCACGCTGACGTGTGTGGGGAACCCCGTTCTGTACACGCTGCGGCGGCGCGCGCTGAGGGCCCGGCCGGCCCCGCCGCGCTGCCTCAGGGCCCGCGGGGCCTGCGCCCTGCGCCATGTCTGAGCGGGCCCTGCGCCCTGCGCCATGTCTGAGCGGGGCCTGCACCGTCCGCCATGTCTGAGCGGGGCCTGCACCGCCT